>VWYI01024487.1:1284-42538 GCA_013399455.1 Anthoscopus minutus
TTAGCTCATACCCACCACATGCTGGGTCTCTGCTCATACTGTCTCATCTCTGTGGCAATGTGTGACAGATATGATCCCTTATGGAATAGCATTTAAAAAAAAGTGGTTTTACCTATGCTGATTGCAGAATAGGTTTATACAAGGTTGACCATGCTTGCATTTTGAACGATCACTGTGAGTATTTTCCTTATGAAGTAAACAATTGCCAGCTCCGATACAACAGCAGTGTTTTGTGCTTCAGAGATGGTATCTGAAATAAAGGAGAAACAAAGTGCAAACCATCAGCTCTAATCCACTGATTAAAGACACTCAAATTTATAGAGGGGAACAGCTAAGATAATTCTCCCATTCCTCCCGAATCTTACGGAAATTTTACTGGATTCAGTAAGACCAGGTCAAAATTGTTTTTATACAACAATAATGCTTTCTACCTGTAGCATGTAATTTAAACTTTGCCTAAAATGTCATCATACCACTTTCACTTCTTGTTTTCAAAGGAATATTTTGAAATATATTCATNTGGGAAGCTTTCTTCCAGCCATGATCTCAGAGCAGCACAACAGAAACTGGATGGTGAGAAGACCTGGCTGCAACCTGGGGAAGCAGCTGTCCCCTTAGCTCATACCCACCACATGCTGGGTCTCTGCTCATACTGTCTCATCTCTGTGGCAATGTGTGACAGATATGATCCCTTATGGAATAGCATTTAAAAAAAAGTGGTTTTACCTATGCTGATTGCAGAATAGGTTTATACAAGGTTGACCATGCTTGCATTTTGAACGATCACTGTGAGTATTTTCCTTATGAAGTAAACAATTGCCAGCTCCGATACAACAGCAGTGTTTTGTGCTTCAGAGATGGTACCTGAAATAAAGGAGAAACAAAGTGCAAACCATCAGCTCTAATCCACTGATTAAAGACACTCAAATTTATAGAGGGGAACAGCTAAGATAATTCTCCCATTCCTCCCGAATCTTACGGAAATTTTACTGGATTCAGTAAGACCAGGTCAAAATTGTTTTTATACAACAATAATGCTTTCTACCTGTAGCATGTAATTTAAACTTTGCCTAAAATGTCATCATACCACTTTCACTTCTTGTTTTCAAAGGAATATTTTGAAATATATTCATAGTCTTTCTATGACTTACTGTCTGTCTATATGTTGTCTATGTTGTGCAATTTACAACTTCAATTTTCACTGTTCCCTTGACTACTGACATGTAGTTAAAATAGAGGCATTGATATTTCTAAGTTTTAAGTATGCCAAAGGCCAGGTGAGGATTTGTCCTTCTTTGTGTCAAAAGTTGAGTATAAAGGTTATATGGATAACTTCAGTTCTGGGAAAATTATTGGGATAATTTTCTTTTCCAGCACATTTCCCAACCATTTTATAGGGAAATTTAAAAAAGTATGCTTGGTAATTAATTCACAAACAGGAAAAGAGCAATCTGCATTGTTTCCATGCATTAGTCAGCTAAAATACTCCTGGCAAATCCTATCACTTAATCACCCTAATCCTCCAAGTCTGGAAGGAAAATGCAGAAGCATGTTTCAAATGGGAAAGTACCCTCAGCCCTCGCCCTGTTAACAACTTGCTTTTTAACCTCATGCCATCTTGGGGCATTATTTGACTTAACACTTAGTTTCCACTAGTTTATGCAGAACAGAAAATTCAATTTACCATCTCTAGGGTCTCTGCTGACAACTACTCACTCCCCTGACACAAAACAAATGGTTTGGCTTTGTGCGTGTGAGCATGATGCTTCCTACCACTGCACTTTCTCTCAGAATTGCTCTATTGATCTTTGTTTTGGAAATACTGACTTCTGAATCTGGGAAATCAAACTACCAAGGCAACGCATTGTCTTGGAGAAGTCATGGGCTGCACATCTGAAACATGCAGCTCTTCTGCTAGAGATGTAAACTGTATTATTGATTACTCTATTCATTGTGTGTAGTCACTGTTCTTGCTAAAAAAATAAAAAGCACAAGATTCAAAACCATGGATATCACCAGTGAAAAATATTTTGATGGTTTTACCTTAGGATGCAAAACCCTTCCAAGTCTTCATCTGGCAAAATCCAGGACTGCAGCCCAGAGCTTTGTGCATCACTGAGCCATGTCTGTTGCACAGGAGAGGGGAAGCAGCTGAAAGGAGCAAGTTCCAGGGCAGAGGCTCCTTCAAGCAAAACTTCAGCCTGGGATCCCTGAGGAGCATAAGCAAAGAGAAGCAAGACCTGGTGCACTGGAGGGGGGCTTGCAGAGAGTTATCAGTCAACAGCTGTAAGGCCAGACTCCTTTCAGCTGATAACAGATCTGCTCATTCAGCCTGGCCACTTGTGCATGGAAAATCAAAGAAGACTGAAATCTGTTCAGGGCAGGGGGAGGGGAAAGACCCAGCCTTCAGTAAATGCCAGACTACCACAAAACAGTTGTCAAGACACCATGTGTAGCAGGGGAAGATTCACTTAGCACTACTGCTTTTAAAGATGCCTCTGCTGGTTATTGATCTGTAACATAGACCACTCACCTCTTGTAGCATGAAATTAGGAATATGTGTATTTGGGCTTTGTGGTTTGAATTCTTGGTCAATAGCAGTTGATAGAAATATTGATGTTTCTCAAAATATAGTTATTTACAAGCCCATACTGCCTTCAAGAAAACTAGGGATGGATGAAATTCCAACCTACTTTTAACTGGCTAACAACACTTCCAGTTTCTTAGTCTATCAGACACTAAAGAGTTCCCTTGTCTATAAGGCTGCATGCAGCAATACAACTGAGCACAGAACAGTGCTTATAGTGTTTTAAAAAACCAAGATTTCTGCATTCATGTCTAAATTGTTACAAAACATATACTTCTCTCTTGCAGCCTAAAGGCTACTAGATGCTTCCATGCTTGGAGGTACATAGTGGTTACAACCACTTGTGCAGAGCAAGTATCCCCTCTCCTGCCTGTTTTGTTAACAGTAAGGAAACTCAGGCACATCCCAGAAGCCAGAGCTGCTGCATCCTCTGAAAAGTTCTTGCTCTGGATGATGGAGGGGACCATGAGCCTGAAGAAGTATGGCACATCCTAGTGAGAGTGCAGGCTTTGAGCCTATGAGTGCCCTGGAGCAGGGGCACAGTGGAGAGATCTCTGTGGTACCTCCCATGAATGTAAGGGGTAACAATATGCAGGAACAAGCTTCTGAGTGAAAAAAGTACCCCTCTTCACCTGGCATGGGCCAGTGTCAAAGAGGGAGTAACAAAGCTGTACATCCAGGACAGTGACTAAAACCTGGAAAATGGGCCTGTTTATGAAGAAGGTGCTTCACAGGAGTCCAAAGGAATAGGGCTTTTGGGAAGAAGATTTGCTGCTGTGTCTGAAAGACAAATCTTACAGAACACACCCAAGTAATTCATTAGAGAGATCTCAAAAACTGCTGCTGCTGATCATCCTTCTGCAACAGCTTGGCACCTCCAGGGCTTGCAATTTATAAAGTCCAGAGAGCACTGTCTGGCTGAAAGGCACTAACTATGCAAATGAAATGTGAGTTATTATCATTATGGTCCTTTCATGTTCTTACTCAAATCACTGATGCACCTTCTGTGTCCAGCTGACCAAGCAGTATTTCTTGCATTATAGGATTCTGATTCCACTTCCATTGTTAATGTTCATTACTTTCTTAGAGAGCTACAATTTCATTATTAATACATCAGTGTAATAGAGCACAGATTACATAAATGCATTTCTGAGCATTAGATAAATATTAGTTTTAAGAACAAAATATGCTTCCTATGCCAACAATATATTCCTTCTTATACAAATACTTAATGGCTACAATTACAAAAGTACTTAGAAAAGGCTTTTATTGTATTAAAAGAATATAGCAAAATAAATATTTTCTTATCCTCTCCTTCGTCTAAGGAAAATCAGGATTTTGAATTTGAAAGGTGGTTACTGTGAATATTTGAATCTGTGCAATGATGGTATTTACTACTAGTATTTAAAATTTACTGAAATTTTAAACCTCTTGCGTCTATGAGAATCAAAGGGTGAGTTGCTCACGTTTGATTCGTTTCAGTGGTACAACCATCAGCTGCGGTGGGGTTGTCTCTAACTTTGGTGGTGATGTTGTTTGAGCTGAGGAGAGTCCCAAAACTGAACAGTGGGATGAGTGCAGGGTGATGACCATACTCTAGTGTAGCCATTAGAGCTGAAGCTGATGCAAAAGCTGATTTAGCTGCAAACAGATATTTGGAGTTTGGATGTGATGTACCCAAAGTATTTCTTTGCTGTGGTCAGACCTGGCCTGCAGCTGTCTGTGGGACTGAGGGAGACTCAGAGCTGGGTTTCATTGATCCTATTACAGTAGAAATTGAGTGCTTGAAGTGTATCTGTGTATTGACCCTCTTGGGAGAACTGGGGCTAAAATATATCACCTACCTCCTGCTCCTGGGCAGAAGCAGGTGCCTCATCACATGTCTGGGGGGATGTCTCCCTCCTGCTAGCCTCACACAGGCAGACACTGTGGCCACAGCTGGTTGCACCAGGGATCTTCTGTCCTGCCTGGATTCCTGGTATTGTTTTGGTCCATTATTATGAGACAATCTCCACTTCCGGTCTCATTTCTTGAAATATAGCAAAAGGACTGGGCTGCTTTATAAGAAAGTTCCGGTGCTTTAGGGTTCCCTTCTCACCCCATGGTTTCATGTTATAGTCTTAAAACTTGGGGATTATTTGGAGATCCTCTGAGCAGGACTCTTCTCATTCTGCTCAGGGAAGCTTCAATGCTTACACTGCTAAACTCATCAGTTTTAGCACATCATTTTGATGTGCTCTTTAAAATGCAAGCTGGTTGTGTTATCTCCTCCAGAGAGATTCACGGGACTGATGCTCTGGTGGATTATGTTATTTTATGCATTGTAAACAATAGGCTGATGGAGCTGAAGTGCTGAGGTTCTTTTTTAATCAGAGGCACCAGATTAACTTGCTTTTAGTCTTTCAGAAACTCACTTACTCTTAATGAGTTTACCATGATATAGGTCCACAAATTTCCTGTCTGGCTTCTTTTGACACTCTTAGATAAAAATGCCATCTGGAAAGGAGATTTATTGGTTTTGAGATGATGTCCCTTCCTTATCACCTTGTTTTGCTGGCCCCGAGCTCATCCAAGATAGCAGTACTTACCTAGAGAGCATCAGTTTGTCAGACACAAATTGTGGAAAAATTAATTTAAAATACCTTGACCTTTCTACCCCACTAAGTTAGGATTTATTTTTTTCCATAGTAAAACCACTTGCTAATGTAGACTGCTTACATATATATGTATATGAATATGTGTATGCATACAAATGAAGAAAAATTTTATCCTTTTTCTAGTATTCTGCTCTGCTTCCACTGTAAACTCTGCCTCAGTTTTGTCATGGAAGGATTTCTGTTTTGCATTTGTATTTATTTTGCAGAAGTGATTTTGGATCTTCAAATGGCATCTATTGTTGTGTGCTAAGATGCCAATACCAGCCAGAGAGTGTTCATTGGCACAGTTTTATTTAGAGACCCTTCAGCTCAACACAATTTTCACTGTTTAACTCCATGTGTATGGCTGCCCTAGACAGAGGGATGGGTGCAGACACTGGGTGAAGCTTAGCTGAAGCACCACAGATGACTTTCCATGGCATCCAGGTGATAAGGACTTCCCCACTCTGGGGCCCAGGAAAACTACAAAACATCATTTAATCAAGATGGCATCAGAAAAATGAGCACAAATACTCACTGCTGCAAGTGTTCAGGGCTCTTTTTAGCCAAAAACCAAGCAAAGAGAAAAACTTGGAGAAAATTATTCCTGACTATTGAAGTTGCCAGCACGTGTGATGTGGGCATGCTCACATGTGTTATGGTAAGATAATGTGGAGGGCAAAGCTCCTGTTAACTCTTTGCATTTGAGCTCTAGCAATAGCACTTAAAATTTATTCAAGACATTTAAAACAAAACAATCCTGTGTCTTTTTGTAAACTGTAACTCTTTCTATAGAAAAATGCCTTGCCCAGAAGTTACATAGAAAAGGAAAAATAGAAAAGTATTTCAAGTTCTGGGTGAGCTGTAGGAAGGTTATTCCTTTATATACTCAACCTTCAGTGTTGAGGGGTGAATGTATCCTTTTTTTATTTGCCTGAATTGCATTCCTACACAGATCCTGGCTGTCACTACTGAGGTGCTGCTTCTTCAGTGATTGAAGAAGCATTGTAGAAAAAGGAAGTTGTGTTTTCAGAAATATGTGGAAAAAGGCTTGAGCATGAATTGGAAGAGGGCATAGAAATTTGCAGTGATGTTCATAGCCTCATTTATTAATTACAA
This sequence comes from Anthoscopus minutus, assembly GCA_013399455.1. Lineage (NCBI taxonomy): Eukaryota > Metazoa > Chordata > Aves > Passeriformes > Paridae > Anthoscopus > Anthoscopus minutus. The sequence continues at coordinate 7,627 of VWYI01024487.1, forward strand.
TAATAACAAATTATGATAAGTTCTCCAGGGTTTAGATAAATATTTTCCACTGCTCATGAATGACTAAACTTGAAGAGACTCCTGGGCATAAAAAACAAGCTCTCCTGGAATGATTTAAATGAACCTAAGCATTTCAAAGGCTGTGCACTTTTAACGGGTGAAATTTATCTTGTGGCAATGCAGCTGTGTGCTACATGGGAGTACAGGGCTGCCTCAACAAATGTATGTGTTGTGCAAAGAGGGAATCTTTCAAATGAGTTTTAAAAGAATTGCTTTCCTTTCATTGCATGTGTGCTTTATTGGTTTTGCTGCAAGTTCCTCAGAGCAAAATGTTCCTCTGGTGTAGGAGACTGAGAGTTAATTGGTTTCAAGGGACGACTTTACAATGGTTTTTCTTTACTGTGAATCTTTATAGCTAGAGAGAAAGAAGCTGACACATAAGCAAAATTAATTTTTGCTTCTTCCTCTATGTAAAATTTGTGCTTAATGATCTTGCCTCTTCCTCAGTGCTGTTTTTTACTGCAGTGTCTTAATCCAAGCTCTGATCTCACTTTCACTTAGTGTCTGAGCTCTTATGAGCTGTCAGCACTTGACACTGTCCCTTTCACTTCTTAGTCTCTCATTTAAGAGTGGAGTATTTTACTTGATGGCTCTAGACATTAGCTAAATTTTTAAAGGACTCTTCTAAAGGAATACTTTGGATTTGTTGCCCTGCTAATGGAAGATGTGAGCCACATTTGCCCTATCCCAGCACGTACAAGGGAAATTATCATAATGTCAAATTATAGCTGCTGACTCCTGCCAGACAATTCCCTGCCTTATCTTATCTATCTACATTTTTTAATGCCATAATCATCATCATGGCATCTAAGTGCCTTAAAAGTTTTCCATTGCTTCAGAAGAAAGAGTCATTTATGGGTGTGTTAGTGGAAAACTTTCCCTAGTTCTGGCTATTTAGTTGATCTGTGTGTGAACAAGGGTGATAAAGGTTATAGTGAATTAACACTGAAAAAGTGATCTTCCAGTGCAGCAACCTTTGACTTGACAAACCTTATCCTTGTTGACATTTTGTCCAAAATACATTGTGTGACTTTTACTTCTGGTTATGTTTGGGGATTAGCTGGATTCTGCAGTGCTTCTGGCACTGGTGGTGGAATGAGGGATCAAGCACTGACACAGGCTCTTGCTCTGTTCTAGTTCATGCTCTCACAGTGATCTTGGGTCTGGTTTGAAGTATTTGAGCCTTTTTGGTTGCCAAGTAGGTGGCACATTCATTGGAAATAAACCAGCTTGGCTTCTGCATTTGAGTGTTATTTTGTACTTCACATTGTAAGGAAACCTGGTGCAAAGGCTGTTGGATGTTAAATAAAACAATTTAAACTAGGAATTGCTGAGATGTCAAGAAGCCCACAAGGGATTTCTTCCTCAGTAATCACATTTCTGAGCAAAACCATCATTTATGTCTCATAAATGTTCTGGGGTGTCAGTTGTATACAGCTGCGGAGTATTTTTCAACCTGTACCAAAGAGTATAAGAATTTAACATAAGGGCTGAAACCTAAGTGTCTATATAGGCATGAGCTGCTGCATGAGTGAGTGCTGCTGGCAGCCTTCACAAGGCGGATCTGTGTCTCTGGCTCTTTTACTCTCCCCCACTGACTCCAGTTCTGCAGTCTCCAGAGGTCTGGTCTGAAGGCAGCCACCTGACTGGTGCTAGAGACCAAAGTGTCACTTGCCAAGTCCTGCCGTTGTCCCAGAGACATGTCTCACCCTTCAGGATCCTTGTATGTCTCCTGGGATGTCAGATTTTGCCTGTGCACTGGCTGTAGTTGCTACTGTGCCTTTTCTAGAGGTTTGTGTTGTTGTGCTGTGCTATGCACTGCTGCTGCTCAGCTCTAGCACAGCAGGCTGCGAGCTCTTTGATCCTCTCCTCAAGTCACAGCTGATCCATGGAGATCCCTGTCTGATCTGACACCTCTCCACATTTTCACCCCTTAGAGCAGTGTTGGAAAACTAAGCAGGCCGAAGGCAAGCTGAAATTATTTTATTATTTGCAGCCATCTACAGTAGAGTGTGACTGTGATGTTATTTCCAGAGTTTCTCTATCACCTGGAGGGGGGTGATGCTTGTACACTTTGGTGATAATTTGGATTGGGGGAGCAGACCAAGGGTTGATATATTTCAAAAATATTTTCCTGTTCCTTGTTACTGATGTAGAGATTTCAAGGCAAACAATAGTAGTAAATGCAGATTCTCAAGTCAAAAGTAGTAGCTCTCTGGCAATTAGTGCTTCCATCTTGCTAAACTGTGAGGAAGGGGAGCAGAGAGGTGTGTTTTGGTGCCAATGAAAACATTTAAACTTGCTTGACATCTCACTTAGCTGTACTGCAGGTTGTTTTCTTTTTTCTGTATTTTAGCATACAGCAGCTTGCAAACAATGCCAGAGTTTCATCTGCAAGTCTCTGCACTGTCAGAGATCAACTTGTTCTGCAGACATGCTGAAAAAGAAAAAAATCACAAAGAAACATAAGAAGTAGAGAGCTTAATTTGGCCTGCAGACTGTCATCCCACTCAAACTGGGTCAGTGTAAAGCAAATTGCAGCCATTTGGGTTCTACTATGGGAGTTGTTGCGCTGCCTTTGATCTTGGAGAAAATATGAAACTCCTGGATTTGACTCATCAAAATTCTCCTTCATGCATCTAATAAAATGCATACAAGCCTTCCTGTTGAAGTTGGTATGTTGACCCATCCATATGCCTAAATTTAAGCACACACTCTAATGTAGGGAGATTTCCATCTTTCTTGGACAATGTTGCTTGGATTTCCACTGAGCTGTTCTACAAGAAGAGCAGAAGTTGAGACAACACAAAGGGAAAGAGAAATATTTGATCCAGATCCTCCTTCAGCAGACTTTTTTGCTACTTTAAGGTACAGTTGCCAAAGTCTGTGTGATTGGCTTTGCTGTATGCTGAAAGATTGCTTCCTCCAAGCTTGTGCTCTAGTTTCCTGCCTTGTAATTAGCTCTTCCACATGGTTACCCCAATGTGCACAGCATGCAGTCATATGATGAGCTTATGGCACTGGGCATCCTTAGCCAGCTGAATCACAAGGCAGCACATTAAATCCTGCCTGCCAGATCTGCTGGACAGTAACACAGGCTGAAGGGCTGGCTGTGGAGAAGTGATCTCTGAGAGAACGGACTTGGCTGCATTTGGACAGCAAGGGATTACTCTGGTGTTTTGAGAAGCACAGTGCCTCATCTATGCTGTGAAGGTCACAGCAGATGCACCAGCCTGCTGTGCAGGTCCTACTTGGAGGTGCCTGCTGTCCTGGCACTCACAGCTCTTCTGTAGCAGGCTGGTCTGAGATGTCTTTCCCCAGTAATCTCAAGGCAGGGAAAAAAGGAAAAGAAAGCTATACAGTGCTCAGGAACAATGTCTGAGCACCTTTCACTGGGAAATCACATTTTAGCCACGATGGTTTTTTCTCTGAAGAAGTGTAGCAATGATGCTCCATCTTTACAGGCAGCTCCAACCCTGGGCAGACATCACTGTCACCAGGCATTTCCCTGGCTGTTCACTGCTCATTCTCCCTGATGGTGTGGCTCACCCTGGGGTTTGGGGGCAGCTGCAATTCCACCCCCACTCATGAAAGTCACTGGGCAGCACTGACCTTTGTTTTCCACTCCATTATGCCTCAAAGGCCAAGCTTTCATATGGAGCAAATTTGCACCTCTCTGCTGACAGCAGTGAAAGGCTCTTGAGAAGCCTAGGAAAAAATATAGGAAGGGGGGATATGCTGTGATTTTGTCATACCTGGCTTGGGCTGAGTTACACCACTTTGTTTACATAGAGAGACACCAGACCAAAACAGACAGAGTTAGACTCCAGGTTTCACAATGAAGATTTACCCTTTCTTTGAGTACCTGCAGTTAAAATTTTAAATTTTAAATTTAAATTAAAATTTAAATTAAAAGTTTAAATTTTACCCTATTAAAATTTTAACTTGAAGAGATAGATGTAATTGCATTGGATCTGACTCTTCAAATCCTTTTGTGCAATTTTCTGGTTTATAAGATTTTATTTTAAAGCTCCTGTTTTCTAAAGTAGTGTTCAATGTCTTGTTGCTTTCATATCAAAACAACAGGGAGCAAGGTGACCTGAACTCCTTCCTAGAGCCATGGCAACAGAGGAGCTCATAAACACAAACGAGGTCAATTGCAAACTTTTGAATTATGTCAGATAAGCCTCCTGATGAGAAAAATGAAGAAGAGAGAAGAATCTACTTGAAAACATCAAATTAGACTTAGTAACCACATCACAGCGTTAGTTTAATGTATTTGAAACATTTTCAATATGTTTTACAAAAGACTGCTTGAGGTTGGGTACTTCTGGAAGGATGAATGTTATCTATAAGGGTTTCTCAGTGGCAGGAGATTTGCACCACAACAGGCAGCTATTCTGACTGTTCAAAGGAACCCATGATCTGTTCAAGTCATAATTAATCAAGAGGCATCCATGATCAAATCTGATGCATCCTGTCAACACCTTATTTTAGCCCTGTTGACTGTTGAGGGACTGAGCTATGAGTTGTGTCCATCTGCCTCATGCAGTGTGTTGCCACCAGGAGCTGCTCAAGGTGTGTGCTGTTCTGAGGGCCAGCTGTGGACTACCAGAACCACCACGGCAAGCCTTGGTGAAGTGAGGATGTTTGTCAGGGCTGAGGCTTGCAGCTTCCCTGGCTAGGAATGGCTTTGTAAGCCTCATGGCTGCTGAGGCCAGGGACTTGAATGGGCATCCCTTGGGGTGTTGGTGGGTGACTCAGTGTAGCTCAGGCCCACTAATTTCTTTGTCCTGTGAATACGGTGATCCTTGTCTTTCCCCAAGCATGCCATGTGCCCTTGGGAATCTAATGGGTCACTTTAAGTCCCAGGTAATGAGTTTTAGAGCCACATCATGTTACAGAATAGGTGTGATTCCTTGCCAGTAAATGGCAACAATCTTCCTCTTGCCTTGCCCGTCACAGGAGCTACAACCAGAATGTGAGGACAACAATTTCCCTGCCTGTGTTTCCAGCCCCAGTCACTTTATTCTGTGCATATATTACCCGTAAAAGTATCACACTTCTCTGACAACAACCCCCAAGGAGGAAACAGTCACCCCCACCCTTTGCTGCCCTTTTTGTGTTGCCTGCGCTGGGTATTTGTTTGCAGAGAGCTTGCATCAACACTCCTTACTGCCTTAGACTAAGCAGACTAATAGACTCTTTCAACACCTCCATAGCACTGCCCGCTGTCGTAATCATTCAGCGGTCATGGCTCTCTGCAAACAGCAGCACTGAACTCACCGTTCAATTACCAGTTTATTATTCTAAGATGTCTGGGGAGCAGAGTGGTGATAGCCATATGCCAATACAGCTGTGGGCTGCTTGTGAAGTTCCTTGTGGGATGTGGAGAGCCAAGCCAGGGCTCTGAGAAGTTCTCTTAGTCTGGTGACTGACAGCATCTGACATAGGCTTAAAATAACCCATCCCAGAAAAGAAAACATGTCCATCTCCAAATGAATTTCTAGTATGTGAAAACAGCTCAGAGATGGATGCTTGTGTTTGGGTGTCAAGGCTGTGCTGACTTGCCTTGTTGACCTACTTTGTCAAGGTGTGCTGACCTGCCAGGATTCCCTGTCTTTAGCAATGCTGGTTCAGCAAGCTTGCAGGCAAGTCCTTCCAGTACTGAAGAACTTGGTTGCTTTGGGGTTTGGTGAAGCCACCATGGAATAACCCATTTTTTGCTGAAATTCACAAATGAAGAGGGAACCGATCCTCATTTTGGACTGATGAAAACCAAGTCTTTCCTGGTGCTGACACAATGGCCTCTGGCTAGAGAGGATCTCACGCTGTAACACTTGTTCTGGGCTGGTTCCCGCAGTGATCCTTGGAAGAAAGCTGGGGCATAACGACTGAAATAACAAGAACCAATCATCATGAAAACACATCTGCTGGGTTCAGAGTGTGTATGCTTTGTGAAGTGTGGCTGCTATTAGAAAGCTCAAACTCTCCTATGGCACAAGAAAACTGAGCTTCCTTGAAATATTCAGTTATGCCAAGAAAAAATAAAAACATAGTGGATTTCTCTGTGGCTCCAGAAATCTGAGGAAGCCTCCCAAAATTTAATATCCACTCCTGAAGCATCCATATAAAACAATTTATCTTCTTATGACTGGCTTGTCAAACAAGAATCACATCTGAAATTCTTCCATTCACTAACTTCCTCAGCTCTGTTTTATTTTTTTCCTTTTGTCTCCACTCCCTGAACTCTCTCTGAAATTCAGTATATTCTAAATGCACTCTGAGGGTATCCATGCCATCTTAACAAAAGGAACAATTTGTTGGAAGTTGTGTTCTGAGCTTGTAGAATCCAAAGCAAAATATTGCTATTTCTATTTGCCAAGATGCAGACTCATTCCCCCTCTTAGCAGGAGTGCATCCAAGAAATAAGGAAGTTAAATCAGATGGGCATGTATATTTTAACATGTCAAAAATCCTGCTTTATGCTATTATGCCTCATTCCTTGTTATTGCTGACTTGTGAAAAAGATAAATCTACCAACAGTAAAATCCTTCTGGTAGCTTGCTTATTCCAAATTTCTCTCTTGTGCTGCAGCTTAAGCATTAGAAACAATTTTCTCGTGAGGCAGCTTATTTTGTGTGATGAGGGTTGGTGCTGGTCCCTGTGGGCAACAAGCTGGTTGATAAAGTGTCTATGTTTTATCTGTCAACAACCAGAGTGCTAGTGGAAAACAAAGACAAGTAGATATTGAAGAATCTGACTAGGGAAATGCCACTTCATCCCTTCACATTCCAAAGCATCTAATGCCAAGATTTTGGGTTGGGAGCAGGGTTGACTCTATAGCAGCAGACAGCTACAGAACCACTTGACAGGGTGGAGGAAGAAGAGCAAGTATTGGCAGGAGGAGAAAATTGTTGAGGAATGACTGCTCTGATGGGAGATAAAGGATAATGCAGGTTCTGTTGATTGTGTGAGTCCAGTGATTTAGGGACTTCATCAAAGAAGAAGGAAAGAAGGTAAAAGAAAAGCCTATAGAGAGATTTAATTAATGTTTTCTAATAGAAAGGAGAAAAAAAGAAACAAAAATGCAAAAACACAGGGAGAAGCAGAAAAGATAAAGATACAGATGAGTAGGAAAAAATATCCAAATACATACCTATATACTTTTATGGCATGCAGAATCCAAATTTCTTTGGTGCTTTCTGACCCCCAGCTCTTTTCTAGACATCTTGGAAGATATTGAGAATTCAGCTGGAGTTGTTGCAGCTCTGTTGCCCGCTGGTGGATAAGGTAAGATCCCATCTCCCAGGGAATGGGGGGCCAGTAGGTTTACCTGACATGATTTTTGGTCATGAGTGTCTAGGTCTAAACCAAGCAACATGATAACAATTTACTGATTTCCCACCTAAACTAATTTGGAGTTTTATTAGCAAGGCTGTGTAAGAATACAGATCTGTACCTCTGATGCACCTGCACACACATTTTAGAAGTTTCTATGAGGAAAAAAGCCCAAGGATACTTGGGGAATCTAAAGGCCCCAAGCTTTGATGCAGACCTATGTAAAAAAGAGCTACTGAAAAATATGATGTTGTTAACCATCCAGTTCTTGTAAAGCTTCAGCGGAATTTGGCTTTCTGAGTAGGTTTGGAGATGTCAGGTAGATGAAGTTAACAAGAAGCATTTTCTACCTCAAAAAATAGAATAAATGTTAATAGAATGAATGTTTCACCTGGCAAACATTGAAAAGTCTTCCTTGCTATGCAATGAGGCTGAATTAACGGGTGTGAAATCACACATTGTTTTCATTCAATGTATGATTATGCATCTGTATCTGTTTATGTCCCTAATGTAAAGAAGAGGACACACAAAAACATAAGCACAGTGTGATGTTAATGCAAAAATATACTTCTAGAGACCTCAGTAAGAGGACCTGCAGTGCTAATGCTATTTTTGTCTTCAAGAGCAGAGATGTTAACTGGAAAGAGCTTGCCCGGCATGGCTTGCTTTGCAGAGCCTGGATGCAACTTGCTCTTCTGAACTGTGAATGTCACCAAAGTGCAGGGACTGCATTTCTTCAACAGTACCATCTAATAGCACATTGTGCTTTAAGGAACGTGTCTTCCCTTCAGGGCTCTGGCAGGGAATCAGTACTTTGTGCACAGCACATCTGATTCCTGATGTTATTATTTTACATGGAAACAGGGCTGGAGTCCCAGGCTACTTAAGGCATAGCAATGAAGCTAAGCACTTGCACAAAGGCAGAGGTTCTGGCTGTATTCAGAAGATGTAGGGTACAACACATGACATTATTCCCTTTGTTTGAGATACATACACACCACGGTATGGGCGGCTGGAAGTGACAAGTTTCCTGTGCATGTTACAGAGGTACCTCTGGCTTGGTTGCAGAATATTTTAATTGCTTTTCCACCTTGCATCATTTATGAAAGTTGCAGATTGCATCCCTGAAACCAGATGTGAGCATCCAACCTCCACCCGCTCTTGCTCCTCCCTGTTCAGCCATTCCTGTGTACAAGGAGGTCGCCAGCAAAGCGCATCTGTGCATGCAAATCCCTGCTCCTTGGTAGAATTACACTGGGGGCTGAATTTGGCTCATTGCACTTGCTTGGAAGGATCCAAAGGGTGGCTCCTATCACATCTTGTGGCTACCACCTTCTGCCAGTATTAATCATGATTCCTGCACAGTCAGCACATTCTTTGGGAGGAAGGAATCTTCCCTTAGTCCCCATGCGTATTAAAAAGGGTGATTTCGGCAGCGTGCAGCTGTAATCAGTGGAGCTCAGCCTGGCAATTTTAATCCCCTGCTGTCTAGTTTGGGGCTGCTTGTTATGCAGCCAGCATTCACTCAACATAATGGTTGCTACCTGCCAATGTGCTTTGAGGGATATTGTTAGCATTAAATTTGCCATTTACATTTTCATGTTTGACATAATTGAGGAATGAATGCTCTTATGAAAATTAAACTTGTGGTCCTCCTGGACTACTGTAACCCTGTTAAAATGTAATGCGATTCTTGATGCGTCTTCTTTAGGTTTTTATTAAATAGAATATCCGTATGACTAATTCCCCTGGCCTAAATGTAGGCTGGGAAGGAACATTATTGATAGGGCTGAGCACAAATGGCCCTCTATACTCAGCCTCTAATGGCCTAATAATGCATTATACTTGAATCAGAAATACTTTGGGTTGTGGTGCTTATTGCCATTATTGAAAACACCTGGATGCTCCATTCATCAAGGTTACATCAAAATGGGCCCATTTGTTTATTAGTCTGTCAGTAAACATCTTTATTTAGTTTCATGTTCCTCTCCTCTCAGTAACATCAGAGAGGACAAGACCATGTAGTGTATCTTTCTGTGGTTTGCCATTATTAGTTTTCCCTGAAAAAGAAAGATAATTAAAAGTTTGGATGGCTTCATGAAATAAACATTTTTCTTGGGGATTGTTCTGTTTTTCCTTTCCCTTTTAGAAAAGGAAGTTAAAGAAGAGCCATTGGGTATATAGTCAGGATGACCAAATTGCAAAACATGCAGATTTGCCAGACTAAGATTTTAGTGCATGTTTTATGGCAGGCATCCTCTGGAATATTTTTGTCCTACTGCTACAGCTCTGCTGTGCCTTGAGGAGTTTGCTGTGCTGGGAGGATGCTGAGGGACAGACAGGTACAGCTGCTGGGCACCGCTGGTGTTCACAGCCAGGTATCTTGCATGAGGGACCCTGTGCCCAGGCAGGCATTTGAGGTTTGGAGCCATGAGGTATCTCTGTAGTTCCATCAGCACACCCTAGTTCATTGTAAGCGTGTCCCTTTAGAGCTTTTTCCCCTCTTCTTCCCCCACTAGCAAAAGGACGAATTAATTTAGATTTGCCAAGTGCTTTTAGGCTGGCTAGGGCTGAGGAAGGAGGCCCCATTTTCCACCCAAAGAGGAAAGAGTGTTGAAATATTTTGGCCCTGCAAAACCCCATCTCTCTCAGGCTAGCTGGAATATTTTTTCTTTGTCAGAAAATGTTAGCTTTGACTATTTATACAGGTTTTCTTCTGAAAGGAGAGACTTTAAATATGACATTTTTGACTTCCATTTCAAAACAGAGAAAATACCAACACTTGAAAGTCAAAAGTTTCTTTTTTTGTTTTTCTTTAAACAGTGTTTTGCTTTGACATTTCCCGATCAAAATTCTCCAGATTCTGCAGTTCTGAGGAGATTGTAGCTGGAAATCTGATGTAGAGCAGACAGCACCACTTTGGATATCAACTGAGCTCCAACTAAACTACAGCTTTCCTTAGTTCAAGCTGGAGAAAAGTATTATTCTTAAGAGTACTGCATTATCCAGTGTTTGATGCCATCCATGAAGCATTTGTACCTTGGCTATAAAGACAGGCGCTCTCCATGAGTATGTTTGGCATTTATGAATTAAATTATACCTCCTCAGTCCTGCTCCTTGTCGCTTAAGTAATCTGTCCTTTATGCTCTATCCCACGAAACCTAGTCTGTTCCCAGATCTGTGGTTGTGCTGTGGCTCCTGCTACCCTGCTGCAGTGCTGGTGATCAGACCTACAAGGCAAAACTTCTAGGGGAGGGGAGCATGGAAAAGCTACACTCTGTGTGTCAGTCAGTGGATTATATGAAATATTAGAAGACAGAGCTCCTGCCAGCTTATCTGGTCCATTTCCCAAGCAACCTGAAGAATATGACTGACCCAAATAGATATGGACTGGCTAGAAAACAACTGAGTTTTAACTTCTGAATTTGTTGTCGTTGCCATCCCAGACAGACAGCAAGGAAAAGAGTTAATATTTCTGTGGTCAGCTTGCAGAGGGTTTGTTGCTATTATAGCTCAGTGTGTGATTGCACTGATTTCAGATCATGTTCCTGCTGCTGGTAGTAATGAATTGCTATAGTTTGTGTTTGAGGTATTCTGAAATACCGGGGCAGGTCAAAGGCTGCTTTTGATGTTTAAAAACCATCAGTTTTGTGCTATCAAAGACAACTTTCCTGCTCTTTTCACCTGTGGACTCTTCAGACACAGACAAGAGGCAGCACTAAATCTGAATCTCAGCTTCAGATTGTTGCTTGTGGTGCATTCCCCAGTGCATTCCCCAGTGCATCGCTCTCTGGTGAGAGAACAGGAATCAGAATTGCAGGGGCATGATGGCTGCAGTTTAAAGGGATTGGCACTGAAATTTGCAATGTTATGGTCTGCTGATGGCTTGGATCATGGCTGGAATAGGATACTGTCAGCAAAACTATTTGGCAATTTTGACAATATGTCCTTGAATTTATTCCCTTCCTGGATTCAAAAGAAAACAGAAAAAGTAGTAATAAGCATTTTCCTCCCTCATCAGGGAAGTAACAATTTAAAGTTATTAAAATAAAAGGAATAAAAATAAATATTAAAGCAAATAAAGGGAATTCTCAGTAGGGAAAGGCCAGTTCTGAATTTCATATAGGGTTTGGAATTGCATGTGAGCTAAGGTCCTGATCCACACTTCAGTTCAAGAAAGAAACATGGAGTTAGCACATGGGCTGAAGCCCATGCCATGGAACCCAGATTATGCCATATATGGATACAGGGTGATTTCAGTCTGAGAGAAGTGGGAAATACTTGCAGCCCAGAAGGTGTCAGCTGATGCTACCAAAATTAACAGTTAGTCCCTCCTAAACCCTCTTGATCTTGCTACACAGGTGTTCTGGAAGACTGTTGCAGTCCTAATTCCTCTCTTCAGATTTGTGCCTCATGTCCATCCAAATTGAATCCTGGCAAGATGTGTTTCCTGGATGATCTTACTCTTTTGTTGCTGTATGCTTTATTTTCCCTAAGTATAGGAGGATACAGTACAGAGCAGGCAGAGCAGGCATACAGCTTATGCAGTATGGAATAATTCTGACAATCTACAACAGATCTGAGTACATTTGGACTATTATTTTATTTTTGCAATACGTGTAATTTTGTTCAGAGCATGGAAAGAGAATTAGAAATTGAAACAGTAAAATCCTTAAAATGTATTGAAAGAAAAACCTTGCTCTGAACCCTAGTAAAAAAATTATATTAGTATTGGCTTCCTCAATGCTCACATCTATTGAGTTTCTTCGATTATTAAGAGAAGTGGTAAGTACTTGCAAACTTATCCATCTCTAAATCAATCTTCTTGTACAGTCATTCAGGATCAGTGAGCATAAGTTCATGATATTGGAAGACAGAACGGTATGGCAAGATATGAGGCAAGTGGTGCCACAGCACAGTAAACACATCTGAAATACCTGCTATCAATTACTGCTATTTTTCAGTGATCAGTTTCACAGGAAGGATTTGGAGACAGGAGCAAGAGAGATTAGAGGTCTTCAACCACAAGTGGGAGAATAGAGAGTAAATTAGCACTTGTATTTAAAGAGAGACAGAGACAAGCTTTTGTATGAATACAAAAGTGGCACACAGATCTTATATTTAGAGCCAGCCTTGCAAAAATTGTATGAGCTCGTGAGCCAGAATTCTCATGTCATACTGTAGGTTTGATTTTTACAATAAAGCTCTGCTTAACCACTGAGGCAAGTAAAAGGAGTTTAATCTCTGTATATGAAGAAACCTGTCATCTTCTCCTCTAATTTGAAGGTATTGGAAATCTGTAAGAGCCTCAGGTTTTAATCCAGAAGTTCACAGATATGTATAAATTGTTTCTGGATTGGTGGAAATATCTATCAGTCTGAGAGGTAGAAAGAACCTAAACCTGAACAGATCATGTAAATTATTTTACCCTCATATACACACATAAACTGGACAGCTGGCAGCTGAGAGCTAACTGTTCTTTCAAGATGTAAACACCAGAGAATCTGGTCTCCTTCTTGTTTGTATTCAAGATGGTAGTAAAAGTATTCACCCAGAAAATAAACCAGGCAGTCAGAGCTTCCAGGGATGCAGGGAGGTCTGCTTTCCAGCTGGATTCTCAGCCTGCTGCTGCCTCCTGTGAGTCAGTACCCGTGAGCAGGGTGTGGTGCTTTCCTCCAGCCTTGCTGGATGGCTTGGCCGGCAATGAAGCTCCAGCCTACAGGAGTGCCTCCTGAGCAGCTCCTGAGCCTCACTCGCCTTCCCTGCTCAGTTCACATCCCTGTGTCAGCAGAGGGTCAGAACATGCAGCTCACAAGGTTTCTAGGGGCAGTCACATTCTGCTTTTGGTTTGTGAAGGAGCAAAGTGCACCCACTGGTCTGGAGGGAAAGCAGGACCATGACCTGGTGCTCAGAGACTTAATCCTGGCCTGTGCTGACTACGAAGGCATCCTTAGGTTAAACAAGCCCTGGATGGAAACCAGACTCTTTGCTACCACCTCTCTGCTGGTTGCATCCTTCAAGAAAGCAGTGAACTGGGCTGTTTCTGCCCAAAGCCTCATCTGGGAGACCTGGGCTAGGGAAAAACTTGCAAGGCAAGTTTCTGTTTTTCTGTGCCTGAGGATGGGCACCCAAATCCCCTTTCCCCAGCAGGTTTTGGGCAGAAGAGAGTTACGGTATGTCCTGATGCTCTAAGTCCAGGAGGAACGTGAGGCAAGCACACTGACTTCATTCTCGGCCGTGGAGGTTAGAGCCGATGGGTGCTTTATCTGTCATTTGTGGGGGGCTCTGAAGCCGCCTCTGATCGATGACCTCGGCGGAGGCAGTGAGAGCCGACGACAGAGACTCTCCGTGGAGGCGCAGGTGCGGCTCGGATGTGCCGATGTTGGTGGTAGCCAGGTTCTTCCGAGCCCCGGGGAGTCACAGCCGATGCCAAGAGATTCCCGGGGGATGGGGGCGGCCGTTCCCGCCGTCAGCGCTAGGTGGCGATACGCCCCCGGAGGAGGCCGGTCCCCGAACGCCGAAGCCGGCGGGGACGCGAATCCGGGATGCAGGATGCTCCCTCCGCCAGGCCGGGAGGGTGCGGCCGTCGGGGCAGCCCCCATCTCCTGGGAGAAAAAACAAAAAAACCAAACCAAACAACCCAACCGACTGCGTCACTACTACTCGATCAGATCATACTTCAGTAAGTGAGGGGCTTAAAAATTGCTTTTCCTTCGCTTACCTCGGGCTAGAAGGCATCTGGTTTGGCATAGGCTACTGCAGTGAATACAATTAAAATTGATTGAGTGCAAATGTTTTAATTGTATGATGTTTTGTCATTGATAATCTCAATAAGCTAATTTAATTAAGGATAATGGGACCGTGTTTGGGGACATTTAGGACCCACTCAGACATAATGGGTTCAAAATGTCTTAGCAGAACCAAATCACAGAGGTTCATTGACAATGCCTCCCCTGTGTCTGGGGAGACCATAAGCCATACTGTGCTTATTGCTGGGCTCATGCCACAGGAAAAATGCAGGAAAATATTGCTCCCAATTTGTGCAGCAACAACTGTGTGTGGGGATACCCACATGGGTCTGTACTTCCAGGGCAGCAGCATCTCTGCCAGTTCCCTCAAAACTTCATTGAGGTTCAGCTGTGTTCCTCCCCTTACCATTTCACTTAGAGCCTCTCATTTTTGTTGGCCCTACCAAGTCCTGAGATTTTCTGGCCAAACTGCTCCCGCCCTGCTGTCCACAGCCCAGGGGAAGAGCCAGGTGGGGACTGTTCTGGCAACCATGGGACTCATTTATATCCCCTTATCTGAATATGGTCTTAGTGTGAAAATAATGACACTTTCTTCACATGCTCTCTCACCTTTTATTTTCAGCTCAAATTTTTCAGGGAAGTTTTTTGTTTTGGTTTGTCTCCTCTCCTCTCCTCTCCTCTCCTCTCCTCTCCTNCTCCTCTCCTCTCCTCTCCATATATAATCATCTTCAGTGGACCTTTTTTGCCCCAGTACACAAATCATTATATCGCAATAATTTTCAGGACAAGTATTTCCAAAGTTCAATATGAGAAATCTATGATGGGTTCAACCCTCTTCAATACCAGCTGAAGGTGGGTAAAGAAAAGGAAGGCATTACCAATACCAAGGCCCCTCTCTAGGGCTTTTCTATGATCTTACTGGAAATATTTTGGATCCTAGTAGCAAAATTCTGCATAATGTTTTTCTCATGCAGCAGTTCATTTTACAGCCCTCAGATTTTTTTAAAGTCCCTTTCAGGCCCCACACTGGCTGTAGTCCTTTATGTTAGCCCAAACTCAAATCTTAGGCTAATTCACAAGCCAGAATACTAATCCACTGAGACAAATGAGACTGCTGGTATGAGCTCATAATTATTTTTGAGATGCTCTTTGAAGGCACTTCAGCACAGTTGCTATTAGTTTATTCACTAGGAACCCTAATCCTTAACTTCAGCTGTCTGTAGGCCAATTTGCCCCATTTGACCCCCCTTCATCCCAAGTTCTCCCTATGTCTCAGATGAAGATCCTAACCTCAGCCCTTCCTTTCTTTTGTGTGTCTCTTACATTCCATCCCTTCTCAGGCTGCAGATGCAGGTTTTGTCATTCTAACATTAACCCATTCCTATGTCAGTCTATTTTGAAATATTCAATGAAAATATCTTCAAATACACTGGGACCTTTTTGTCCTAGGAAAGAGTAATGAAAGTTCAATGATTATTCAGTTAGGAGACATCTTGCTAAGCAGTGCCTTACTAAGTAATGTTTTGGTGAAGGCCTTGCCTTTTCTCCAAGCAGATCATTTGTTCAGATGCACTGGATTTTATGTAGCACTTCAGTTAAAATTTCATTAGGATGAGGAGGAAGCAAATTAGCTAGCTAGTGAATATGGGAAGAATAATCCAAGCTTTCCTACACAAGGAGTGAAATATCCAGAGGAACTTTTGGTGTGGCCTGAAGTGTTCAGGGAGATGTGTGTGACCCAGTGCTGGTCAGCAGCAGGTGGCCTCTAGCAGTCTGGTTTCATCTCCTTTGGGTCAGCCATAAATCTCAGTGACCTGTGAAGAGAAAACTAGATAGAAGTGCACCACATTAGCAGCTGAGGACAGAAAATCAATATAAAGTCCTACTATACTGGCAAACAAGTAACTGTCTAGAAATACAAGAGTTTTCCATGGTACTCTCTGGAAATGTTGATGCTTCAATAAACTCTGAGAGGAAATTATGAAAAGAAATAAGAGAGAAGCTCTGGCCTGAAGTCTCAACAGACAAAAGTGGTGCTGTGATTTGAATGTATTAACTGTGATTAGAATTATTAGTTATGTAGTCTGATCTAAATATGATTTACATATCTGATCAATAAATAGCATGACTTTCTGTAAAATTAGAACTATACTGACTGGAGGCAAACAAATAAAACCTGAATTGCCTTCAGGGAACTCCTCAAACTTGTATGTTTTCCTTAGGGAACAATATGACTAATTGAATGAGATCTAGTATTTGAGAATTACATGTGTCCATGGACCATCAAAGTCTATGATTTGCACTGGAATCTTTTTTCTTTTTCTCTTGTACCCTGAGAAGGAACCTCTAAGTATTGGAACAAAAATGTGACTTTTTGATAGCTCTATACCAATGTATATTAGGACACAGAGTTGATCTCTACTCATGACACCAAAAAAAATTTCAGGAAAGTTCTTTGATCAGGAGGACAGACCACTCAAAATAGATCAAGAATTGTTGCTTGCATACACAGGCACTGGGGTTATTTCATTTTACTCTTAGGAATTTCTGCAACTTAGTCACAGAAGTGGCATTTAGGGGTACCATGCAGACCCATTTGACACCATTAGGTGACTAATTCTCCCATTTTGCCTGAAGTTAGTGTTTGATTCAAGGCACCAGGGAAACACAAAGAAAACCCTAAAGGGATTGTTGTGCCATAAACCTGCTATCTAAGTCACATGAATCAAACCTTAAACTAAATGTGAAATTCCCATTCTGGCTAGCTGGCACTGCTTGAGTGTGAAATAAATGCTGGATTACTGCTGCTGGTCCAGCTGCTCAGTGGGACAAGGTGGTACAGTAGTGCATCTCCCCATCCCAAAGCCTGACTGAGCTGTACCACTAAAAATGATAAAGTGCTGCATCCAGACAGACTCATATACTTTGTGAAAGCTATGGTCATTCATCCCAGCTGAGTTTCTGTCCTTTTAAGTATGCTTAGCAATCAGCATTTGTCCCTATGGTACTTGGCTTTGGGGATGCCCCCTGAGCACAGTGACTGGTGTGGTAAGGAAAAGTGCCTGGTAGGCAAACATTGTATGTCTAGATGCTATCTGTGCTACTTTGTGTTAACTTACTTGGAAGAAGGGAAGCCGGTTGAGAGAACTTGTGGAGAAACCTTCTCTTGTGCCCTTATGACTTCTCTTCCTCTCTTTCCCCCATAGAGGGCCAGTGAGGATCTGTGGCAGTCCTGCCCAGCTTGCAACAAATTTGAGGTGCATGGAACCAGATGTGAGCTCAGGCTGCAATGCAGAGGTGTCTCCTCAGGACTGTGCAGTAGAATTGCCAGCAATGAAAGTTAGATTTGTATGTCAGACCAAAGAGCTCATCAGGTATTTTGGAAAACCTGAGACTCTGAGCCAGAGTGAGCCATTAGGTGGACCAGTCATGGAGAAGCAGAAAATGTTGTCTCCCAGTTTCTTCCCCCAGCACTGACAGCCTTCCCTAGGTACAATGTGAGCTAATTTCCTCTCCTGTTTTTATGCAAAGCATGAATGTGGAGAGCAGGACTTGGGCTTGCAAAGCTCACGGTAGAAGGAAGAATTGTGGTTTAGGGCGGAAGATGGGAAACCCTGCAGATCTCTTCCCCACAGATTCCCTCATTTACTTCTACTCTTAGTGGAAGAGCCTGGGAGAAAATTTTATATGAGATAAACATACGTTTTTGCCCTATCTGTGGGTTCCACTATGTTTTCTTGGAGATGAGCTGTTAATAGGCATGGGAGTTTATCCAAGAGCTTTTATCTGGTGCAGATAATCCCTTAGATTACTTCTTTCCTCTCCTCCTCTTACTAGAAAGTATCTTTGAGACGAGTCCCTTTCCTGCACTTATCCCAAATGTACACAAATGTTCTTATGAAGACAATGTGCCTTGTGATTAGCTTCTATTTTTATGTTTTTCCTTTTATTTTCTAATTTAGCTGATTAATCACATACTTGTTTTATCTTCCCATTACCTGAGGGAGTAACGTATTCTTGTAGAAATTCAGAGTCAAATATTAGGTCTGTCTACTGATAAACTGTGAGTTTCTCTCTGCATAAGTATTTTACAATGAGCTGAAAATGGAACAACATCCTGTAAAAAATGAGAAATTTAAGTTAGGTTTATATTTATCCTTTTAGGAAAAGAAGTAACCATTAAGGGAAGTTGAATGCTTTAACCAAGTTTAAGATACTGAGCAAAACAGCTGTTGGTATTTAATATTTCTTTATTGACTTCTTTCACTCATTTGTGCCTTTTGAAGCCAACTGACCTTTTCTTCAGTGGGGATTTCTGGGCATGAAGTAATATTGTGGTGACTAAAATAGCTGCTGCTCATTTTTATCAGAGAATAGGAACAAAAAGAACTCAAATGCATGTTTAAAAAACTCAGTGATGAACCCATTTGCCAAACCTTACACAAATGGTCTTTCAGCCATGGCTTTTCATAAGATCTGATTTTGCACCATATTGCCACAAAATAGCTCTTTCTTTACCAGGTATCATTCTTCTTTTAGAGGTCTTCGTTTGTCTTCTAACATCTACACCTTCCTCGCTTGCAGTGTTCTTCCTCCACAACTCACTCCCTTTTTTGTCAGTCCCAGAGGCTCTCTTCCCACTTTCCTCTTTCCCCTCTTCCCTCTTCAGGAGGACTGATTTTAACCAAGAGGGGCATTAGCAGGAATGCAAGAGTGCCATCCTGACAGGAGAGATCCTCTGCCCTCCACCTGCTGAGATTCTGACTGGGGCTGAGTGGGTGGCAAAGCAAAGAGATAGAACTAAAACTGTGTTTTCACTTGTATGAGGAAAAGAATAAATGTGAGTAAAAGCAAAACTTTTCCATAGCCCTAAAAGATGTGTCATCAAAGATAAATGGAATGGATTGCTTAGCAAGGATTCTATGCAAAAAGTTCAGCAGATGCCTGGGCAACTGCTTTAGAGTAGACACAGCTCCTAGATAGTTAAAATTAACAGAAACATATCTCACTCTGTATGTATACACAAAAAGAGCAGCCCTTGTCTGGGAGAGCTTACAGTCTATGCCTAATTGATTGCCATGTGTTTTTCATTTAAACTCATTGTTAAAACAGAAGAAAGAGCAGTGAAATCTTTTCAAAAATGTTTCAAAATATCTTGCATTAGTTTTGCCTTCAGATATAATTGGCCAGGGAGAGTGGCAGACCCAAGTTGTCCTGTGCTAGCAGGGCTCCAGACAACTCATACACATGATACTCCTTTCTCACCCTCTCACAGCATCCAGCTCCCACTGAAGCCAACAGTCACCTCATGAGGATTCGTTGCTTGGTATCTCTGTGTGTGATACCTGAACCAGATGGAAGCTGTAAAGTACAAGGCACAACCATTGTTCTTTTTGACACAGAAATGAGACTATCTAGGCCAAAGGAAATCTTTTCTACTCACAGAAGTCCTAGTTTCCTATATTATGACCTGTATCAACAATATTAAAACTCAAAGCTATACTGTTACACTGATGACTTTGTTCCATTGACTATACAGCTCAGTCAGTACCTACAAAATTGCAGGATGCATTTAAAGTAACTCAATTAGACTTAATTGAATTAAAATTATTATTAAATTCTGCCAAAGGTAAGTCTGTATAATTTTTTTCTAATAACTCAAAAAGCTCAAGTCTGGATGAGTTTAAAATAATAATCCTACAAGAGAATGATTAAGAATATACAAAGATTTAGAAGTCCAACTAGATATAAAACTGAACTTTATATATCACATAAATCAGTCATTACAGAAATGGAAATCAATTAGGGTGGGTTTGCTCAACCTAATTTTTGCTCTGCTTTTAAGTATTTAATGAAAGATTGATTTTGTGCCATTTTAATTGGCTTAATCCAGCTAAGTGTGGAGGTTCCTGTGTTAACACTAAAAACCCCATTTTTTATCATCTGGCCATGGAGAAAGTCTTAGAGCTCTTTCCCAAAGTTGTAGTAATCCCTGACACTGAAGACCTTGCATTTCCTACTACAGCATTTTAAGCAGCTGCTCTGTTACAGTTTTTAAGGCTTCCAGATACCCTGAGCCTATCATGCACTGTTTTCAGCCAACTCTTCTTTTCCTTCCTTTCTGTTTCTCTGGTTGCACACGTGTAGTGGGCCAGTCAAACAATAGGAAAATCAATTAGAAAGATTTCAGCCCTGAGATCTTTCTCTATGGAGGTAAAAAGGCAATAAGGAGCCATTCCCTGTGGTGTTGGTGCGACTTCAAATTTGTGGCTACTGGTTGTTTCTGTCACAAGCAAAGAGCCAAACACACACCATTAATACCAACAAAAGTGCCAGCCTTTTCTGTTTTCCATTGTACAGCAGGAAGCATAAGTTGTTTTACATCTTCTGTAACTGGCTATGTTAGGTACAGCTTGGATATAGCAAGGGTGTGCTCAGGCAACTCAGGGGCAGAGTGCTGATGGGTAGGAGTTGGGAGTCAAAAGATGGAGTGGGACTGCAGCCTCAGATGCTGCACTAGTTTTTTCTAGTAGCCAGTTTTTTCTCGTAGCCTGTCTCCTGGGTAGGTGTGCAAGGTGTGTACCAGCAATTAATAGTAACCGGAATCCGAGGAGGAAATAATGAGGAAACTAAGTTAGTTGTAACTTTGCTTGGATGCTCATGGAGCTGATTTGCTAAAGACTATGAAAGAAGAGAGCCTGAGAGATCTGATTCAATAAACGTCTATTATACAGAATGTATTTGTGTAACCTTTGTCACTCTGCTGCCAGCACGGCATCTGTCTGGTCCTGCTCCTGTGTTGGCTGCAGAGGGTCATGCGTTGCTTCATCCGATCTCTTTTCTTTGCCAAACAAGAACAGTTTCCCCTGTAGATGGCTCTGTTTTCCTATACAATTTCGGGAGTGCTCTCACTTTAGAAACACCACGCAAGTGAGATTGAGCTATTTCTTTATTTTCCTGTACCAGTGGGTGTTGTGTTCAGAAAGCAGTCAGTGGGATCAGATGCTCTTTAACATGCCAGGTCTGAAGACAGCTGGATTGTGAACAGTCAGTCACTTTCCACAAAATATATATTTTTGGCACTTGATTTAGGACTTACATTTAAGAGCAAAGGCTCAATGTGAATGCCTAATAATTGCTGCTTGAGCTGCTCTGGGCTGCAGCAGCTGGTGTAATGGTACTGTTCAGAAGGAGGAGGGTCTGCTGTAGTAGTTTCTGTGTTGCATCTCTCAACCTGCTATAGGTTTTGCCTCTTCCTATGGCATCTCCAGTGATATTAGGGTGCCTGGGGTTAGGCAACTGAAGTAAAACCAGAGTTTTCACCTTTTTGTGTGTATAGAAAAAGAATGTCTTCGTGTTTAACAAAAAAAGAGAGGGAAAAGTTTCTAATTCTCTTTGTAGTACCTGCAGAGCAGGAGCTGTTGGTGCGGGATGAACAGGCATTGTGACTGCTCACTGTCAGCAAAGCTTAAATATTTGGTGAAATGCTGGAGTTCCTCTCTGGGCCCAGCAGCTTGGGTGCCCAGGTGTGGAACAACTATCAGGCCCTGAGATGGCAAGCCACAGTTGGGGAGGTGTAAGGAAGAAGATTGAGGGGAATTGCCTTTGTGAGTCAAGTGGACAGAGGGATTGTAATGTTTAAATCTTGGTGTTCCAAGATAGAATCTGAACCCTAAACCAGATGTGATGATAGCAGTGAGGGCTTTCTGAAGTGCAGAAGGAATGTTGTCTAAATGCAGATGAGGGGGTTATAATACCTGGTGTTAGTTCCTCCTAATGCCACTGTTGAACTACCTCAGAAACCACCTTTGTTTTGTCCTACTGTGTGCTGGTGGTAGAAATTATCCTACAGTGGAGCTAGCAACTCACCTAGTCTGCCTGCTTGCCTGCTAAAAATGATACTGTGAACCAAAAAATATTTGGAAGAGATGAGAGAGGTCTGACAATTCACGCTCCCGAACTGTACACAGCATTTTGTCACTGAGACATCCATTCAATGCTTGCACACATTTCTGTCTGTTTAGCAAATGTGATTGCTCAGAGATATTGAAACTGGAGATTATATCTTCTAGTTTCCATCAACAGCAGGAACCTGAGCCGGGAGTGCAGGCTCAGTTGCTAGTGCCGAGTGCTGGGACTTCCCATCGCAAGCTGCTGGCAGGGGCTCGCCTCCATGAAGAGGAAATGAAATCACCAGCCTGCACTCATTGAGAAGGAACTTGGCAGAAGGTGCTACTCGGAGGTCTACTGAGGTCACCTGAAGTACACTCTGGGCATCAACATTGCAAAGGTGTGTGTAGGATGGATTTGACTACACTCTCAAACTAATTGCGAATGTAAAACCAGAGCTGAGCTCTGGTACACCCTGAAGTACTGCCCCAAATACATAAACCATTTGAGGCTGAGCTTAGTCTCTCATGTTTGCAAATTTTGCTGCCAACAAAGACCATTCCTAGAGGCATTGTTTTCCTGATAAATCTGCAGGAGTAAAGAAAGGATAGATCACAGAAGGAACCTAGTTTTGCAAACGGTGTAAGATTACTAAAGATTAAAATATTGTAAATTATTTTAAATGATTACCTAGAGAGATCTGAATATCCAAGAACTTTTTAGAAAGGGCAAAGCAAATGATTACAGCTTGGAAAGTATCTTATTATAGGAGAGATTAAAAAGATTCCAGCTATTTAGTTTAGTAAAGAGACTAATAAGAAGTGACATGACAAAGGTATATAAAATAATGTATGGCATAAAAAAGGTCAGCAGGTGCTTCTATTTATCCTGTCTTATGAAAGAGACACAGGAGGATATCTAATTAAATTAAAAGGCAATAAATTTTAAAATGGTAAAGAAAATGCCCTTTTATGTCACATATAGTTAATCTGTGGAACTCACTACTACAATAAGTAAAGACTTTTAGTTGAATTAAAAAATCTTTAAAGTAGCTAAAAAAAGACAGAATTGTCAAAAACATTCAAGTTCTGTTTTCAGGAGTAATTTGGGATCATATGTACAAAGAAATGTAAGCACCATGCCAAACTGCTTGCTGAATAATACACAGACCTTCCTTATTACAGGAGCCAGGTTTTGGTCTTGCACTTTTCATTTGAAGAATCAAGATTTTTTTTAATTAAAAAGAATACCTGAAGAAAGAAAATGTCCCCTTTTGGGGCACCTGGGAAGCTCAGAGGTGAGCTGTGGTGGGGAACAAATATTGCCTCAGTCTGAAGAGGGATTTGAGTTTAGGTCTGTAATATATATACTGTGCCTTTGGATTGCTATCCTGCTTATTGTAACCCATAGCCTGCCGTGGAAATTCTTTATTTCTTGGACAGCCTCATATTGCTAGTGTGTATATAGGTGTGATCTGGGCATTTCAGTCCTCCCTGCCTCAAGGATGGGGTCAAATACTTAATTTCTGAAGCCCAGATGAGCATAGGGATGTAGCAGACATCAAGCTGATATTGTGATGCTCCAGGACTTGTACATGAAGCTGAGAAACCTAAAAATCAACCACAGGTAATCAGACAAGGCAGGTAAGGACTGAACAGGGAGAGCAGTGTTTGATTCTGAGTTTGTATTGCATTTTTTTCTCTTATATATTTATTTTATAAACAAAATGTTTTCATAAAACATTTTATTATATTAAATATATATATAAAATTATATATAAAAACATAAAACATAAATAAAATCTTCACTGGAGGGAATCGTATATGCCTTATTTCTCAAAATAATATTTGAGTACTTACACGGGCTTTTTAGAAAATGCTGTCCTAAATGATGCTTTCATTATATCTGCGTTATTCTATTGGAATAATGAGACAGCTGAGGAATAGGAGGAAAAATGGGAATACAGGAGACAACTTCTTCAGGATTGTTCTTGTTTTCTATGTCTGCTTTATGCAACGGAGATTGACTACCTTGGAGCCAAGTGGTTTCAGATGTAAATGGAAAATATGTTTCCTGATTCAGTCTCCTCTGACTCACTCAACAGTGGATGCAGAACACAGGAAAGGAGATGTTCACACAAATTAGGCGTTGCAGGGAGAACTGGAAGTGTTGAGATCAGTTTCTGGCTTTTGCAACTCTACACAATTTCTAATATCTCTCTTCTTCTAACTTCTGAGTGTTTAAAACATAGATACTCCTTTTTTGGTCTGACTTTCTGTCATGCTTATTCAGCGTACAAATGCCAGGAAACAAGAACTTTCAATGTGAATGTAGCTCTGTAGCCAATGCTGAAAGTAGAAAAATGTGTAATTGAGACTTCTACAGGGGCTAAAGGGGCTTAGGTACTCATCTTGTTCTTATTTTTCAAAATTTTACCAAAAAAGCTATTGGCATGTGAGTGATTAGCTAGAGATTTTCAGTGACTTTATCGTATATTATATTCAGTAATTCTGGACTCGGGATAGGGAAGGTCCTCATGGATCATGAAGTCTAGACTCCTGATATTTCAGGCAGTCACATTGTATATTCCTCTTCATTTATCAGGCTGAATTTTAAAACTGTTTAGGACTTTTGCTTCCCACCCCACTGAAGAAGTTGAGTCTTTTCCAGAATTTGGCTTTCCTGGTGCCTGAAAACTCTCTTGAAACATGATGCAGAGGACAAATAATAATGACAATTAATGATAGACGGGGTTACTTATGAATACTCATGTAGTAGAGTGTGAAAACAGAAAATACAGGGAAATACATCTTAGGTTCAAATCAAGTGATCCCTTTCCAGCAGAGGAAGTAAAATCAATATCCAAAGCATCAGTGCAACTTCATAGGAAATATTGCACATGGCCCTAGATACCCATGAGGATACACGAGGACATGACACATAGTGTGACCAGACAAACAAAAACCTTTGGAGAGGGAACTGTGAGAACAGCATTTAGCAGGTCTAGAAAAAAAGCTTCTGTGAAGAGGCTGTAATTACTCTCTGTGTACGTGAGAGGAACAAAGAGCAGCAGGGAAAAATTGTTGTTTAGAGTAAAATAAAATTGAGAATAGCTGGCCATAAAAGAATTTGGCTGGAAATTGGGTATTGAAGGTAAGGATGTTCTGGCATGGCTTTACAGTGGCAGCAGAGACAGCAGCAAACCTACCTGCTCTCTAGATTGCCCTTGGTCGAGTCTCTGAAAGACCAAATTTGAAACATTCAACTATAACAGCATCAGTGATCCAGAAACTCTCTACCGACATATTTGCTAAAGTAAATGTATGTAAATCTCACTGCAACTTTACAAAACTGGGTTTTATATACTAACCCAACAGATATACCTCAGTTTCCTCTCTTCTAGCATATACTGTTCTGCTGTTGTTACAGAGAGAGTTATCTCCCCTCTTAGTCTTCATCCTGCCAACGTAAAATAAAAGAAGCACTATTTATAAGACAGGTTCACTCAATCCAAAACATGTGATGTGAACCTGGCTAGTTTGAACAGATATTTCTTGAGAATATGAACAGCCAGAACAATTTTTCCCCCATCTTTAGAGCTAATATTTTTTCTAGTTTTGTTTGTATCCACCATCATTTCAACTCTATTCATTTGAGTATGTTGAGATAAAATTCAGTTAAGAAAATAATGGGTGTACATGAGTTGATACATTCTGTGCTGGAGCTGGTTTCCATACAAAGGACATAACAGCCTAATTCTAATTTATTTTCAGTAGTCTGGTTTGTAATGGAAATGACTGGCACCTGGCAGTGCTGTTGGGTACTCTAGCAGTATATACTTCACCATTTATCTCTTTAAGATAAGAAACTTTCTTACTGAGAGCCTTCCCATATTATATGGAAAATTGCCCTTTGACCCAAGATATCTCTGTTTTTTTGGAGGCAAAGAAATATATATAGGATTTGAATGCAGCTAATGGAAAAAAACCCCCAAATCTGCTTCGATAAAGTTCTGCTCCTCTCATAGAGTGGCGGCTTCTGTGATCCCTAACATGCAGGTGATATGACCCAAGCAGTCACTGCCCAAAGGTGCAGCAGGTCAGCTTAGGGAGAGGAGGGGAAAGACTGCTAAGATTTCCACACCGCAGTGGGGACACAATGCTGAGTTTTGGGCCCTCATCACTAAAGTTTGGAAAGCATGCATATAACAAGACAACAAATCTCAGGGACATAAGTCTTGACATAGATCCTTATTCCTGAGATGAAAGACATTAAACTTTTAACTTTTCCTTCACACAGACATGAATTCTGAAAGGACATGTCATAAAAACAGGTGCTTTCATGTGCTAAAGGAGGAAAACAATTATTAAAGAGCAAGGAAAATATAAAGAGCAGAAAACAATCCAGAACAATCCAGGAGGTCATTCCAAGTTGACCTCACCATAACAGCTTGGTCTCTATATCCATGTGGAGTTCATATAAAGGGAACAATCCCATTTTTTTTCCTTCTTATATCATCACAACGAAATAAATGTGTATAGCATAAATACCCTTTTTTACATGGTCTGAATGTATGTACCAATTTTAGCATCAATGTATGAAATGAGAAGAATAATATTATTCCTTACTCTTTTAGTACTCAAAATGCTAAATCCTAAAGGGAAAAGAGATTTACCAGGATTTTAGATAAGACCTGAGAATGTTCCCAAAAAATGAGTAGGCAAATGGGATGAAGGGCTTTGGGTTCTTCAGGACGGATAGACAGAGCACATGAGATGCAGGAGCTGCAATGGCTGTAAAGGAGAGCACAGCCCTTAATGTCAGGGTTGATGTGATCGAGAGCCTCTGGGTGAGGATCAGGGACACAGAAGGTAAAGAAGGCATCATGGTGCCTATTATCTATTGGTCAGCCAAGATTCTTGTTGAAGATGGGCACCTGACTAACAGACATAAAGCAAAAGCAAAGACGTGTAATGCTTTCAGTTGTCTCAGTCTCTAATAATACTGACAGACCTTGAGCTGCCTGATCCCCTCAGCCAGAGGACCATGAGTATGGAAGCAGTGGCTTCCCTTTCACGGATAATGAACTTGTGAGAGACCAGCGGTGTCAGCTGTATGTTTCCAAGTCCATGGAGTTCTGATGGGCTTCATTCTGGAGTAATGGAGTTAGTGGATGTTAATGGCAGGAACCTCTCAATCTACCAAATGTCTTGGGAGTCCGGGAAGATTTCTGCTGACAGTCTAGAAAAGGGGCATGAGGAGAGACCCAGGAAACTTCTGACTGTTAGTCCAACCTCAGCACCTGGAAAAATGATGGAGACCATCATCAAGGGTGCTGCTGAAAAACATTTAAAGAAATATGCAATCATCACATACAGCCAACATTGGTTCACAAGGAGAAAGTCTTGTTTAATTTAATATTCTTCTGTGATTAGGTCACCTGCCTAGTGGATGGAGGGACAGCTATAGATATAGTTTTGCTGGATTTTAGGTAACTTTTTTTATACTGTCCATTGCAGCATCCTTCTGGACAACTTGTCCAGATGTTGTACAAGATGAACAGGGAGACATTAGACTGGGTGAAGAGCTGACTGGAGAGCAGAGCTCTCAAAGGGTTGAAATGACTGGGGCTATAAATGCCTGACAGTCACCAGTGTGTTGATTCTCTCAAGGGATCCCTTGCAGAGGGATCTGGATAGATTGGAGCATTGGCAAATCATCATAAACCTATACAAGAACAAGTGCTGGATTCTGTATCTGAGGTGGAGTAACACTGGATGAACGTCCAGATTTGGTGAGGAGTGGCTGGAGAGCAATCACAGAAGTGGGGGTACTGGCTGGCAGGAGGCTCAGTAGGAGCCAGCAGTGTGTGCCCTTGCAGCCAGGAGAGAAAACCTCATCCTGGAGTGCATCAAAAATAACACAACCAGCTGGTCAAAAGAGGGATTATTCCCCTGTGTTTAACACCCGTGCAGCCTCACCTTGGTAATTGTTCTGAGCCCCATCACTTAAGAGGGATGTAAAGGTACTTGAATACATTCAGAAGAGGGTACCAAAGATGTGAGAAGGCTGGAAGACATGCCCTGTGAAGAGTGGCTGAAGACAAATGTTGTCTAATTTGGTGAGAAGAAGGCTGAGGGACAACCTCAGATTCAAATCTGCTTCCATCAGGGAAGGTTTGGAATTGACATGAGGAAACGTATCTATCGAGAGGGTGCCAAACCCTAGTGCAGGCTTCCTGGAGAGAGTGTTAATGTCCCAAACCTGTTGATGCTTAACAGGCAGTTGGATGATGCCCTCATCTTGTGGTCAGGCATTTGGACTAGGTCACTGGTCTATGTCCCATCCAGCTGAACTCTGCTTTCCCTTTCCTCTGCAAAAGGTCAGTGGCACAAGTGAGCTGTGGAAGTTTTACCCTTTGGCTGAAATGCATTTTGTATCCCATATAAACAGAGTAATTAATGTGTTTAACAGAAGGTCTATGCAGCTTGGTTTCAGTGGGGAAAGGGAGTATAACAGTGATAGAAGAAGTGGGTTATTTTTTGCCATTTGGAAGAGTTGTTGCTTGCCTGGCTCTGCTTTGGGCACAGATCTGAATGTTCTAGATCTGAAAATTACCAACCTTTCCACCACACCAGTGTAACCTCAACTTACTGGTTTTTCAAAGCCTGTGTTGTTTCCATGGCAGTCCTTTGGCACCAGCCAGCCCAACCCATGGCTCTGGTTACTCTTTGGCTTTTGTCCAGGCTGTGGCTGCAGAAATCACCCCTTCCTTGTATCCCCCCAGAACTGAGTTTGTGTCCCCAGTCCTCACTGCATGGCCTCATGGAAATTATCCCTGGTCTGCAGAGAGGCAACAGCTAATAGGGACAGTCCCTGGGCTGCAGGGTTGGTTTCTTCCATTGCCTAAGTATAGAGGAGTACCATGAGGTTAGTTTCTGGAGGCTGAATGGCAGAAGAGGCATGAGGAATACTCAGAAGCTGTACGTAGTGCATCAGTGTGTGTACCTTGGTGTGTACTTCTAGGGAAAGGAGGAGATACTAAGAATGTCACAGAAGAGTATCATTCAGCCAAAAGGGACCTGTAATGAAAATCTACTCCAACTGCCTGACAGCTTCAGGGCTAATCAAAACTTATAGTTTTCAGTGAATTGTCCTAAAACCTCCTAAATTCTGTCAGGATTGGGGCACTCCTTGTATAGCTTCTGTGGAAAATATATGACTGGCCTGGGTGGGATTATGTCTGCCAAGGTCTGTTGCTATTCAGTGTGCAGCAAGTCTTGGTGAGTTTGGTGACTGCCATTGGCATAGCTGAAATGAGACACACGATGGTTGGTGGATGAAGGTTGGAAATTTATCATTTTGCACAGTGCAGTTGTGGGCTCTCCATAGGTCTCCATGTGGTCATGGTCTGGTCATCATATGGTTTGGTTTTCAGGTCTACAGCTTGGGTGAAAAGACTGAGAAGAAGGCAAGGGAAAGTCAAACAGAAGAATTTGGGATCTCGTATTTCTCATGGAGGCAGGAGAGAGAATGGATGCTTCTGCATTGTGACAGGATTCCTCCAAAACTGACTGAGTACAAGGTAAGAACTGTTCCCTCATGGAAATCCATCACCGAATAACCCTCTGTATTTGTATGCTTGGTAGAAATTTCATGCAAACCTCTTAGATTGTATGGTGTCACACTAAGGGCATTTTTAGTACCATCAGAATTTCTCATGATGTGACTATTCTGAGGAGGATGTAGATATACAAAAATCATCTAAAGAAAGAAATGGGCACACTTAAAATTCCTAATATTTTAGAGGGAGGATAAAATGCTATTCTCCGTTACAGAGCTTTCCCAGAGCCCATTTTCAGAGAAGGAAGAGTGGCTCAAGAGGATGACAGAGGAAAGAGTTCAGTCCTTCAGCTTGGGAAGGATCAGATTGTCCAGAATTATATGTTAAGCCATGTTTACCTATAAGAGTGAGAACTATATATGTGCAGCTTTTCAGGAAAAAAGTGGGAATTCACCATCTCTGGAAGTGTTCAAAAATGAGTACATATGTTATTTTGTGATACAGTTTAGTAGCCATAGTGATATTCAGAGGCTGGACTTGATCTTGCAGGTCTTTTCCAAACCTAGTGGTTATAATTTTCCTCCTTTGAAAGTCTCTGTCGAAAAACCTGCTTAAAAGAAATCTGACTATATCAATTTGCTTAGCTGTGCCTTTGATACACAGAGATTTGGAGTTTCTTTGTATATACTTAGCAGAGATGCAAAATGTCTCCTTCATCATATGCCTTCTCAAGAATAAAGTGAAGGGAGCGATGGAGCTAAGGATACTGGGAACCCACCAGCACAGGAGAAGTGTGTCCCAGTGACAGGACTCCCATGAAGGCACAGCAGACTTACAGCTGCCCACAAAGAAAAAGTTCAGGCTTGCTTCCCTGACAAACATTAGAGAAATCTTCCCTAACTTCCAGTCCACACAGAGGTTTTCAACCCACAAATGTTCCCGCCGACAGCCCTAAAGGCACCACAGACTGACAGAGAGAAATTACAATTCTGTAGTATTTTGCCTTGTGATTTCTCTTTCTATTTTCTTGATGACTTGCTCTGACTGGGAAGATTTTTTTCCCCATAGTTTTGAAAGGTGATATTTCTTCTTAAAGGACCATGAGAGCAAAGGGTCAAATCCTTGCCTTGTTTTTGTTTTCTCCTTTGTATGTTGGATGCATTCACTGGCTTGTGTTCCAGAGTTGTGATTGACATCAAAGCTGGCAGTGACAATTGTCTCTACTGATCTCTAGACTTCATTAAATTAGATAGTTAACATTCAGAAAAAGGCTTTGCTAGTTTCTGCCAAAGTGAATTTCCTTGATTTCCTCTCCAGGCTTTTTCCTCCCCTGCCTGGCCTTGTTGCGGTTTTCTGAGCTGACACAACACAGTAATGGCTTTTTGTGAGTTTCCTGCAGGTCACCTTCCAGCTCACAGCTGGGGCAGATGATTGAGGTAGGCAGGACTTGGGAGCATGCCCCAGCCCTGGGAGGCTGCAAAGCCAGCTGAGGTAGTTCCTTGTCTTGCAAAGGAGTCAGGGTGGACTACTAGCCTTTGTTTTCAGTTTGACATCTGGAGAAAGCGATATTGTTAGCATCCTACACCCTGGAAATCCTGCAGGTACCACATAGCAGATAATGCCTGCTGTTAGTAGAGTGAGAGGCAAGGATCTTTTTCTCTGTGCAGACAAGGTAAAATGACTTTTAAGGACCCATGATGGTAATTTTTCTTTAGCACCCCATTAAGTTTTCACTGATTTTAAGACAGTCATAATGCAGCACTGAGGCCCTGGTAGGCAATGTGTTTCCTTTGATGCAGGGATGTGATCTATTCATTCTGCTAACTAGAGCTGGTAATGAGTAGAGGTTTTCACCCCAAAGCAAGTTCATGCAGCTGACCCGCAGGAAAATTGTTTTAGCACTTTATAATTGTATGTGTCTGAGAAATCACAGAGAAGTAAGCACACAACTTCATTATGAAAGCGAGGTGTTGCACGGCTCCTACTGAAACATGTGGGAAGTCCATTGAAAGAAAACCATTCCTGACCTGCCATTCAAAACTCCTCCAGCAGAAAGGTTGAATGTACAGAACAGGGTCTAGGTCTCAGCCTAGTGCAAATTAGAATAACAAGTACTAAAACCACTTCTTGAAATACATTGCAAGGTTCATGACATGCAATACCCTAACTAAAAATATCTGGTTTTGCTGATATGCTCCTTTGGATATTGCTAATAAGTGATGGAAGTGCTTGCACACAGGATAACAGCAGATACAGCTCTTCCAGTCAGAAAATCTTCACATCTACCAAGACCTACTTCAGTCTGCAAAGCTGTAGTTGTACATGCTTATAATGAGGAGGTTTTAAAAATTACTGATCAATGCTTGATTAATTAGCGTGTCTAAAAAGGTGGTTCTTTACTTACTAGCTATCTTGAGCAGATCCCACTCAGTAAGGTAAGCATTGAGACAGTGTTCATCCTTCATCCCCATCACTGCATGAACTCTGCCATCCTGACCACTGATTTTTGTCAGGCTTCTTTTCTACTCACTCTTTGCTCACATGCTATAAGCATACAGCAGAGTAATATGCATGTATTAACTGGGTAGTGTAAGAATGTCCTCCAAATTATAGGTGCTCTGTCTGGGCTTTCAAAATTTGGATTGGTCTTTACATGCAGTTGAGCACCTTGGATACAGTTGTGGTTTTTAGGGAGTTATGCTAGTAGCCTGTAATATGTTAGACAAAGATTACCTCTAGTGCAGTTGTGCTGCAGGGTCAAAATGCGTGTGGAACAGGAACTGAGAAATTGAATAAAGTTTTATGATTATTTTAGTCTAATTTCATATGGAAATAAGGTTAAAGACATCCCACTTAATTGGGGGTATGTGCATGTGTGTCTTCCTGCTCCTTGTGTGCTTTCTGAACCCACTGGTCTGATAGTGAAGATGGATTATCTCCTGGTTAATTAATGAATGTAATTAATGGGCATTGTGGGAGATAAAGGAGGAACAGTATTGGTGCCTTCTCTTAGAACAGAGATTTCAAAGTGAATGCAGTTCTTGCTAGAGGTGGGGTAAGCCACCCTGGAGCACGATGTCTTGCGAAACCACCCGTCTGAGCTCCTGATACCCAGTCCCTTGTGCCCATCCTCACATTTAGTGGCTGTGAACACCCATGGTGGTGGCTGGAGACTGGTTCTCATGCAGATTTGTAGCTCTTGTTGCTATTGCCACAGGTTTCATGGGTGCATTTTCAATGCTACTGCACATATACAACCAGGACAATGTAGTTTTACTAAGTGTTTTGAGATCTACGTGTTTGATGATTTTATTCCAGTACAGGGAAAAGTCAAGCTAAGTCAAATTTGATTTCAAAGGAGAATGGTTTGAAATTGGTGACAGCAAGGCTGTAGTAAACAAATTGTTTCAAAAATATCAAACTCGGTGCTCAGGCTGGAAAGCAATGATAAGTGATGCTGTAGCAACATAATTTATTGTATTCAACATAATTCATTTATTCATTATAACTGCTAAATTGTCAGTGCTGTGTTACCCAATGCAAGGTGCAGTTTCTAATTATAAATACTTTTTCTGGTGGCTTTGGACTGTATTTGTTAAATGTAAAATATTTGTGATACTTTTCTTTCTGTCAAAGAAATTGAAGGTGTCTCTGTACCTAAAAAGAAAAAAAAATGTCCCCAGGAGAGTATCAGAGGATCAATTTTTCAGCATGGGATTATACAGTTTGGCTGTATAGGCTTAAGGTTTTTAATTTGCTTACACATAGATAGACTTACTTGAGCTCTATACATCACCAGATCAATGCAAATCTATTTAATAGAAACTTGGGTCAATATTAAAAGAATTCCATTAACCAGCAATAAGGACCCTGGAATAATATGATTACTATAGGCTTCCAAGCACACATAAAGAATCAAGGATTTTCTTCATACTATGCTGAAACAATACCATTGTGGAAATCCTTCCTCTGCTCCCTGTCTCCTGATAAGTAAGAATGAAGAAGGATAGAAGAGACTGTACAGGGTTTTTTATGTCATTAATATTGTCTCTAGGTTAGCACCTCTGAGACATGCTATTGTGAATGCTTCTGCAGCTTGTGGTAGAGAAAGTGTAGATGGGCAGAAAAGGTCTGGGCAAGTACTCTAGGGGAAGAAGAGAGAAATCAATGGATTCTGAAGAACACAAAGCAAATGTCACATTTCCAGAAGATAAAGTTGATTTTCTTTTTTAAAATTTTTAAAAAATTCTTTATTTTAGTAAGGAAAGTATAAATGTTGACTTCCTACTCTTTTGAACAGCAAGTCCCATATTGTGGTTCTACTTAATTAACTTCTGAAGGATAAGTTTCCTGTGACTGCAGGCCACAAATATGAAATCTACAATGCAGAATATAATTCTAAGACCCATAGTTTGGTAGTAGAAAATCAAGATTGTCCTGGAAAAAGTTACCACTTCGCCTGAAGGGAGACTACTGTTGGAAACACCCACTGTTTAGTTTTGTGTGATAGATTTCTTTACTTATAAATGGCAAAGAGAGGCTAAAATTACATCTTCTTGTTAGATTAAGCCTGGGGATTTGCAAGAAAATTGCAATGAGTGTGCATTAGCAGTCCAAAACAGAGACTAGAATGCCTAACTCTCTTTAACCAATCTTGGGATGAGCAAAATGAGAATTGGCCAAAAGAGATACTGGGAGGAAATGGACACAGTATCCTGGCCATCTGCATTGAACTGACCACAAAATGGTGCTGTCTGCCTGTACAGGGTTTCTATTAAAAACTCAAAATTAGAGATCATGTAGTAAAAAATGTAAAGTTTACAAAGTGCAGAATCAGGTGAAGAATTGTGCTTTAGGTCAGCAATCTGCAAGCATTTGTTGTACTTTCTTTGTAGTGAGTTTAAAAGGGATTTTGGAATGGGGTTTGGGGAGGTATTGGAGGTAGAGGTGCAGATTTGAACAGTATAAGATCATGAGACTGTTTTGCAGAGATAGTCACCTCATTCTAAAGGTGCTGAGCCAACTGGGCAGGAGGACTTTGGAAGAGATTAAGGCAGTGGATCCATGCTCAAAATTTGTATTTGAGATGCAGTGTCTGTGAGTTAGGGTAGGATGAGGAGTGGAAATGGTAATTTGCACCTGGACCTTCTAGAGAGGGTTTTAAACCCTTCCATGAAAAGGCACAGAAGGCCACAGCCTCCACTTTTCCCTATTTCCCAGGACCTCTGTTCCCCCTGAGTATTTTACATTTAAGCAATTTTCTCCTCAACTTCAAGTAAAGAGTTTCTCTTTCTCTTTCTCTTTCTCT
>VWYI01024495.1:0-12477 GCA_013399455.1 Anthoscopus minutus
CGAGAAGGGAAGGGGTTATGTAGAAACATATCACCCTTCCGAGGGTCCCGATGATATCTTGTTACTTCCCTCGATTTGGTCTTCTTGGTGATGAGGTTTCCCTCGACATGCCAAAAATTATAGAATCCAATGGATTAATATATGGGCCAGGTGGGAATGTCCTCATGCCTTCCCTGGGGAGGGCAAGTTTGACAATGTCCCTTGCAACACTGTGGATCTGTTGCAGCATGTGCAGTGCTCTGCTGCAGGGTCTGGGGACTCCTTTGAGGGGGGCCTTTGATGGGCCATGACATCCCCTTCTGCTGTCCTTCACAAAGATGCAGCTTTTCCTGAAGTGAAGGGACCCCCACAGCTGAGCTGGGCTGCACAGCAGAGGATGGGCATTCAGTGACCAGAGCCTTTTTCAGTACACACCCAAAATCTATCCTCCCCTCTCTTTGGTGTAGGGATCTGTGTAAGCTTCACGGCATATAAACCTGGGGTTTGGCCTTCACTGCAAAGGTGTGAACAGGCTTAATTCTTCTGTAAATTACAAAGAGGTCTTCTTCCCCAGCCCAGACTTAAATGACTTTATCTTATCTCCGTCAATTTGCAGTCCAGGGCCTCAATCAGGGTCCAATTCAGGGTGCGGTGGTCTTCCATGCAATTTTTTTAATAGAATCTTGCTATAATAGGTAAAAGTCCTTCATGAAGATGTTTAAGCCATAAGCTATAACACTTCAGTCTCTGACAGTCCAACACCTTAAAATAGTCTATATTCAGTTGATTTTCTCCTTGCTTCCTCAAGTCTAACATTTTAGACCTGTGTATACAAAAGAAAAATCTTTAATGTCAAATGTACCTGGTTTTCTAATAGTATGTGATATTTGAAGACTTTTTAACAATGTTATTTAAATTGTAATGTCTACTAATTTAAAAAAGTCAATACAACTTTCAAAGAGGGCAAAGTTAGCAAGCCAATGACCAGCTGCTGTAATCTATTTCTTCAATATTACACAACAACACACTGTGGTTACATGAAGGTATAAAAGCTTTTGACAAATTATTTCTTTAATAATTTAAAGGGTTTTTTAACTACTATATCAAAGTGGTACCTCTGAGTATATAAATTTTAAAAAGCAAGATAATTAAAACATGCTTAACTAATAATATTGTTTCTCAGACTGAATCTCTTTTGAATGAACCCTTTCAAAGCAAAAAAAAAAATAGAGAAGAAATTTAATTAAGGGTGGTTCTTTGTAATATTATTAGTTTCCCACAAGACTTATCTAATTTTAATTATGTTATAATGTGCTTAATAACAAGAGCTGGTTTTAATAAAAATCTTTTCAGAAAAAAAAGGCTTTAAGGGACATCTTTGATTTCTTTTAATACCAAATATAGACATAGCATGTAATGCAGTTGTACTTTATAGCCCTGAGCAAAATAATCTACTACACTTCTCATTTTCTTTCCATAAAATAATTTTGCTTTTGAAAGATTCATGCTGGTGTGCTTGTAAGAATTCCCATATGCAGCTAAAGAAATGTTGCAATTTTATGTATATCCAAGAAGTTCCAAGTGCCTTTCAGTTGTCATTTCTGACGGTGATACCTTCTTCCTTCTTTTCCACACGTATGTCACTGTTATTTTCCATGGACCATAAGAATCTCTGCTGCAACATAAGTATTAGCAGAGAAAAAATCCCTATAAAGGCTCCAATAGAAGCTATTGCAGTATTAAGTGGCTTAGGTGTTTGGATTCTGTGGTACAGGAACAGGCTGAGAACATGAATAGAGAGGGGAAGACACTTAATGAATCTTCTGCACTGGGATGGGGGGACATGGGGGAAGGGGAGGAGAGAGGCTGAGAACTTTCCCCAGTGGCAGTTGTAAAAGTTACAGAGGAAGAATTCTTCCACACAACAACATTGCTGGAAAACCAATCAGCTGCTTAAAGTCAGGGCTTGGTGGAACACAAAGGGACACAGAATCAGTACAAGTTTCCACCTTGCTCTGCCACTGGACATAAGGAGAAATGAGCTGGAGAGCATGACATTGGATGATGGAGATCTAAGGTCTCTAGTTTACGCAGAGCGCCTTAACAATGGGCTAAAAAATCTTGAATGAATGATGACACACTCTCTCCTACCTTACAAGTTTGGTGTGGTCAAGTCAGATTGTCAAAAATTGCCATGAAGAAAGTGCTTGTAACAGAGGAAAGAAAAAATTCTCAGATATTGAAGAGTATCAGTGGTGGAGTGGAAAAGTCAATTTGCATGTGTTTTCAGGAAACTTATGAATAGTTTTATTAGGGATGACATATAAAGGAGATAAGCCTCAGGCACAAGCATGCACAAAAATAATAGATAAAGTAATGGACTGATAAAAACATTATATGTGAGAAAATCACACTTCAGTACTGACCTAACCTGCCAACAGGATTTTTCTTTGGGCTGAAACCTTAAAAAAATATCATAAAAGCTCATTATATATCAGATCTTCCCTTCTGCCCCTTTCTGATTTACACATTCTCAATTCAGTTTGAAAAAATAGAAATAGGTTTGAAAAAGTAGAAAAATCTCAAAAAAAGCCAACCCTCCCAAAAAATCCAATCCAAACCAATCCAACCAACCAATCAACCAACCAGAATAGACAACATCTATAGCTTCTTTTTTTAATGTGGTTCAGTGATTTTTATTCCTTCTTCTCACACTGTTAACAAAAGAAAACACTCAGAAGAACCAAGACTTGTAGCTAGTGATTCCAGCTCAGTTAAAAGCTAAGAAATTTAGTTATAGATTTCTTCTCATGCAGATCCTTTCTTCTAAATGTGGATCAAATACAACTTATGTCAAGAACTCTGTAGACTAAAGGCTTTCAGCGAAAACACTTGTCCTCCCTGACAAATAATTCTCCAACAGGAAGAATAACCCCATAGTCTACATTTCTGCTACACTGTTGCACATCTCTTTAAACTGGAAGGTGAAGAGATCTAGCAAAATAGGCCAGAAACTTCTGTATAGCTACAAGGAAGATGCATTTACATGAATAAAAAAACAGATTCTGGCTTTTTTTTCAGCTCCTTCTATTTCTTTTCAATTTCCTTTCCTTGGATCTCCATTTCATCTTGATTCCTTCCCTCAGGTCACTTATGTGTTTTGCACAGACCTTGTTGATACCTCAGCCTAGACTCAATGTGATTTAAATAATTAATAACAGCTTTTCTTTTAACTCACATTAAGATAAATCATTTGCCTGAAGGAGAACACAGTGCTTAAAAATTTGTAAGTCTGAAGTACAGATAGATTTTACTTGTGAAAAAACCATACTTTTCAGTCTTCTAGATTTCTATATTATTTGACATAACAAATTAGCAATGATGTTGACTTGTTAACAATAATCTTGATGTTGACAAGTAAATCTTATCTGTGACAATATGACAAGACAAGCATTTTCAAAAGCCAGAGGTTTCAGAAAATTTGCTGATTGCTGAAATCAGACCACCCCAGCTAGCATTAATATGGCAACACCCAGACTCCTTTCTTGCAAACGTTTACTTTGATAAGGAACATGGTATCCAAGATATAAAATATTGCAATATTGTCTTCGCATCCTAATTTACTAAATATTTAATTGGCTGGAAATGGTGTACATTTACACTAAACACCTTTATCTACACATAATAGGAATACAGGTAGACATGCATAACATCTGAAGAGGTGTCGTTGCCAACCACACTTGCACTGAAATTATGTTTTTCTCAATCTCAATTATGATTAAAAGGGGCTGCATACAGAAAAGTCTAGCATTCATCTAGTAGTATACCAAAGTGTTTCAGATATCTTGGTTTATTTTGAAAACATCTCATGTGGACATTTAAAATATAGATACAGGAAAAAAAATAATATAAATGCTTTTCATAGAAAAATCTATAGAATTCATGTACTAAATAGTTCCATTATATTAGCACAAGATTTATATAGATTTTCTCTGCTTGCCTTCATTCCTTGACAGAAAATCCCTGCCAGTAAATAGCAAATGCCACACAGTATCTGATTTGAAATGTTATCAGTAGGCACAGTGCAGCCAGTGCTGAATTACTGCATCATTGCTATCAAGATATGAGATGATACTATCATTCACTGCGCACTCAAATTATTCAGGCCAGTTAAATGTCATATTTCCCATTTGCAATATGCCTCTTGTCATTGTACAACTATTCCAATATTTATTTGCCCTATCTCTATATATCCTGGCTCGTTACATTAAAAAATCACACTTTCTGCGTATCAGTCCCTTAAGTGCTTCTCTGACATGCTGAAACATCCTCCTAAAATAAAACAGAATTATTCCCTGAATAAATAATTCATGTATGCATTGTGCAGATTTGGTATCAACATAGATAAATGCACACTGCTGTCAAAGCAATGTCTGGTATCAGCAAAAAATCTCAATAATATTAAGTAAAATGTAATTTACAGTATTTGTAAAAGTTCTGTTTTTAAAGAAACATCAGAACCCTACATTCTTGAACTCAGTAGCTTCTCTAATCATAAAAGCTACATGCACCAACATGAGCCTAATTTGTGATGTACATTTTAGAGCTTTTCTCAACAATTTCCTGTGGTTTACATAGTTGTGCTGTAACTATTATTGTATAAACGATAGGAAAAAATTCAGATGTCTTTGTAAAGATTTGACAGCATTAAGATAGAGAATTTTGTAGTGGTACTTAAGGCATTCCAGAATGGCAAAATCAAAAGTATTTAAGCTTCTAAAATCCCAAGAATTATTAAGTGAAAATATATCAATCCAAATAGTTAGGAATCAAGCTTTTATCAGACCAGTCTTCTGACAGCTGATATTTCTGCACATGCTCTGCATTCACAGTTATTCTATTCCAGTGTTTGATTTGCTTCTAGTCCACCATATCCAAGGCTCAATCTTATTTTATGCTTTTCAGCTCAACATTTTAAAAAACTGTTTTCAATAATTTTTTTTTCATTATTATGATCAATACTTTTCTCATGGTAGCCTATGTATTACCATCACCACATAACTCCTGAAAGAAGTGCTAATCCTAAGAGTGCTCTGTATCTGTCCATAATTATATAACCAAATATGAAAAGAATTAATATATAGATCTTTAAACATTCATAGAAAACAAGTATCTATATAAAACTGGGTGATGGAAAATTTCATAAATAATGATGAAAAGACAGCGTTGAAAATCCATTTCCTTGGCATAGCCTGTACTTCTGTAATGTCTCATTTGTTGCTGCATTTAGAACTACTGCAAGTTCACTGTCAAAAAGAGAAGTAGAATGCAATCATGACATACCCTACATCGATAAATACCATCCAAATTCAATCACAATACTAATCACATTATATGCCAACAACCAATGACACATACCTAAGACAAAAATACCACACACTAATAAAAATGGAAAGGCTAGTAAAGTGCTACCACCCCATTAGGGCTGAAGGAAATATGTAGCCTTGTGAAAATCCAGACCCTTAGGGCACAACAATTATGTAGTAGGGATGCTATATCCTACCAGGATAGAGAGCATCACAGGAAATGTAAAATACATGAGCCCAAGGGACCAGATGGGATGCATTTGAATGCATCTGTGTTAAGAGAGCTGGTCTATATTATTGTCATACCTTTCTCCATCACTTTGAAGCATTACAGTGATAGGAACAGGAAAAATACCTATCTTGGAGAAGGGCAAGAGAGAGGATTCCTGATCTACAGGTGGACCAGCCTCGACTTAATCCCCTGGATATTTACAGGGCGAATCTGAAAGTCACTTCTAAGCGCGTGTAGTACAAAATGATGGTTCAGAACAGCCAATACAATTTTCAGCTTCAAATGTTGCCTGACTCCAATGATGAGACAAATGGGTTTATGGTTATGGGGAATGCAGCAGACATTTTTTACCATGACAATAGTGAGGCCTTTGCCACTGTCTTCCATACTATCTGTACATTTAAGTTGGTGAGATGCAAATGAGTTGGATATTAGAGATATCAGGAAGACAATGAATAAACAAACATTGTAAAAATTAGAGTAAGTAGGTGTTTGGAAACTACTTTTGAAGAAAACTATTTTAATATTTAGTTGCCTTAGTCCCAGGTTTGGACAATATGCTTCAATGCAATGAATTTTTATGTGCCTCTCCAGGAACAACTATAAGTCTATAATCAGTCTTTTATCACACAACCTCTCTTCTGCCTATTTCTAGAATTTTATTATTATAAGAAAGTCAGTTTATAAAATCTACTCTTACAAGTAGAAGTCTTACAAGTCTTATTTATATTTTAATGTGTTATTCAACTGTACTGCTGCATTTTCTGAACATTTAATTCAACACATGATCTTTACACAAAATAGGTTTCACTTTAGAAACACTTCAGTCTTGATTCCTGCTTTTCTAGCTGCTTGAATATAGAAGTGTCTAAGTCTTCAGCTTAACTAATATAAGAAATAGCACCAGTCAAATACTTCAGACTTACCTGTTAATCAGTTAAGTATGTAATATTGTCAAAAAGAAGAATCTGAAAATTCACCTATTGAAATATCCTAGTTCCTTTAACAGCATCAAGAGCTTAAATCAAAAAGTGAATCTACTTGAACAAAAACCAAGCCAAAAAAAAATGCATCTAAATCAGCAACACAGTGAGTTAACAAAATACTCGATCTAACAGATTGCTACTCACATCACACCATTTTGAAAAGCTGGTAAGTCATACATGTTTCCTAATCAGCAAACTATGCAATCAAGTCATGAAGCTGTAAGAAACATAGATTACTGAAGATTACCACAGAAAAGGAAAAAAAGCTCCCTTATATAAAAGCATTATATATTTCTTTTAAATGGCAATTGATATCTTTCCACAGTTTCAAATTTCCAGCTGCAGGAAAAATAGTAACAATAGGCTTCATTGTTAAAACATGAAAGCATAAGAAAGTTGGAATGCGTACTATAACTTGATGATAGAGTGAATTACTTTCTGATGTTCTTCCTTAGGCTGTCCTAAATGGAATTGCTGTCTGGTCTTTCAAAATCAAGGTAAATTAAAAGGGTGAATTCTAGCTAAAGAAGCCTTCTTAAAGCCTCTCATCATTCACAAGTCTCACTGATAAACTGTAATCAAAGTAATCTGAAAATATTGTAAATTTCATTTTTGACATTCAGAAAAGGAAAAGTTAAAAAAAATAGCACAAGCCAGCAATTTGTCCCTTCTACTTGCAGGAGAGCAGAATTCATGTTCATTAAGTGTAAAAACTTTAATTTGGCAGAGAAATGAAAAAATATTCTAAAGCAGCCTTACATTTCATTTCTGCATGCTTGAACTGACTACCAAGTCAATATTTTCATAGCTGTGAGCCCACATAAAGTATGTACTCGTACAGACACACAAATAAGGAACATGAGCAGAGGAACAGTGGGTAACTAAGGCCATAGCAATAAATAAAAAACCAGGGTTACTTATTTTTAATGGTAATGTGCTCATTGAGTAAAGCCTTTTCTCTACAGAAATGGTTATTTCCCAATATAAAGAAATAAGGTTTACTATTCCTCATTAGTTGTTTTCTAATTTTGAATTCATGACTAGTTCATTGGTTACAAGTAGGGTTAATAATCCAGTTTTACCTTGAGTGTCAAAATTCTAAGCTTTTGCTATGTGCTGTTATAGTACACAAACTCCTCTGAACTGAATTCTATGATACATAACAAGACAGTTCTTTGTAGTGTTTTATCATTTTACTTTTTCTCAATAAATAAAAGATGTGTGCATTATTTACCAAGAATACTGCTGTTAAGTCATTCTAAAACAAAGGCGTTCAGATATTCATTAAGGTACTGATGGTGATAGATGATACTTATGCAATGACTGACAAAAATTAGACACCCAGTTTAATATCTAACAAAACAGTTCTAATCCAGGCCTCCAAATGTGAAATAATGTCCTCTTAAAACTGATACTGATTTTGTAACAACTGCAATTTATCATTCAACTGAAAAATATTACAAAAAATATCAGGAACTTGCGATACAATGTCTTGATGATGTTTGACTGCTAGTGAGATTACCTTGGTCACAAAAAAGCTTTGAGAACTCTGTTATTGGTGGCAAGTAGGCTGGAAATGTCTGAGCTACCAATGCAACTTTTCTGACCAGATACTCCCGAGATTAAAATTTTTCATATTTCTTTTGTTGTTCATGATCTTCAGCAAAAATGTACTTCATGCCAGATCAGAAAGAGGAGCACAATGCCAATTACTGCTGTAGCAGATGGAACTCAGACCTTCAGCAGGATTTGCAGCATCCACTCGGTGCAATGATATCAAAGACATGCTATAACGGCTCTAGTAAACAAAATAGTGCATGCATGGAGTGATAGATGTCTTTAAATTAAATCTGTATTCTCCTAACTTCGCATTTTCTCATTTTACAATCCGACAAATTATTTTGGCTATTGCTGGTGACCGCAGAATGAATCAAATACCAGAAAGAAGTCAACCACCTGCCCAAACCCAGAACCTTCCCTTGGCACTTAATGCTAACTTCAAAGTTTGAGTCTGTATGTGAAGTTTAGACCTCTCTTTTATGGTGTAATAGATCCTGTTTTATATGGCAACAATGGACAGGAGAAATCCAAATCTTTGTTTTAGAACTGATTTCAAGCAGCACTGCATAATGTTTGGGTGAGCAGAAGAAGACTAAATGCAAGAATTATATTTTGTTTCTTTGTTAGTAGCATTCTCTAAAAGTTTTACCAGTTTCAATGTCCCCTGGCAAACTGTATTCTACCATCTCTGTAAAGCCTTTATAAATTGCCTACGCAAACCTTTTTCTTTTTATCAATGCTAGTCTATGCTATGCTGCTCATAGCTCTGCTCAGTCACCTGAGCTCTTTGTCCTGTCTATGTTTTATGCAGGATCATATCAGCCAAAATAAGGAATGAATAAGTATTTAATTCAAAGGCTGATGTATCAAGTGAACACAAACCAGAAATATGTCCTTGTAACAGGAATGGTTGTTTGTCTATCTCTACCCAATTGCAGTTCTCAGTGCTTATTTTGAACAGCACTTAAGTTTCTTTAGATATGTATTTATGTTTCTGTGTGCAATAAAAAGGCAAAGGAGAAGGACATTGCAGTCCTTGCTACATCTGAGCTGTTAAAAGTCAAGTCAAAGTATATTTTTGGCTTTAAACAATGGCTAGAGCTCTCATTTTCTAAATAATAACAATTTTTTTTATTTTGAGATCTTCCGCCATAGTAACAGGAATCACAGAATACTTCCTGACATTAGAATTTTTAGCTCTCTGTGGTTAGGATTAACTTCAAGTATCTTAGCCTCAATGTTATGCTCCAGTTTATCCACATGAAATACATTTCTGAAGACAAATTCCATTCATTTATTAGCAGAAGGGTGCTGTAATGATGTTAGAAACATCTAAAAGGTTATCAGCTCTGTGAGATAATAATGTATGAAAGCCTTTTGTGCCTTTGAATTAATAGACTAGCAAGAAATTCCAATTTTGTTTTATCTTTAAACCTCAAACCAAAATTACCTGCATCTAGCTCTGCCTGAAGATGAGCAGCAACTTCCTTGATAACTTTTCTAGTCCTCTACTCCTCTACTTTAAGTGATTCTGAGCAAAAAATTGAAACACA
Source organism: Anthoscopus minutus (assembly GCA_013399455.1). Taxonomy (NCBI): domain Eukaryota; kingdom Metazoa; phylum Chordata; class Aves; order Passeriformes; family Paridae; genus Anthoscopus; species Anthoscopus minutus. The sequence goes on from VWYI01024495.1 coordinate 9,677, forward strand.
AGTTAATTTTTTTCAACTTCTGAAAAGTCACACTTCCGTAACATTTTTTCTGTGCTTATTGTAAACCCCTATTTTTCCTCAAATATTAGGTATATGTAATCTGTAGGATTGATGCACTTGTTTTCCTGTAAATCTTCCTATAGCACTATAGTTTTTCTTAATCTCAGCAAGATTACTAAGAAACAAAACTAGACTATACATCTAAAATAAAGACCATAAGTAGATTTAAAAACACAAAATGAATCTTCTGGCTTCTATATCACTAAAATTTCCTTGTACTCAAAATAGCCTTTTTGCATCGGTAAGAATTTATCATCCTTTAAAGTAGGTATCATGAATATGCTTTTACTACAAATTCTATGGAAGCCTATACATGCAGTGAAACTGAATCGTCAGGGCATCCTGTAAATACACTGCATCTCTCTGGACTAGCTGAACCAATCTGCCAAAAGCATAAGAAAACTCATGTGATATTGATGCCTAAAGATTTTTAGGTTTTTATATATTCTTTATATATTTGTAGCTTTGTAGATTTTTAATAAATAACTGTATAATTTAGAAGATTTTTTCACACTTTAGAATAGTAGATTTTCTCATGCATTATGTTACTTTCTTTACTTTCTTGAAATTCTGTTCAGTCTTACCTTCAAGAAGATAATTTCTGACAAGGACACACTGTTTTGCACCAGTACACAGGGCTAAAATCTTGGAGAGAATCCAAGAGGCATGCCCAAGGGTAGGACATCAGGGCAATTGGTCTCCTATTGGATGTACTTGTTAGATATTGCTAATTGTACCTCCTAATTGGTCTCCTATTGGATGTACTTGCTAATTAATGAATTTATAAAATTAGTGAGAATGTGATGCTGCAATGTTCACATATCTAGATTCTGTGCACCTCAAAGCTTCCATTAAAAGACTACTCTTTTTGTTACCACCTTTAATATTGTTTGTAAAGTTTATCCTTCAATTCTAGACAAGAAATGCTGCCATGAAAAATGGGGGCTTTAAAAAGCTACAACTATCAATTTTACCGTCTTAACAAACTGATAAAATGAAACTTTGCAAAGATAAAGAAAATAAAAAGCAAGTTGAAAGCCATAAGAAGAGATGTTTCAGAAGTAATACAATTCTATCTCTCAGAGCTTTTCTTAAAGCTGTGATAAATGTCCTCTTACCATACCTTTGCCTGAACAAATCTAAGGCTGTCACTGGTGTAACTGCAAATGGAAGAAAAAGTTTTAAAAATAATAATTGATTTAAAGAGTTTTTATATCATCATATTTTCAACTGAATTTTAAAAAGTTACTGGTAGTAATTTACTGTCAAGTTCTGAAGGAGTGTATAATTCAGAATAAAACCATAAACAGATAATATAGATATAAACCAAGGGAAAATTACTGAAACTATAACAAAAAAAAACATTTTATTAATAATTTTTAATATTTTTACTTTTTTTTTGAGCTTTTTCAAACTACTGTAAGGAAATACAACATTCAATATTCAATATTTTATCACAATTCACCCACTCCAGAAGGAAGCTGAGTAGATTCATCATAGGCAAATGAACATTCACGGTCTAGATATTTTAGAGCCTGATTCAAAAAATTGTTTTGCACTTCTATTAAAAAGATCACATATAAAAAATGTCAGGAGTAAAAAATATTTTTGTGTGTGTTATTTTCCCCATTTATTTACCTTAATTAGTCCCATGGGGACCTTCAGAAAGGAAGAATTACTTGTGGTTACAAAAACAAAGGCTCTAGATGCAATGTTTGGGAAACAGGGAAAGCATTAGAATGTTAACAGTGTGAAAGGACCTTTTGAACATGTGGGAGGACAAAGAAAACGGGAGAAAAGGCATTTATGAGACTGCTATGCTAACCAAGGCTTTATTTTCTCTGTGAAGGAATTGACATGGCCTGTTACAGCCCACAGGACAAGAATCAACGCGCAGAATCTCATCTTTGTGAAAGGAGGTCAGAAATAATTTTCTGCATACCGAAATGAATATGAATAATAAATGAAAAAAATACCAACACAGATCAATATTGAACCCTGAAGATAAGTAATAATCTTAACTCTGCGTCCTTCTCTGTTCGTATTATAGAGCATGAACACATGTGGAAGTAACAAGTGATAAATTTCCCTGCTTATGGAGCTGCTCTATTTTCCTGAATCAGCCATTCTGCGCAGTAGGCATAAGGCGAAGAGACATAATGGAAATAATAATGGTGCTTTTCAGAGTGGAACATCCCTGTTAGAGTAAAACTAGAGCTGGTGTCACCTATCTGGCTGTCTTGCAGCTGAGCAAACCTTAGAAAATGGGTCTCTCAAGATTTTTAATGACAGACGTACTCCCTGCTTTCCCAATGAGGCAGATATAGGATGAGCAGTTCTGTTCTGTGGGTATCACTTTGCATGTTCTGCAGCGAATATGATAAGCTCTGAAGCAGTACCCAGCTCAATACTCAAAAGACAAAACATGTTCTTTGTAGCTGCTATTTAGCATAATCAGAGAATGAGTACAAAGGAAAATATCTCAGGTAAATGCACCGTGTAAACCTTTTCAAATACACATCAAGTTTATCTTACAATTAATAAGAGTTTTTACCTTAACAGCTCTTGTGAAAGACTGCATTATACCTGATTGCATTGAAGATTAAGAATATTATTATAGCACTTTCTAACTGCCAGCCTAAATATGTTCAAAAATACCCACACCTGTTGCAGCACCTTTTGCTTACTATATTTGATTTAATTACTTTTTATATTGTAAATAAACAACACCCCCCCCCCCT
>VWYI01024497.1:0-31506 GCA_013399455.1 Anthoscopus minutus
GGAACAATGGCTTGTCCTGGAGCCTGTGGAAGAAGTGCCTGGGGAAACTCGAGGCCGACCACAGGGGTACTGGAGTCGAAGTTACAGAGGGTCTGAAACCAACTACACTCCCACAGAGAAGGAAATTTTAGCAGCCTATGAAGGAGTTCAAGCTGCTTCAGAGGTAATTGGCATGGAAGCACAACTCTTCCCGGCACCCCAGTTCTGGGGTAGATGTTCAAGGCAAAGGTTCCCTCTATTCACCATGCCACCAGTGCCACAAGGAGCAAGTGGATTGCTCTCATCACACAATGCGCCCATGTTACTGTGAAGTAAAGGGTGCTAAAAATAATTTTTAGGTTGGCTGGTAGAAAAAAAATTAGTAGGTTGTCTCAAGTTTACATTTAATTCCTTATAATTAATGTAGAGTACACCTAATGGCCTTACTCCAAGAGGGCAGCTACCGTGTTTATTTATAAAACAATGAGTATGTGTTATATTTCTTAAATTGTGTTTAGAACATTTAGTTACTAAAGAAGTGTGGCTTAAGCATTACAGCTTGTGTTTGTCAGTAGGGATAAGGGGACTAGGTTACCAAAGACTAATAAACCTTGCATTTAGAGTTAAGCATCATTAGAATTTATGCTTCAAATGTGACCGATTGCTAACATTTCTGATCTTCATTTACTTACTCAGATTGCACTGCACCTTGCAATCTGAAAATTGTTCTATAGGAAAGTAAGCATCTACAACACTCCTGTTTATCTGTACTCAGCTTAATTATTTGACAGAGAATGAATCCTCTGATTAGGTTTGTTCCGTTTGGTTTTTATACTGTATTTGAATATCTGCGCTGATGCTGCACAAAGGCTGCCGCCTTATCGCCCTCCTCGTCCTCGTTTTCCATTGCTTTACCACGAGGAGGAGCTGTAGGGAGCCTTGTAACGAGATAGAAAACTGGAAAATTTATCTTGGAACGCACCTGCAGCAAGCATTTGCTCTCCAGACTCAGCCACTGCTGTTACCAGTATTTCAGACAAATGCTTACAACAACTTATGATTAGGATACAGGCTGCACTAGACTCTTGTCCTTTGAAATTATCCAATGCGATTTCTTTAAAAATTTAAAAACAACAAACAGATTTATTTAAAAGCAACAACAATTTTAGGTCACTAATAAATAGATTTAGTTATTTTTCCTTGCTTTTACTCTTTCTCCCAAATGCAGGATGAAAGAAACTAACTGTTAGTGCCAGGATTCATGCATAGTCACATGTATGCATGCAAAGGTCCCCTCTGTATGGAGGGCGGGATTTTTTTCCAAGCAGGAAAGTCTACCAGAAGCTGAAATCTATATCTGAACTGACTTCTCTCCAGAGAAGAAGGAAAAAATGAATTAGCATATATTACACTCTAGTGTCTTCTAAAAATTTAGTGTACACATTATTTATAAATCCCAAGGGAGAAATTAGTAAAGAATTTCATTTAAAGCCTATAGAATTTTATGTTATTTCCAACTCAGTTTTACAACAGCTTTACTATTTAGTTATAGAGATGTAAAACACCACCAGCATACTGTGAACATGCTCTTTAAAGCAATAGTCATGAAAAATATTTTACAAGCCAGTCATGCTCTGAAATGTTTTAACTTTTATTCATAGCCCATATTAATGGCACATTTCTTTATGAAGCAGAAAAGGATGAGAAAATTACCACAATTTTTTCACCTCTTAACAGGATACATACATATATATCTGTGTGTGTATATAAATATATAAAAATTATATATATAAATATATATGTGTGTATATATATATATATATAAACTGGTGGCAGTGACTGGTATGATCTGGACACCTACTTGCTAGGAATTAGAAATGAGCTTGGTGCAATTTCATTGCATGCCTCTTTAGGATTGCATTTAACTGTGCAAGAGGAATTCCTATTTCCCAACTTAACATGTTCAAAAATATCATCCCAGCATATTCAGTCAAAGATAAAGTTTTATTTTTGTTGCAAGAACTTTACAGTTTTGGTGATATTATAAACAGGATAATTTGGAGCACGGAGGTGTTCTACTAATAGCTTTTATCACTGAAACCAATGAATCACTGTCATTGCTGAGGGTCTCTAGACAATCACAGGAATTAGAGGCATACATAAAAAAGCTGCTATCATGGCCATAACTGCATACATCAGGTACTTTCTCCATAAAATAACACTGTATTTTCTTCATGTATTGCCAAAACCAATCCAAAATCAACAACTGAAATATTTAGAGTCCTCAAAGATAAACCAATTCAAGTCTTCTGAGCAGAAAACTACATCTCTGCACCCTCCAAATAATTAATATTTTAATGTTAAGGGAAACATCTGCAAAAGCACTCTCCACTCATGATTAAAACCCTGGACAATTAAAGAGTATTCATTACAGATTGGAGGGAGAGGACCATTATCCTCTCCTCAACTGATCATTTCCACCACGACACAGAGAATAGAACTCTATCGACTTACTGCAGCAATAGAAAATTCTTTGTCAGGCTCTGTTTGCCCCTTTAAGCATGAGGCAACATTTGTGGCTCATAGGGTTTATAGCACTGTTGGGACAACAGATTAAGAGCATTTGCACAGGAAGGAGGCACCATGTTTTTCAACAAATTTTACCTCGCTGTTCAGGAAACAATTTTACTTATTGGTACAAAATGGCTGCCGTTAGACTAAAGGATGGTAACAGCTTCTACTTCTGCTAGCATTTTAAGCAGCTTGGACTTCTTTTTATAGCAGAAACATTCTTGACTTTCATTTCAGCTACAATTCAAGGCCATTTACTGGTTATGTTCGGGTTCTCTCCATGGGAAGTATAGGGCCTCAGGTTGCCCCAGTTCATTCTGTAATCAAGCCAGAGACCTAGTTCTCACTTCATTCATAGTCATAAGATTCCTGGTTTCCTTAGTGGTGATTCCATGCAACAGAAACAGAAAATGCCATGATCTCCATTACAGTAACATAATTTAAAGGTTTTCTCTGAGTTTAGCAGCTAGGGACTTGCATGAGACAAAGTAATTCTAAAATCTAATTGGGAAATGGCACTTCTATAAACACTCTAAGAGAAGCATCTCAGCTATGTAGATTAACCTGCCTTAGATAAAGATTGAATGAAAATATTTAAAGCAATTAGTAACACAGGAGCAAGACTGAGGTTGTGTTGGTGGGAAGCAGGGGAGAGGCAAGAGTAATAGAGACTGAGGGGATAATTTGAGAAAAGAAAATAAGAGGTAGAGAAGAAAAACTTACACGAAGAAAAGAGGTAATTTACTTAAGAAAAAACAAGGGACACTAGATTTTAAGTATCAGGGTTTCAAAATTTTGACAAAGTATAATAAATAAGTTTTTTTTTAAATTGACTCTCAAGTTACAGGACTCCTTCAGGGATGTGTAGGGATGGGTGTAAGGGTGATTTCCCTTTGGAAAGTACTCCTATTATTCTAATGATTAATAGATTCCTTTGTATGACCTGCTTATCAATCCAATTTAAAACAAAAATTATAACTTTAAAACAAATTAAATAATCAAATTAGATCACATCATTTCAAACTAATATAACTCTAGTAGGAAAGCACCTACGTGGCAGGGTTACTTCCTTAAACTCATAAGATTTTTATGATGTAGAGGCATTTAGATCCAATTCATAGACATGAACAAAGATGCAAAGAGTCAGCTCTGTTTTAATTGGTATTGAGCACAAAATTGATGTTATCAGAGAATTGTTCAATATTTTAGGATATCCATTAAAAATAGAATGGATATAATATAAAATTTTCTAGACTGAACTCATCTGACTTTTTTATCATCCAGTCACAATATCATTATGTCTTTATGCACATCTTTGCCATTGGCATGTATCATTCCTTCTGTGCTCCTGCTGGTCCTAGTCCATCAAGAGTTAGGCCAGTGGAAGAGGGAAGAGCAGTGCATGAAATATGTTGTCCTCGTTTCAAATGGGATAGAGTTGATTTTATTCCTTGGAACTGGCACCATGCTGTGGTTTGGATTGAAGCTAAGACAAATTTTTATAACACTTGTTGTTATGTAGTGATTACCTTAAGTTAAGGATTTTTCAGTTTCCCATGCTCTGCTAGCAAGGAGGTGCACAAGAAGCAAGGAGGAAGCATGGCCAGGGCAGCTGAACTGAGGTGACGAAAGGGATATTCCATAGGACAGACATCATGCTGAGTATATAAACTGGGCGGAATTGTCTGGGAGAGGTCAATCACTGCTTGAGTCTGGGTATTGGTCAGTGTTGGGTGAGCAAATGTACTCTGCTCTGGTTCATGGGTTTTACCTCTCTTTTTGTTTTCTCCATTATCATCATCATCATTAGTATTAGTTTCAGTTATTAAGCTGTTCTTACCTCAACCAGAGGGTTTTACCTTTTTTCCAATTCTCCTTGCCGTCCCATTAGTTTATCTGTGTGTGTGCTGAGAGGCTATGTGTTGCCTAGTTGCCAGCTGGGGTTAAACCAAGACATACATCCTGACTAAAATTGACCGCAATTTCAAAACTAAACTTGCCTAAAAGCAGAAAAAATGCAAATAAGAATTACAAAGGAAAAATATTATGTATTAGGGTAGCTTCCAAAAAACCATCAACACCTGACAAAATCACTAGCTCTAATTTAAAGAGCAATTACCAGCTTTTGACACCTGAGTTGTGCAAGTAGTTCAAGCAAAGCTCTGAGATGGACCTACACTATACTCTTGTCAACTGATTTATGGTGGCATGGAGTTTGCTAGGTCATCCAAGCCGTGGGCTGCAGGAGGAAATGAATTAGCAGGACAACTCTCCAAATTACATTGGATACAAGCAGAATGCCCTGCTGCACACTTTACTCCAACCCAGCTGTGATTTACTGCTAAAACTCTTTTGCTGACACTGGTCACCATGTGGAAAGGTGAAGTAATGAAGTAACTAAGTATTACTAAACATAGTGATGCAGTCCAAATGTAAATGTTTAAGCAATCATGCCATCTCAAAGAGTGACTGTGCTCTGAGCTGTGTCAGCTCCACTATTTTTGTGGAGAGAGTAAATCAAAATGGGAAACTGGTCCAGCAAATGAGTTTTCTTGTGTGGGTTGTTTTTTAACTGCATCAGTTCTTTGATCTGGTTCACTGAACACCCACACAAATACCATGTCAGCACTGCACAGTGGGCTGTGCAAGGGTGATCACAAACAATCAGAAGCAGAGAATGCTGCCACTTACAATACATCATGTGGCCCAGAGAATCTCATATATGAGAAAAATGTTTACTACAACAATTGTTTGACAGAGTACAAAGCTTGTATGTAGTCTTTTGCTTACTGGAACCATTAACACGTTCACTTTCTTCTGTCAACAAAAAAGTGTGTTGAGATTTAATATCTTTCCCTAGCTCTCTGTCAAGTTTCATTTTAACATACTAATTGATGCAGATCACTGTCAATTTATAATACGCTTCCTAGAGGAGCCAGGTAACAGCCCCATTTGTACCTACTTATAGGTATAGTGCTTCATGCAAAATAAAACATTTTAGCAATATAAACAGCCCAAGACAGAAAGCATACCAAATCCCTCAAGGCTATGACAGAAACTGAAGCAAATCCCCCAGAGGCAGTGCATTAATGCTTTAATATCATCAGCTGACGTAACTGCTGCTGAAAGAAGCAATCCCACTGCCTGTCAGGCCCCTTCACATCTCCTTCCTTGGCACCAGCATGAGCACAAGTTCATGTGTGTGACAAAAAGGGTAAGTTGTTTGATCTGGGTCACAATCAACCATTATTCATTTACTTACTGGGTTTTGCCTGGTTAATTTTAACTCAAATCAATTCCCCAAGCTGGGTCAATGCACGGCCATCAAAACAGCCCTGTCAGCAGAAAACAAGGCATGGGAGTGAACTGGGAGGGACTGAGGAAAATACAAAAACTGCTCCTTTCAGTAGTGTGTTTCTTTATTCTGGCTTAAAGTTTAAACTGTGAAATGATGGCCCAAAATACTTTTTAAATTTTTTTTACTTCCAGTGAAAGCACAAAAAGAGGAGTGCCAATTTTTTGGCAAAAGGGTCTGATGAGCCCACAGCCAACACCTGCATCATTTAAGGGTTCAGGAAACTAAAAGGGACTCCATCTTAAGAAAATTTCAATTCCTTTAATTAACAACAATTCTGTCATTTGTTGATTCATATGTAAAATAAGATTCCTGTAACTACATCTCCTGATTGAATTCCAAGCAATAATGTTTCTTTACCAGGTGCGTTTAGTGTGAAAAACCAGTGGAACCCAACATATCATTTTACATGCATCCAAACAGGATTTTCTGATTTCCTGCAATTGCAGATTAATTTTAATGGTACCTTGCCAAAGTACTGACAAATGAGATATGACATGTAACTTTTCAAAAATAGTTGTAGCACTTCAGAACAGGAGGATGAGAACGTGGAATCCACATTCCACAGATTGTGGATAGGGGTTGCAAATCTTCAACGTTTTTGAAAACATACAGGTCTTTCAAAAGCTTAATACATAGATTGGCTGGTTACCATGTAAAGCTACACAAAATATCTTTGAGATTGCTTTCCATATTATTTCCTAAAAAAAAAAAAAGTAAATTATTTGCAATTGCACTTTTATTTCTGTTCTTGTTAAACATCTTTCAAATAATATTCCTATGCAGTTAAACTGTTCATTCAATAAACCAAGCAAGATGATGAGGAAAGCGTAGCAATTTCTGAACACCAATACACTGGTTAGAGAGAGGCCTCAAAACAAGGTTGTCGAGTAGTTTGTTTAAACCTGAAACTGTGACTTGTAAAGAGTAGCTCAGGGCCAGTGATAAGAAGCACAAAAGTTATTGTGAGGATGACCATAGAGTAAGCAGCCTTTTCCAGTGTCTGAATACTGTAAGTAAATATTGGATAACCAAAGTAAATAGGAATCTGCCCACATTCTACCTGCAGAAAATTGTACTAGACCCTGCATGACACAGGTACCTCCTGCAAATGTATTGTAAAGGGATCAGAAAAACTGTACAGTAAAATTCTGGAAGAAAATAGTGAGAGACATTTTAGCATACAGAGAGCTTATGCATATTTTAGCATAAGCAATAAAATAGAATGTGACAGCTAACTTTGTGGTACACTTGAGGTAAGTCCTTCAATAGCTGTGTAGTGCCTAACTAATTACAGTTGTTTCCAGACAGGAGGCTTAGCTCCTCAGATACTCCTTTATGAAAATATTTCAGTGAGATAGGCCTAAACTTATAGTCCAGTATATAGGATCTTGATAAAAATTATATGCATTGTCCAACCTTACAGAATGCTGAGAGTTTTGGAAAGATTCATAATTCAAGAAAGAAGAGATGATATTTTTATTAGATAAGGATAATTTGCAAGTATATAGGATACATTAATTTACATTCCTGGTAAAAGAACTACAATGGTTTGGAGCATCAGAGATCTTTTTGAATGGAACATTAGTGCAAAGTGTAAGAAGACAGACAGCTCAAGGCATGCACCAGGTGGTCAGTGGAGGTGACTACTAAGAACTGTGAACCAAGAACTTGGTATTTTATATCCAAAGTAAGCACAATGCTGGAAAAGGCCTATTCCTCCAGAATTAAGGATTGCATGAGAATGAAACAGCAATCCAGCCAATTTTTTTGGAGGAGTATAATTTCTTAGCTCCTGATTCAGACTTATGTTTATACTTCTCTGTTGGTAAAAAAGCTCAGCTTAAGTAAATAGGACCAAGTCTAACTCCTCCTTGAGTGTCAGGAACTGAGTATACCTTTCATGCTGAGAAAAAATAGGGCTCACATAAACAGGAGGCCACAAAGACATCAGTGATTAATGCTCTTTGCTAACATTGTAGTTTTATACACAATAGCAGCAAAACTTTGAAAATTCCTCTATTGAATGTGTGAAATAGGTTGTCATCATCAATGCAAAAACCATGCTGATATCATCACAAAGTAAGTATTGCAGGATTTATTGGACTGGTTTTGAAGAGGAAAACCATCTGTCACGGGAATCAAGTTCTGAATAATAAAGTACACAACACGTCCACTTTCTGGATAAACATTTCCATCAAAGAGAGAACAGCTGCCTTGTCGTGGTAAAGAATTGCAAATATTCAGTTTCTTATATGAGTTCAGTCCAGTAAAATTACAAAGAGCTTATTCTAGAAAATCTACAGAAAAACAATCAAACACCCAACACAAAGACTACAGAAATTATTGCAAAGATGCAAGCATTATCATCACAGAAAAAGAAAAAAAAGATGATTGTGCTGGTCAGACTGTAGAATACTGCACAACTGAAGAAGAAACTGGTGATACAAGTGATAGAGCGATCACCTCAGTGTATCAAAATCAGTTTTGATTGTGTAAACGCCATTCCTCCTTTCACCACAAAGTTACATAAAACACTTCTTGCTCAGGCTTGTATCAACACATCAGAGAACCTGCAATTATGCTGAAACACATAGCACATAAGTATAGATTACAACAGGCAATCATTCTGCAAACAAAACATCAGGATCTGGTAGTCTGAAAACTTAGTGCATGATTTGATGTTTCATTAAAAGGTCCGAGTGTTTTCTCTATAGCACATATATATGTGCCCATATATAAAGGGACAGAACAAAAGTGCATAACATTGAGCCACACTGAAAGCTGTAAGGTTTGTGACATTTCTCCCCTAAGATCACAGGAATAAGAATACATTACAAAGAAGAAAAAGTTATAAACATGCTAAGAAAATAAACCATATTGCATATGTAAGGAGAAGATATATGACAGAAAGAGGTTTATGTGATGAGCTATTCATACAATGGGGGAGTGGTTCTGATTTAGCTCACCAGAGCAGTGAGATGAATGTTACTAAGTGGAGAAAAAAACTAGAGGAGAAAAAAGAGAAAAAAAAGAAAGAGGATACCTGGAGGTACAGGTTTGTAGAGACAGACACAGCAAATTGCACTCTTGTAGACACAATACATGGACTGTGATCTGTATCTTAGAGGGGTGATGAGAAAAAGAAGTTGCTGAGCTTATGATTTCTCTATGCCCCTCTCTGTAAGCACACAATACTGCTGGTGTCTGTATTTAATCCCATAGTATGCAATTCATCTTCAAATGCAAAGATGCCTTTCTGCATTCTTCAGGCAAGACTGAAAAATGTTCATGCATTTTCAGAAGTTACAATGTGACTTTATTAAAAAGCCTGGCCTATTTAAACTGATGTACATTCAGCATAAAGAAATTAAGCAAAATTAAACTTCTAGGCAGTAGCAGAATATGTGAAGATGAACTAAAGGAAAGAACATGAGAATTTTACCCAAGGATAAAAGTGCAGCCAGGAAAAAAAATCTTCATCTTAGTATTAAAAATAAAATGCTAGAGAGGGCACTGCCATGAGGGACTTGTTTGTCAGACAATAAATCTGAAGCAACTTACTAAATGAGTCCTCTAGGGAGCCCTCTCTGATTCATTACTTTTGTGCTAACAATACTACTACAATAAACTTTCAATTGATATTCATAACATTACATTTCTGTAGCGATTTTTCTGGCCTTTACAAATAACAAGACTAAAATTGTTGTTTTCAAAAGGTTTCAGTTTAAAAAAAAAGTGTTCCTATAACTGGACAAAACAAATGCTAGCATTTTAGAGCAAAATTCTCCTCTTATTCACAGATTGAGCCTTGATCCTATATCTCAGAGCAAAACTTAGCCCACTGTTTGTCTTTATATGTTAAAATACTGTCTCTAACAAATTACATACTTGTAAGCCACAAGTTTTGCTTGATTGGGGGAAAATAAGGATATAGATCAACAGAAGCATTTACCACAAAACCTTGAGGAGAGTGCTTTTAATGCCTTCTGCAAATGTGAAATAATTTCACATCATAGTCTAGTGTAGCAGAGATGGAAATTACTACTGAGAGGCTAAAACACAAATAAATACCTGCTTTAAGTAGACCTGCTAGAACTGTAAACCAGTAAAGGTTGTTTCTGAAATTGAGAAAGGCTAGGCTTTTGGATCTGTAATCATGAGTAAAAGTCATGTATCAAGTTCAAAGAAAAACACCTGTACTTGAAACCCAAGGCTGTGTTAGAAAAAGTCAGCTACGTGTGATTTGACCCAGATCACACATCATGAACTTCACAGTATAAGGGGAAAAATGTGCCATCCTGATTGTTAGTCTCTAACAGTTACGTACTACTTGGAAAACTAACCAAACACTTAAGGAAGGAGAACCCTGCAGGTCATTAGCAGCTTCAAAACATTTATCCTTGAGGAAAATCTTAAACGCACTTACTTTGGGGGGGACAGGGGGAAAGCCCCAGGACTAAGAAGTGATTTTATTAGATGTCTTTTGAAAGGAAACTATCAGAGCTGGGTACTTGAATTGTGAGGATCTTAGTACTTAAGCAAACACAGAAACATCTTTCACAGAGCAAGTAACACTGTCAAGGGAAAATTAAATACACCTTCAGGAGCTGAAGATGAAAGAGCAAAAGCTGAGCAATAAATAGTGATATCTTGTAAGTTAGATGGGGCAGACACTAGTGTTTTTTCTGCCCTTACACAGTGCCAGTGCCACTGAGGTGCAGACAGTAAACCAACCAGCAGCCTCCCAGGTGATTTGTGTGTACAAACAACAACACAAACATTTTAGGAGCTTCATAAATAGAAAGTGGGTATAATAAGTGGCTGTAATTAATGATGCAATGCCCACTACATGCTGCTTTTGAGGGGACTGGGACAAGTTCATGACTTTTTCCCATGAAAGGGTTCCAGTTTCATGTTAATTTGTTTTCCATTGGCTGCTCTGGTGACCTTGGCTGACCACCAGGTTTACACCACAGCTGGTTCCATTTCTGATCCTGCAGAATCTGCAGCGTGTAGAACTTCCTGGTCTTCTTGTTACCCGCACTGTCAGTGAGTTTAGGGTCCTGAGCAGCTCCTAAAGCACCTTTAGACACTGACAAGTTTAAGGGCCTGGATGGGATTTATTCAAGGGTACTGAGGGAGCTGGCTCACTAAGCTGCTCTCATCATTTATGATCAGTACTTTGTGAGCTCGAGGTATTTAGCCCGGAGAGGAGGAGACTCAAGGGGGACCTTACCACTCTCTACAACTGCCTGAAAGGAGGTGAAGCCAGGTGGGATTGGCCTCCTCTCAGGAAACCAGTAACAGCACGAGTGGACGTAGCATCAAGCTGCACCAGGAAAGCTTCAGGTTGGACATTACGAAGAATTTCTTCACGGAAAAAGTGAACACATTGGAATGGGCTGTCCAGAGAGGTGATGGTATCACCATTCCTGGAGGCGTTCAAGAAACAACTGCAGGAAGTTCACCTGGTGCCATGGTCTAGCTGACAAGCTGGTGTTGGGTTATAGGTAGGACTCGGTGATCTCAGAGGTCTTTTCCGACCTAAATAATTCTACCACTCCTGCACACAGCTCGTGAGCATTGCCACACACTGAAAGGCCCAGCGGCTTTTACTGACTAGGCACGGCTCTGCCGCGGCCCGGCACCGCCCTCAGACCGCCCTCTTCGCTTCCATGGAGGCTGGGGTGGCGGCTGCCGCCTGCCACCGTCCTGCGGGGGCGCGGCGGCCCCGGCGGGGCGGGGTTTGCTGCCTCCTCCCGCCTCCCGCCTGCTTTTCCCCTGGTTATGGCGTCCTCGGCCCTGACCTTCGTCCGGAGGCTGTGCTGGAGGTCTCCCTTCGGAATAAGGTTAGTGCCGATCGCTCCGGGTCTTCCCGGCGCAGCCCCTCACGGGGCGTCCGTGCCGGGGGCGTCCGTGCCGGGGGCTGGGCAGCCCCAGCTGCTTCCCGCCGAGGGTCGGCGCACAGAGCAGGTGCTGCCCTTCCCGTGCCGCTGGATGAGCCAGGCCAGCCTTACCTGGATGGCCCCGGCGTTAGTGCCGCGGGCCGGGCGCCGCTCTCATCCCAAAATTGTTTTGTGCTAAAGCTGGGGACCTCTCCGGCTGTACCAACCACCTTTAAGTATTTGAACACAGCGCAGGAGTGGGAAACCTGTGTGTGATGCCTTCCTGAGGGGAATATTTCACCACCAGAAAAACTGTTGGTTAGGCTGAGGGTGAGGTATCCAAAACTGTACTGAAATGTGTAAAAGAGTGTGTGTGTTTGGGCCTTTTCTTGTTTCCTGTGTTTTATTATTCCCATAGACCATATAGTCATAAATGGTTTGGGTTAGAAGGGAACTTAATCTAATTCCCACTCTCCTGTCAGGGGCTGGGACACCTTCCACTGGACTAGGTTACTCAGAGCCCCATCCAGCCTGGCCTTGACAAAACCAAGCTTAACCTATCCAGCTAATTAGGGCTTCCTGCTAAGACTGTTCTGGCTTTCCAAATAATCATGCAGTATCTTCTACACCTCTATTTGTTACATATTGCCTTTAAGTCGTTTACAAATAGTGTCGTGTACTGCAGCAGCTGTGCACCTTCAGGGTTAGCTGGACAGTAGAGAGCTGAAGGGATGGCTTGAGTTGCAATTATCCTTGGAATTATGTGATATACATTTTTATTGAAAATGGCTACATTGTAAATTCCACTAAAAAGTTGCTTGTATATGTTGCTTGTATATGAGTGAGCATCACAAAGTATGCCAATTCATAGAATTTTCTCTTCTGATCAAAAATAGCTTAATACTCAAGAAAAAGCAAGGTGTATTCAGTATACTTGGTTAACAAGTTCCTAAATAGAATAGTGAAGCAGACATTGTCATACCAATAGATTTAAAGATGTGTGATACTTTGGTTGGTAACAACATTCAGATTTGACTGTTATAATGCACACTTTCATAAGTGAAATGCTTTTACTCAAGTATCCAAGTATGTCTGTTAGACATGAGCACATCTTAACCAGAAGACTGTAAGGCATTTATGCATTAAATTGTAATATTTTTCACCCAGACCTTTGTAAGACATTATTTGAAGTAAGTATATGAACATCATAAGACAGAGGGAGAAACAGAATTATATGACTTCTGCCCTCATTTAAAAAAAGAAAATCTCTGGGCAAACTTTCTCAGCTAAAAATAATATTAATTTGATGTAGCTAATTTGTTACGAGAGTGAGGGAAAGCAATTCTAAATTGGGAAAACACATAAAGGACTTGGCTGCTGATAATCGTTAGGCTGGTTGAGTCAGGTGTGTTTCAAATAGCAAGATTCAATGATACAGCAGTTCATAAATCAGTTTTAATAATTCATATTTTTAATATTTAATCAGATAAAATAAAGAAAAGCAGTGCAATTTTTCTAATGCTGGAGCACAAGAAGGGTGAGCTTTATTTTTTATTAGTGGTATGCAAGCAGAATTTTATCTAAGACACTGGCAACATTGTTGTGCCAGTGAATTTAAGAAGCTTTTTTTGCAGACTAAACTTGGAAAAAAGTCATATCCTTGAAACACTGAAAAACTTGTACACATATAAAGGCAAAATGCAAGAATTGCTCTTACTTTGTTTTGGTTTGTTTGTTCTTCTAAGCAAGACATTCATAATTCTTTCAGACGTGGAATTGTGGGTTCCACAGGCTCTTCTTGTCCTGCTCTATTGCAATATATTACATTTCAAGTTTAAATGTTTAAATTCGTCTGAGGAGGGAGGGATGCTGACACAAATGCACATTCAGAAGAGTCTTACTGGGGCTCAATGCATTTGACAGTCTTTGCATTCAGATCATTGAAGCTGGAGGCCCTGCCACACCGCTGCTGTGAAGCCATATCTGCATTTAGGGCAGGCCAAACCCCTGGGCACCAAATGCTGCTGGGAAACCTCCATCTGTGCTGTCCTTGTTTTAGGGGTTTCCTGTGGGCTAGTTGCAGTGTGATCCCAGTGCTGAATGCCTGTCAGTGGCTGGAGGACACGTCCCAGTTTTATGTAGTCTAGAAGGGATCTGATGTGTGTGCCAAGCACAACATGGGGGAGCAGAGGCGGCAGCAAATCAGAGATTTTTTCCAAGAGCACTCTCCTGGTCAAACCAAGACAGTAACATAGTCACACCCAAACTTCCTAGTGTGCTCCTTGGTATAGGTATTTCAGTGACTTTAAAGGTCAGATCTTGTCAAAGACCAATTTCCCATGAGCTATTCTTTTCTCAGAAAAGCCTTTTTCATAGGAGCACTTCTAAATGCAGGTCTTTAAGTGTATTGAAAGATAGCTAGTTTTCTCTTATATTGTCAGCTTCTCCTTGCTTCTGTAGCCTTGTTGGTCTTTCCCTATGCCTGAAATACTTCCTGCACACAGTAAATCTCTACTACAGTATCTGGTTTTCAGCTTGGGAGGCAGCAGTCTTTGGAGTACAAGTTCACTTCCATCTTCCTCTTGAGCAGCATTCCAAATCTCTTCTTGGCATCCTGGTATCATCTCATGGCAAAACATCTGGGTGTTTACAGCCCACCGGCATGGCAGGAGCTCAGGTGTTCCAGCACAATACACAACAGTCCTTATTCAGTCTCTGCAGACTTTTTGTACTTCTGCCTGGGAGTTAATTGATCTTGCTCCCTCAATTGCTTACTCTTTACTTGGTAGTGCAGTTGCATTTTTTGGTCATTATGTCAAGCACCCTTTAATACATTTATGGCAAAGCAGGACATTATAACCCTTCCATCTTCACCTCTCTCTGGCTGCAGACTTAGAGACCTAGAGAAAAGAGCTGTGGCTCTCTTCTGCCTTGCCTCCCACTAAGCCAGGCAGATGTAAAGTCCTGGGTCTTTAGGGCCCAGAGGCTTTGCTTTGCCATGAAACTGCTTCTATGAGGAAGTTGCTTCACTGAGGGCAGAGGAAGAACTGTTCCCTTGCAGCTGAGAGATCATTTCTTGCTTCATCAAACTACTGTGCTATGGGGCCTCCTTTGATTAGAAGCAGTTCCACATTCCAGGTCATTCCCTGAAAAGACTTCTTTAGTGCTGTTAATGATGCATCACCTGCATCTCAGGTTTTTGTTTGTTCCTTTTTAGTATGTGAGGAGCACGTAAATACATTTTTTCCACTGCCACAGATATGCAATAAAGTTTCCTGCATTTGTGAACTGTGGATGCCAGCACACCCAGAGGACATGTAAACCTTGCCTTGTGGAAAACCTCTTTGAGGCTATTGCCATCCTGGAGGTGACCAGTAAGTCTGGTGGTGTCCCCTTTTCCGTTCTGTTTCTTTTTTGCACGTTTGGCCATGAGGTCTCAGAGAGAGTCTGCCTTCTATCCCTATGGACGGAAATGTCTGAAATGTGGACAGAAGTGTCTTTCTGTCAATCCTATTCAGATAGTTGTGGTTTCTGTATTGTAGCAGCTTTCCTTTTCTTTCCTACTGTCATCCCTAATCCAATTCCCTTTACAAGGAAGAAGACTATATTTTTGTAGTGTTGCTCTCAAGTAATAGATCAGACTATATTCTTTAAAACCCTGTTTGCTAACACTCCTGAGCCTCCTGGGAGTCTAGAAAAACCTCTGGTGCTGGCAGTAGAAGTTGCTTTTATGCCTGAAACTTTTCCCCAGATGTAGCTGATTTGGGTCTTGTTTCCCTCCTGATCTCAGTGAGGTGTAGGCAGCGGATGTCCTACAGCCTCATGAACTGCCAACTTCCCCAGCACTTGAATGGGAATTCATCCTGTCTCACTGACATAGGTAATGTATCCACATACAAGGGTTGTTTCTTATACGCAGCACAAAACACAGACCCTGATCCTACACCAGGGAAGCCCTGTGGAGTATGTTTTTTACTCCCTGGTGCTGTCTTACACAGGCTCTTGCATTTTGGTTTCTGACTCGCTGAAAGTTGTGCCTCTCAGTGCTGTATTTCAGGCTGTATGCCTTGCTCAGCTCTTTGCTATTCCACGTCAACCAACATCTTTTTGTGTGACAGATTTCCATTCATCAGTTCTCCTTGGCTTTTGCTGGATTCTGTAGTGCTCAGGTACTCTGCTCTGCTCCACCTGCTCAAGATAACTATGCTTATCTTTGCAAATTTCCCTTTGGTAGGTTAGATCTGTAGTTCTAGTTGGTGTTTGTCATCTAAGTTATGTAGGTCACAGACCCTTGCCTGGCCACCAGAAAAGCAAGTAGAGCGCTTATCTCTATTTTTTCCCCAAGTTTAATCTTTTCTGTCTTGGTGCAAGTCAACAGGAAGTTTAGAGAGCTCATCATACTTTTCTTACCTTTTAAGTAGTAATATTTTTCTTTTGTTTTATATATTAAAGAAACCATCTTCTTTCCTTTCTTGAAACCTTATGCCATTTGACTTTTGCAGTAAATTTTTGCAAAATACTGGTAAAATCAGCTTCCCCTAGCCTTTGTAAGGTAAATTTCAGAGTCTCTCAGAAAGGTTCTTCATACCACCAGTGGATCTTGAACTTCTCCTTTTCTTTAAGGGCCAGGATTCTGAAACATAGTGACTTAACATGAGTTAACTAGTCAAAGGAATGAACAACAAAATTAACAATTAAATTTCTTAATGGGAGGCCTTCTCTGCAAATACTCATGTTAATTGCAGGGGTTACTACATCTTGTTTGCTCATGCTGGTTTACCAAGACAACTTAAAAGACAAAAGGTGGTGGTGAGATGATTGGATACTCTTCCAGAAAAGTATCTTGGTAAACTTACCTTCTTATTTAAGCACACTCTTAAACGGTTTTGAATGGAAATACCTACAGCAGTTAAAATCAACAAAATGTAATCCAAAGCAGCAAGCTGTATGTAATTGGGCTGGATTTCACAGTTCATACCTAATATCAAGCCAAAGTGTCTGGAAGTCTTAAGGATGGGTTGTCATGGAACACAGCTTTCTGAACAATCCCAGTTCTCTAGGAATCTCTTCATATGTGAGATGCTCCGTCTTCCTGTTTCTTTTCTGATCTCTTTCAAGTATGACCATGTCTCCTATACTATGGAACTCAGGACTGGATGCAGTAATCCAGTTGTGCCTCACCAGTGTTGAGTAGAAGAGATTCCATTCTTAATTATGAATAAAATTATTTATTGAGGATTAGAAATACTGTGTTGTATGGATTCTTTACTGATTATATGGGCCTCCAAAAGAGTGGCTACCATTTTTCTGGTCAGGTGTTCTGATAATAATTTTTTCTGATATAAAATCTGGTGTAAGAGGTATGTAGCTTATAGAATGGCCAATAATTCTTGAATAATTTGGTCCTTAGAAGCTAACCATTAAACACGGTACATTTTTAATTTCAAATATGCTATAATTTCATACCATGATACAGGCTTGTAAAAAGCTTACTGCTTCAAGCACGTCAATATAGTTAGCCTGTTAGTTTGGTTTTGTGTTTATTTTCTTAATTTATAGTAAAATGCCAGATGAAACACACTTTTATTCAGAGGAAGAATTTCCAAGTTATATGGGTTCTCTGCCTCTTTCCCAGGTCAATAATTCTTCACGATCTCTATAATGATAGGAGAAGCCAGTTTGATCTTGCCTGTGTTGCATCCGCAATTATAACAATCCTCTGACCTCCAACCTGGGAGCTGCTGCTTTAGGTGCAACCTTCTAAATGCTATAATTTAAGCTTTTTATACTGTCTTAGTAAGACATGATATGAAGTCCCTTGGTATGTGTGTAATTTCCATTTCAGATTATCAGATTTTTGTTGAGTAAATTGCCCCACATCTTTAAAGACAACCTTTTGGTCTGTTTGATTATGGTTGCTGGAAATACTGACAAAACCAAGAGCAGTGTGCTACTTTGTGTTTAGACCTAAAGGGTTTAATTCTAAGGTGTCTGAAAGAGATTTAGATTTGGGCAGGATAAGCCATTGGCAAATACTGCTTTGTTACTGTTTTGTTCAGTATTCTTTTTGTCCACTCCTATTGCATCTAGGTATTATGGATTCAGGAGAGAAAGTAAGCCTCAGACAAATTTTTGTTTCCTTTCACTGATTGAGCTGCGCTATGAGGAATGATGTCAGGTGTGTGTTCTGATATGGCTGGCAGCTGTAGGAGCTGGTTGTATCCATGTCAAGAAACCTGATGTGGTGTCGGAGCAAAGGGAGTGGCTGGCTCAGCAGGTGGAAGTCTCCGGCACTCACACCAGGACTGGGCGAGTCTTGAGCAGAGCTCTGGACCCAAGTGCTGGCTCAGAGCCACGCTCTGTGAACACCCAAACACCGAGGGCAGGAGCAAGGATGAGAGAGAGGCCTCTCATGGGATTTCCAAAGTGGTTTACTCTCCTGAAAGTTCTCCCACAAGAGAGCGCAGATGTCAGATTACAGCCGCTGATCTATGGGGGAGAGCAAGGGGAGGGGATGAATGAGCCTGTGAGGGAAACTCAGGGGAGGAGAACAAGGAGGGGTTTACAAAGTAGAAACCATTAAAGGATCACAATGTGAGGGAAAAGGTTACATAAACCAAAGAGGGACTGAACAACAGGGGATGGACAGGGAACATTCGGGAACAAGGGGCAGCTTCCAGAGTGGATTGGCAGCTGGGATAGAAGGGTACACCTGGGATAAACTATTTACATTAAGGGGGGGTGGATGTTACAACTTTACAATATAGAAAGTAATTAAATCAAATATAGTAAGCAAAAAACATGATGCAACAGAAACCTACCTGTGGTGGCCATAAGCCATTAATATTAAAGTATAAATTTTCTCGCTCTCCATACAGCCAACAGGGTTTGTCCCTGCAAGCCAAATCAAAATGGCTTTTTCCTTTCTCCATTAGCAGCAATATGATTTTGAGTATTTGTTCATAACTTTTTGTTAAGTCGCCTTGGATAAGGATATGTAAGGAATGTATTTGAGTTTGCTGCTCTCCAAATGCTGCAATAAACTCTCAGTGATTCTCAGCAAATGTCACATGTATGAGTATTGCAGCTCTGTATTTTTTCTGCTAATGTTCTTATTTTTAACTTTGAAATATGTTTCAAAGGATATCTCTGTAAATCTTCCTGCTTTTAGAGATGTCTTACATAGACTGAGCATATACAGAAAGTTCTCTGATGATTTATTCATTCACCATGTCTGGTCAACTTAAGTCTGCTGGAAAGAGAGAGTTTTTATGGAGATATCAGCAGATGATCCTAGTGTCCCTCCCAGCAGCTATGATGAGAGCATAAATAAAATAACACTGTGCATGTACAGAGCACAAAGATCAGACCATTTCATATCTCAGTGAATGGTAATCTAGAGCCTTCATTCTTAGCTATTCTTTAATACTGAAAAAGAAACTATCAAGCACAGCTGAGCTACTTTCACTAAACAACAGTGATTCAGCACTTCAATTTGCCAACAGACACATAATTATCCTCTAGGTTTTATATGTCAAAACAGTGTAGGAGTGTAAAATAGTAAAAGCTGATAATGATTTATACACCAGACTTGTGTTTAGAACAGCTCTTGAAACATTCTAATGTAAAGGAGAAAATAATTTGAGTTTCATTTCTTTCTGTTTGTTAAAGTAGCAGTAAGTAAATTGTTTACAGAGTATTTGATGTTTTCTACTAGTTAGATACATTGGAAATATGAGAACACTAGAAACATTGTTATTGCCTAATAACAATAAATTTTAGTTATTCCATGCTGCAGTATAGCGCAGTACTGCCAGGGACTGTGCTGGTGAACCAAGAAGGGATAGTTTTTTTTACATCTTGGGAATTTTTTTAAGAAGGCTGAAATTCTGTCAGCTGAGTCATCAACTCCTTCATGGTGTTGCCATGGTTAGTAAAAGTTGGTATTTCTCCAAATGGACCAAATTCATTGATTCCTAGAGAATAACTTGGATGTCAATAAGACCCCATGGATGGACCAGGGACTGTGAGCACACGTGCAGGAACTCTGAGCAAACAGAAAACAGCATTGTAACTAGCAGCTATTAAACTGACTTATTAAATGCTTTTAACAAATTTGTTCTAACATGCTGTGTTCAAATCTGTTGTTATCTCAACCCTTTATGCCCCACATTTGGCGTCAAAAAGAACTGTTGTGATTTAACTCTGGCTGGAGTACCATGCAACCACTTGCTCACTACCTCCCTTCTCCTAGTGGTTATTCCACATTTCCCAGTATAAGAGAAGAAACTTGAAAGGACAGACCTAGTAATAAAAACCTGAAGCAATTTGCCTTTATTAGTGTAAAAATTGTCATGCTGAGGTTTCTTTTAATATTATAATCTTACTGCCTACTAGATAACTCCTATTTGTAAGAAAATCTGTCTATACAGATTTTTGCAGCCAGAAGTCTAACAGCAGCAGCAGGTGTCATTGATTTGATAGACATACATGGCAAAGTAATTCAGTAGCAAGAAAAGAAAAAAAAACCAAAACTATCTGGAAAGAGTATATGGTGAGAAGTGTGTATAGTTAAATGATCTGAGTTTCTTTGGGAACAGCCTGTAATAAAATAGCATAAAGAAGGAAAGGTTTGCTTTTCTTCTACAGCCAGAAGAAACTACCCAGAATTTATGTGTACATTTACCATCTACACTTTCCATAGCTCTCCTTTTTTTCTTTTTCCTAACAGCAAAGGAGCAATGAGTGTTCCAGACATGCCACAGGATGCTCAGTTTGCTTTAGCATTTTCAGGTGCATCTTCTTTTTCCCAGCTCAGGTCTATGTAGCTTGTATGGGGAAAATAGCTGGAGAGATATGGCAGAAATGAGCCCTCTCCACTTCAAGCAGTATGGGGAAAGCTCTTACATTGCTGTATAAGTGCTTGGGCTACGTAAAAAATTTATGAGTCCTTAATGTTACATTATTATCTGTTTGATTTCAGTAGAATATAACCAATGGCATGATGAATGAGATCTTGAGGAACTTGCAGATTAAAATTTTCTAATCATTTTTATGTTGACAGCATAGACAATAGCTTCCTCTTGTCAGCAAAATAAAGTGAGGTACAACTTTAAATTTACTGCATACAGAAAATACTGCAAGTGAATATGGAAAATGTTAAATATTATTTTCCTGGTTACCAAGGAAGCATGGTACTGCTAATGCTTTGCTCATTGTCAGTGTTTGGTAATTAAACTTCCTTTTTTTAATCTTGTTAGAAATTCTGATGTGAAGTCTTGATGGGGGGGAATGAGAGAAGGTGTATCAGGTTAAATTTTCTTTTTCAGGTGGTTCGCTCATTTTCTCGTGGTTACAGTTTAAAATACAGGTTTCCTATTTCCCTCACATTCTCATTTGGTAAAAATCGCTACAATTTTCAGTGGTGACAAGCTTTCCCAACTGCTCTGCTCCTGTGCCCATTGATGTAGCTGAACTAACGATCCAAAGTTGCTTTTCCTTCTCCTTATCCCCTTTTCCCCTCCAGGGAGAAAAATCAGGATAATTTTAAGGGAGGATCTAAGAGAGAGAAGTACTGCTGAAAGAGGGGAATGAAGCCTGAAGCTGGTTGGAGTGGTACTGTCCAGGCACCATTGGGCAAGGACTGCCCCAGTGCCCTTGGCAGGGAGTGTGTGTGGTTCCTCGCTGTGGATGGATGTGTCCCCACAGCAGGAGGACAGGAAGCAAGGAGGTCTCATTTTGTTGCTCTCCCTCAGTGTGACTTCCCAGCTGCCTCTAAGAGCAGCACTTGTTGGTGCTGGGGCAGGTGAAGCTCTTGGGATAGGTTTTAGGCTCTTGAACCTTGTAGAAAAATTGAAGGTCTGGCTGGCGCCTGCAGATCAGGTTTGGGCTGGGAAACATGTGCTGTCTCTTCTTTGTAGGGATTCAGGAGAGGCATGCATTCACAAGCTTGTTTTAGGTTATAACCAAATACTGAGCACCTAGGTTTGTAGGAATTGATTGCTTTGTGTCATAACTAAAAAAAACCAACAAAAAACAACCTATACAGCTCTATAGCAGCAGCAGCAAACTGGTATTTCATTTAATTTTCTCTTAAGATGGAAAGAACATGAGCAGAAATAGTGGCACTTTATGATGCTGTAAAACTCTTTGTGTGGGGAAATGGCAAGGGGTGGTTACTGTGCCCTTCGCTTTTCTGCATGAGGAATGTGTGTAAAGAGCAATGGAAAAAATGACAACGCCTTGAGACAGTGATCATGGCAAAGAAGGGATGTTGTACACATGATCTGAAGTGTTATACATAATGGACGAAAGATGTTGTGGGATTCATCCAAGTGATAGTTTAATGTGCTTCTTGCTTCTGTCTGACAACACCTCCTGTTCTTTTACTTGCTTGTCTCCCTAAAGCTACTAAAAATCATGTAAAATGCGCATTTTCCATTTCTGTCAGGAGTTTTAAACCAATATGTATCTAGCACCACCCACTGCTTTTAATCCTAATAGGATTTTTAACTGCTTTTCTGTGTGCTTTATTTCCCAGGAATCTACTAATGTTTAAAAGAAAACTTGTACTAAGTAAATAGAAGATGGATTTCAGGTATCCCTTTCTTTTGCTGAGTGTGTCTGATGTTTCCTTCACAAATAGATCTTTTGACTTCTGTTTAATCTCTATGAGGAAACTGGTATGCTGCTTTAAAAGTTAGAATGTGAGCAGTCAGTATTTTACCAAATGTTGGTAAAACTTTTTAACTCTTTTAAAGTCCTTATGCAAGTGACAGAACTACACAGAAGTGAGAAGCCTGCCTTTAACAGGCTTTGCAGTCTTTTTGTGAATAACAGAAATGTAAAGAAATTACTTCCAGTGTAATTGCAATCCTAAATTTAAAAGACATTTGAATCATCAGGATAAGAGACATTTAAGTGAACAGGTAGAGTGAATAGGATGAATGACAAGCCTCCAAGATATTCTGAACGACTGAATGGCGACAAAGAGATGTCTGAACCAAGGGAATAAATATGAAATGATTGAGAGCCTGAATGTTTCAGGTTCAGACAGTGATGCCCAGGATTTATTTCTTTTTTCAGAGTGTACAACTTGAAAAGTCCCCAGTGACTGGTCTTGCAGGAAAGCACAGGCATTTGTCATGGACTCTGACTGCACTGCCAAGTTGTGACTCCTCGTACTTCTGTCTCTCTGGTGGGAGCTGGCTTTTTACCCAGCTGGGGGAGGCTGTCCAGCCCTCACCACTCTTCTGTGGGTGCCTCTACAGTGAAGGTAATTTGTAGCACTGGGGCAGTGGCAGCTAATTGGCCACAGGGTGCTGGGTAATAAACAGGAAGCTTTGTGAAGTAAATTATTTAGCTTTGTTGCAGTGAGTAGATGAGAAAGTGAAGTACAGAATGGTTTTTGATTGCCTTTCCTTGGCTTTTTCTGCTTGGATTTAAAGCTTGTGTGTCAGGTTCCAGGTTCTCTGCCTCCTTGTGCGGTTTCTAAACCACTGTGTGGCTGCTAAAGTGGGGCCTGGATTCACTCAGTGAGTGACTAAGAAGGACTCAGTATCACAGCAAGGAGCAGCAGATGGAGGGAGCAAGTTGTTCCTGTACTGCAGCAGCTTCTCCTGTTCCTCTGTCCTTGGGACTGTGACACAGCACCACTGTACAGTGCCAGAGGTGGCAGTGCTGCTGTTTGTGCTGAGAGATGTTGAGTAGTCTCCTCACTCCGTGTGATCTACTTGGAATTGAGGAGCTGCTCCTGTGTGCCTCTGAAGAATGAAGTCCTACCCAAGACGAATGAATTGTGAAATAACTCAATTTTTCCCTTGTGTTTTCATCCTTTGTTGTTATTTTAATAGAGAAATTATATTAATCAGCTTAGCCTTAGCGTGTTGAGAATCGATGAGCATCTCTGATGTGTAGGAAATGTCTGTAGAGATAAAAAGGCAGAAGAAATGGGGTGAACCATCAATGTCCTGCAGAGAATTGAGCTACAAGCAACAAGGAAGAATGAAAGATAAAAGGCCTTTTCTTATAAACAGACTTTAATAAACAGCTCAATTCCACAATTTCCTATTAGAAATCAGTAGGTAAGGAGGAAAAGAAGAATGAAAGATGAAGTATTTCAAATGGATAGATAACAATTTTACCCAAATATTTAACTAAGAAGCAAAAAGTGAATATAACCAAACAGCAAAGTTCCTCTGAGCCTGGACTTACTGAAAGATCATTCCACTTTTCCCCAGCCAAATTTCTTTGATTCACCTAATTGTTTTCTCATCCTCTTTTAACTTGTCTAGTTTGCATCCTTAATAAGGAAGAGAAGTGTGACCTGCTAAATGCAAAGAAACTCAAACCAAACCAACTTAACCATAAATATGTGTGTACATACCTTAAGACCAGCTGCTATGACATCCTCCTCTCCCCAGGTGCTCATCCTCAACTTTTGTTAATTTATTATCATTATCAAATTGTATATAAAAGAGATTCTTAAAGCCTTTTTATGATATTGACCACAGCCAGGTTGGAGTGAAGTCCAGGTTGTGAACATGGTGTAAACCCAAATATCCATTTTTAAACGTGAGATCTACCTCAGTCACTGCCTAGCAGATACGCAGATTGTCTTGTGAACAATAGTATTCCAGTAATGCCAAAGATGGCTAGCAAAAATGGAGGGGGGAAAAAAAGCCAGACCAAGACAAACAACTACTCTTCCTGCACTCTCATTTGTTCTTCCTATAAATGTGACTTTAAAAACATGCTTGGGAATAGGAACTGAAAGTATCATGTTCTGGGACTGCAGGACAGACTAATGAAAGAGATGTAGTGTTAAAAATCTTGCATCTGTATCCATTTAGGTGCACATTTCCTGTTGAAGGTATTTTTTGATGTGAAAATAGCACAAGTTGGCTAAATAACCTCCTGGCTGTTTAAGGATGAGGTCATTAAACTTTTGACAGTCTTCTGAACACACCAGCTTGAATGTTGTTTGCAGTGAGAGTTGTTAACTCGGTGTTTGTGTGGGTGCCCTGCTATCTTAATAAAAGCTTACAGCTGATCAGCTTAAGTAGAACGACTTTCTGTTTCTGCAACCTTTTCTGATAGCCTATTTCATTTTGTATTGTTGAGGTAGGTTTCTTGCTACTGGCATAAGATTTTGAAGCGGATTTTGAAATCCTTTAACTTTGAAAGAAATTCTGTGTGTAACAAAAAATATTGTTTCCATGTGTGTCATTCAAGCTTAGTATCTCCAAAATACCAGAACTTAGATCTTATTAACAAAGGGCAGTAATAGCACATAAAACCAATAGGTTTAACAAATATATTTACATCATCTATGACATAAAATGAAAGAGAAATAAAATTGATGTGGAACAGTTCACAGTCTTCACACTTTCTGCCTGCAACTTGCAGGCTTTCAGCAGAAAATAAATTTTCTTTAATAAGAGCAATGAGGATATTTTTGAGGTAGGCAGTAGAACATCTTTTAAATTCTCATTAGGCATATACAAACAGGCAGAATTTCCATGATTTTTAAATGATTGTCCTGTAACTGGAAGATTAACATTAAAATGATTAAGGATTCTGTCAGTCTCCATCTGAGATACTCATTAATTTTTCATATGAGACTGATTATAATATCTGTCATATATGATGTTCTAACATGACAGGTGAATCTGTAAGTTAGAATAGGGAAAGTTGGGCCTTTTTACCAAAACAGAGAAGGAAGGTTCATACATAAACTGCAAACATTTTAAAAATAGTAAAAATGCTTAACGTATATTGCAGTTTAACAAAAAATAAAAAAGCTGTAACAACATGCTTTTGCCCTCTTGAAATAAATCAAAATTGTAAGACTACTTGGCTTTGATTCCAAACTTTAGTGAAGTAAACCTGCTTTTACAAAGTATTATATTGGGAATTGGGTTAGGTTTGCTACTTTTGGGGAGGTTCCAGCACTTGTTCTGGTGGGAAGTTGTTCTCCCAGAATATTTCGGCTCCTTTTTTTTTTTCTCTAGCATCTACAAGCTGGCTTACTGACAGTCCTTTTTCAAAGTGCATTTTGAAATTAGTCTTCACTTGTGCTGCCTTGAAAGGAGAACCAGACTTTCAAATTTAAATGTTTCTAGCTAGAAGCACACACACTTGAAAAGATCATGAAGAGTGGACAGGCTCCATGTTCATCTTAATTCATGGACATATAAAGCTGCTAATCATAGAATCATTTAGGTTGACAGGGCCTTTGAGACGATGAAGTCCAACCATTAACCCAGTACTACTGGGTTAATGTACTAAGTCCACCACTAAACCACGTCCCCAGATGCCACATAGACACATCTTTTAAATACCGCCTGGCATGGTGACTCCACCACTTCCCTGGGCACCCATCTGCTGACCACCCATCTGGATGTTAGGAAGATTTTCTTTGCTAGTCTAAACTTCTGCTGGTACAACTTGAAGCTGTACCCTCTCATCCTGTCACTTGTTGCCTGGGAGAAGAGACCAACCCCCACTCAGCTACAGCCTCCTTTCAGGCAGTTGTAGAAAGTGACAATGTGCCTCTAAGCATCCTTTTTTCCAGACTAAAAAAACCCCAGCTCCCTCATAGGATTTGTCCTCCAGACCCTTGGCCAACTTTGTTCCCTTCTTTGGACACATTCCAGCACTGAAATGTCTGTCCTGTAGTGAGGGGCTCAGAATTGAACACATTATTCAAAGTACTGAGTATAAGGGGATGAGATTTAAATAATTAATAAAAAAGTAATAATTTCCAAATGTTAATTATATCACACCAAACTTTTAAAGCAACTTTCTTGTGACTTTTAATGTCTTTCTTGTAGTTGTTGTTTTGATTAGTGTTATATGTAATGTTTCACATTAAATATCTTAAAAAGCAGTGTATTTTTTTTCTCTAGTCTTTCATGAAAATCAAATAATGGAATTTTTTTTCCCCCACTTACTCCCAGGTCAGCACAAGCTGTTTGTGTTCCAGTGATTCACCTGCACATGGCTACAGCCACCATGCAAGTCAGCCAGAAGGACTTCCAAAAGGCTCAAGAACAGCTGAAGCTTTTGAAAAAGGATCCTGGGAATGAAACTAAGTTGAAACTCTATGCCCTGTTTAAACAGGTAGGCTTGACTTACTTTGTTTGGTAAGGAGCATTTGTAACCTCCTGGTTACAAATGAGATGGGCCTGTAAAATTTGTTTTAAATACAGGCTGTTCAAATGTATTGTGTATTAACAGGCTCTTCATTTTATGTGCTCAAATTGTATTCCTGAAATGTCAGCCCCTTAAAACACCTAAATTCTGAGGGAAGCCAAACCTGTTTTTTCATGCTTTGAGTAGAAACCTTTTTTTCAAAGAAGTAGACCAAAATTACATGCATTGTGTGATGCCTTTCGTATAGTAATATTGATTCAGCTTTGAAAAATGGCTTATGCCTAGGAAAAAAAGAGTAGGCTGAATGCTTCCTCTTAAACTTCTTGTATCTACAGTCAACTGGGCCTATAATACAATGGTGTTGACATTTGAAAGTTGATTTCTGGGGGGTTTTCCTCTTTTTTTTTTTTTTTTTTTTGAATGGTCATTGTAGGTTTTGTTTGGAGTTTTTTGTTTATTTTGAATTCAAAGAACTGTTCTTCCACAGTTAAAGTGACGGTTATTCTTTACCGCAGCATGAAAGAAGACCTTTCCAGAAATAGCTTTATGTCCATAGCCAGGCTTGTATTGGCATTTCAGGAAGTATTTGTGGATCACAATTGACTGCAGGGTTAGTACAGGCTGTGGCTTAAAATGTTGAGGTAGGCAACCAGCAATACATTTAAAAAAACCTTAAAGGCAGCTGATGGTTCCAGGTAGCTTTATGGATTAATAACAGTGAGCTCATAAATGTATTCTTCCTTTCTTTCCTGCCTCCCACTTGAAATATTTCTTTCCAATAGTTTATTTTTCTTCAGGAAGACTTATCATAGAATACCTCAGGATAGCTCAGACTCTTGCAGTTCAGCTGGTCCATTGCCCTTGCTCACAGCAGGTCCAACTTTGAAGTAAGATCCAATTTAATAGATCCTGTTCAGTGGTCTCTTCACACATCTAACAAGTCTTTAACATTCTTTTTAAGTATAAAATTTCCAAAGTTTTTGAGGCAGGAGAACTTAATGTGCATGAGTGTTTTGGAAACCAGTCTCTCATATTGGTAGGTGCTTCTGGAATATTGGAAATAGCAGACACTGAAAACCTCATGGTATGTGAACTGTCAGGGGTATTGTCCAGCCAGGATTCCTTCTCATGGCTGATCAGATAAGTATTCACAACAGTCGTCATCTTTTCTACCAAATCATCTGAACTGTAATCAAAGGATTAAATAAGTCTGTTTCTCTCTCTTTTCAGGCTACTGAAGGTCCCTGCAATGCTCCAAAACCAGGTATGCTGGACTTCGTCAAGAAAGCCAAGTGGGATGCATGGAACTCTCTTGGGAATTTGTCTCAGGTGACAAAACTCATCATTTGACTTAGATACTTTGTAGGTTACGTTGGAGCACCTGGTCTTTAAATGAGTGCCTGATGACTAAAAATATTACATGCTAGTTGAGCATCTCTGCTTCAGCCATCAGAACATTTCCTACTGTACTCCTCAATTGCTTCACTGCTTCAGTGTTTGGAGATTTTATTTTTTGGTGTCTAAGCCTAGTTCTACATTGTTACTGCCAGCTTGTACCTGTGCAGGAGATCTTATGTGGTGACTTCCAATGAAAAGAGTGGTCTTTTGCGTTATAGTCCATTCTTCTCTTATCTTTAAGACAGATGGATTGCAGTTCTTAAAACAGAACATAAATCTCTGAATTCAGCATGCTCATAACTTTGCCATTTAAAAAAGTCAGTCTCTTATGCTGTTGACAAAAAGACTACAAAAATTGGTGTATTGAGAGCCTCTCTTCATTCTTTCTCAATATATCTTGATATTTTTATCTTTCATAACCTTTAGAGAAGGTTATGAAAGCAAGCAGTGAAGCAAGTGAAGTGAAGCAAGCAGGAGGAATAAAGATGCAGAGAATCTATAAGCATTCCTTTTTCATGCAGGCTTTAGTAAGTCTTGACCATATAGAGCTGCCATGGTTTCCTCAGCTGCTATTAAATGAAGGAAACAAGCTTTTCAAATCAGCTGTGTCAGTGCTGCATTAGGCCTGCTGCTCAGTAGTAGTTGCTGAGCTCAGTCTAAAAGATTCTTTAATATAGAGGAGGGATTTTGTATTTTTCTTTTTTTTTTAAAGAAAACATGGTTGCATAATTTCATAAATATAAAATACTATTCTGCTTTAGTTTTTTGGGGTGCATTTTGATCTTTTGTTTAGTCTGGGGTTTTAGGGCTATTTTTGAGATGGCCCTGCAGCTTTTAGGAATAGTCAAGAAACAGTTAAGGAAAAGAATCCACTCCTCAAGTTCAGAGTGGAGAATGGATAGACAATTTCATGTGGTATTCATTATGGATTATAGAATTGTTCAAAGCCACTTTCAAGCCAATGAGTTGTAACAACCAAGTATGTAACTTTTAAATTGCTGCTTACTTTAGAAATAGAGAGACAGGATTCTTTAGGCTTCTGTGTGCTGTGGTTCATGCTAAATGAAAACTACTGTCTTCAAGCAATTTTAAAATGTCGTAAAATCCATTTCAGTGCTCTGATTTTCAGCAACACATATTCTGAAATAAAAACTTTTGTTGAAGAAATGTCTGACTAGAAAGCAGAAACAAAGGATCCATAGAAATGTGTAATTGCTGGGAATATGACAAAGATCTCTCTGGTAATCTTAATCTTGGATGGGGGCAGTCTTCCAGCAAAATAAATGTCATCATCCCAGCATCTATGCACTTTTATTTTGTGAATCTGTTGCTACTTCTTTTAAGGTGACTTGAAGCATGTTCTGCAGTGCTCAAATACAACATGTTCCCCTCCTCTTCCCCCTAACTGGAATATACTATAATGGAGATTTTCATTTTCTTTTGTCCTAAAGCAGTCACCTTCCCCTCCCCTTCCACCTACACCCCATTTTATTAGCACTGTAACTGATTTCAATTTTAGCTTTTCATAATCTTGTGTGTTATTTTCTTCTTACTTTTTAAAAGTCCTTTATTCTTTTTCCCCCTTTTTTTCTTCCCTATCTTTAAATTTCTTTTCTTTTATTGCAGAATGATGCCAGACAGAAATATGCTGAGCTTGTCTCAAGTCTGGTCTCTGCAGAATCTGCTAGCCAGAAGAAAGAGGCTTCTCCAGAAGAGGGCAGACATGATGGCTATGAAACTTTAATAGTTACTACCAAAAACAATATCACAAAGATAATGTTTAACCGACCTGATAAGAAAAATGCCATCAACCACCAGGTAAAGAAATGAACTTAGGAGGATTAATGATTTCTTTCTTTCTGGACATGCTACTTTAATTTTTAAAGAGTCTTTCTATGGGTTCAACAGAACTGATTGAAGCATGGTGGTCTGAACTTTGTGAGGGATCCAACAACAAATTAAGGAATAAATATCCAATACAAAATGAAATCATTCAGCTAAAATTTTACAGATTATGCTTTTCTGTATCTCTTGATTTCGTTCAAACTTAATGTAGGATTATGGTCTATACTAAATTAAAATGGCAAACTGCAGGGAGACTGGCCTGTGTTTGGATGCAAGATTTGACTGCTGTGTTGAGTATAACAAAACATTTGTGCAGCCTTTGGCTCAGCCCTGCTGCGTGTATGTGTAGGTGATTTTCTGCTTGCCACAGTTATCTTCATGAGTAAGTCTGTCCTGTCAGGACAGACGTGATGTCACAATCATCCTGGTTCACAACTGCAGAGATACCAGAGCAGGGTCTTCACCCCACTGCTGCTAATTCTTTGGTGTTATTTTGTCCACTTAAACTGCTGTACTGAAACTAGCTGTTTCACATCAGTGCTTGTTTTTCCAAAGGACCTTATTTTGCCCTTTGGATTTGCACTGCAAGTTTTGAGTATTGCAAGCGTATCTCTTTATGGTCAGAAGTACTTCACATGGAATACCAAACTATCTGTGCAGGACAAACTCTTCAGTACTTAAAAGGATCATCTAATCTGTCTCTTGAGTTCCTTGTTGTCAGTATCAATCTAATTTTTATGTTCTTTTGCAGCATCGCATTTGTACTTTGTTGATTTTCCTTTTTTGCAGATGTATAGAGAAATTATCAAAGCACTTGATGAAGCTGGAAAAAATGATTCTACCATAGCAGTTATTACTGGTATGTTTTATATTATACCAAGGTATAGTACTGACATGAAATACTTACCTGTGTTTAGACTAAGGTAAAACTAAGTGAGGAAATTCTTTCCTCTATTATAGACCAAAGATTTTCCAAAGTGTTTTGGCAAATTTTCTTCAAGCTGGTGTTTTAAATTCTTAAGCAAGCTTGCTGTTACATCAAAACATCTTTCTCAGCTGAGAAGATGGACATGGAATAAGGGCTTTATTACTTTTGAGTAGCTGCCTGTCTGGCCCATCCTCACTGCAGAAAAGTGTCTTTTCAGGAAATCAGCCAAAACTTGAGTTTTGGCTGGCAGCTAAGTAGTCTGAATTCAAGGTAAATTTGAACTTGAACCTGTTTACTCTGAGGTAATTGCCTGCAAATTCTTCTCTGCTGTCTGCTTTACCAGCACCTGGTTCCCATTCCCTGGATGCTGGACTTCCTTTCTGTAG
>VWYI01024498.1:284-106947 GCA_013399455.1 Anthoscopus minutus
TTGTAATTAAAAAGCATGTATGGGAGAGGAATGACAAATAAAAACTTGTGTATAATATTTTTTTATGAAATCAAGAAAAACTAATGAAATTAGAAGAGAATAATTTAAAGGTAATAAAGCAGCAAGTTGACAAGGCACATTTTAAACTAAGAATTCAAATAACACAGAAAATTTTGATCAGAAAAACTTTTTTTTCCCCTCTCTCTCTCTTTCTCTCTGTACAAGTCTTTCCACCCCTGAACTCTGCAACATGACATAACTCCTCCAACTTTTGTCTCATAATGCTATACCTGATTTTTTTCAAAACTCACCATGGGGTTGTGGATGAACAGTGAACTGGTGCTGACATCAGCCAGACAACAGTGCTGGGAGAATAGGTAAGTGCCAGCCTCCAGAAACAGCCTTTCCAATTTCATATTTGTAAAGAACTTACAAACCTCTCATCTCCCTTCAGTGGCACAGCCTTCCCGACAATTAACAGACTTTGTTACACCCAGGTCAAATTGCTGTAATTTATTCTCCATGATGCTGCCCTTGAAGACTGCTTTAAAGCACTAGCAACAGCAGAAAACCATGGCTCTTGATTTTATAATCCAGGCTGTGGAAAACACATTACACTTGCTTTCAAAGGCTTGCCCCCTTTACAGGTGACACTCAAGCTGTTTGCATTATCCAAGAAAGATTTAGGAAACCCTGCTTGGATCTGAGATTACCAAGACGCTGCTTCTCCTGAGAGCTGGTATGTCCACTACCTCAGACAGTATTTTGAAGGTATAAATAGAACATTGTCTTACTCTTGACTAAGGCTGTTAATTTATTAAGAACACACGTAATACAGACATTTACAGTATATTTAACAAAGAGGTAACTTTAACATTTCATCTTTGTGACAAGACCTTGCTTTTTTCTGACAACTGACTACATTTTACACACACACACTTTTTACTCAATTTGACACTGACAAGAAAAATGCTCTCTTTGCCATCATGGCAAGGTGTCACTTAAAACCCAGTTGTCAAGGTCTTACAGTGTATAATTCAAAGAAGTATATCTGAAGTTGTATTTCAGGATTTATAACAAAGCATATTTCTTGCTCAGAAAAAAAAATATATCAGCTCTGCTCTGGAAGCAGAGGGAAAGGAAAATAATTAGGCTATAAATACTAAAATTTTTGAGACAATAATAGACTAAAGAAGGTTATCTGCAACATCTATGGATGAACTACTACTGGAAAGAAAATACAATCCCAAAGTACCATTCTCTCCTCCACTAACACCTAAGGTGTGACCACTCCAGGACAGGTCATTGCTCATTAACTCCAGGGTTGAACACTCATGGGCAGAAATTCGAGTTTCTTCTGAAGTAGTCAGTGGAGTTAAATCTGCAAACATGCCATGAAGAGAGTTATTTAAGCACATTTAGGCCATTCTAGTGCCTAGTTTCCAAGGATGAACTCATCCTCTGGTGTTATTTCAGAGTACTGTAACTTTTGACTATTGAAATAATTGGCAAACAAAATACAGTACAGAAAATACACTCTACAGGTGGCATTGCAGACTACTTTTCAAAATATATGCAGTAAAGATGAATTAAATTTATGAACAGAATAGTTTTATTGCAGTTCATCATTAAACTGCCAGAAATGGAGAAAAAGAGTACAGGAGCCCTTGTTTAAAGGACTTCACCTCAGGTCTCTGAAAAGTTACCACCAAAGTAGGTTCTGAAAAGATGAAGACAATTTTTATCTTAGCCAAATACAAAGTTGAAAAATAAACACAGCTTATTCTCTTGGCTGTACACTCGGGGTACGACTGGAAAAAAATTTGTTAATACATAAGGAGGAAAATAATTTTTCTTTTAATAGAAGTCTGAAGATAATGTGTATAAGATTTTACACTTTCTTTCACATGGCCCCATTGAAGCAAACCTGTGTCTACCCTTTTAAAGCCCAAGTAAGACTGAAATAATTGCCACACAACATCTGTGAATTTAATCATGGTTAATTTCTCCATGTGCTGTTTGATTTAAAGAAGAAATTAAAATTTATAATAAAATGGGAAGTATACATCCTGCCTAATTATTGCTGGAGCTTTCCACAAGATGATGACCTTAGCTACAATAAAGTCAGTATTTTAGCAGAGAGAAAAAAATCACACCTAAGAGAAATAATAAAGGAGTCAAAGTACCAAAAAATCAATAATGTTTTATTAACATATGCTTCAGAGAAATATTACAACAGAAAGATTGGAAATAGTTGCATCAGAATAAATAACATTCCCCAAAACAGTCCCAAAGGAAATTGGTACACAAAAGCGAAGGAGATGGAGCAGTAAGGCAATATGTGGAATAGCAGCACTGTAAGGAATTTGTCAGAAATTGTTTTCTGAGCCCAACACACTGTCAGCCTTCATCTCAGTTCCAGAGAGGAAAAGAACAAGCACTTTCAGAAAGACATGCAAGCAGAGAAAATAATTTTTTTTAATCCCTGGATTACCTCTCAGATTTGCTCTTAAACATGGAAATAAACAATCTGGACCAGCTGCTAACAGGGCAGACCTTACTTTGTTTCCTTTCTTATTTCCAAGCATTTAGAAACTCACTGGCATTTCTTTGTATTTGTTTTGGCATGTGTTTATTAGCTATATTAAATTCTTAGCTAAGGGTTTCATATACAGTGTTATCTTTGGCAGAAAATGAAGGATGTATGAACAATTTAAATACTGAACACCAATGTAAAGATGGATTGTTTCATTACAAACTGATTTCCTCTCATCAAACTACGTGGGTGAAGGATGAAAAACCAAAATGCAAAAACATGGTAGTCAAAGTGATGACACACTAAACCATCTTCCAATCATTCTCAATAACTCTACAACTACAGCATGCTATCCTGATGGCCCCATCTGAGTTGATGATTTTTCACAATGTATTTCATGGCTTCCATCCCTACATGAGACTTTATTACTATCACATAGGAATAAAAAGCCATAAAACACTAGAGTGAATTTATCTTGATCAGATGCAATACTTATTTTCTTCACATGATTTCACCACCATTCCAAAACTAACCAATGATTTCATGCTACATTACTGAACATTTTAAACTACATTTCAATGACAAGAAAGACACTGAAATGGTTACATCACAAATTAACAGAGCTTTAGCCTTTAAACACATTCCTACCTACAAGAATCAAGAAACAATCACAAGACACAACCATTTAAGGCACTGATAAAAGACAGGACACCACAGAAAAATATCACTTCCACATACATCTTTCAAGACATAAGGAAAGACAAGAGACACAAAAGAAACTGGTATAGATAAACACTATGAAAGCATCACTACCAGTATCTTTTTCCTAATTTTCCTTAGTAACTTCCTGGCATGCATTATAAAAAATCAGACTCCAACACTAAGACATCTTTAAGATATCTCAGCCTAATTGCAGAAACAGAACAAGATTCCCGACTTATGACACTGAAACAGCTACTGTCACAGAGC
This sequence comes from Anthoscopus minutus, assembly GCA_013399455.1. Lineage (NCBI taxonomy): Eukaryota > Metazoa > Chordata > Aves > Passeriformes > Paridae > Anthoscopus > Anthoscopus minutus. The sequence goes on from VWYI01024498.1 coordinate 3,790, forward strand.
TCCATGACCCTCTCGTCCCTAGGACTTTTACCTTGGCTATGTCAAATTTACTATAGCTCCAAAGCCCATATTTCTCCTAATGAAAGACCAAATGAGACAAATTATAAAATATCCTTATTTTCTAACCCAGACTATAATACTGAGGTCCTGGTCTGAACACAGTTATTTATTAGTGTAATTACTATTCATCTTCTTATTACTACTAATTGGCCAAGTAGAAACACAAGTCTCCAGGGTCATTGAAAAGTCAATACAATAATTTAACTACCATTTGAAAATAATTTTGCTTGTGCACCTGCAAGCAAACTAAGCTGTATCAGAAACGTCTCAAGCTAAAAGTCTATGCTTCACCAAAAATATTTTACATCTTCCCTGCCATGTAAACCCACTGGCATGGGACCAGTATTAATTCTGATCTAATGTTGATACTAGAACTCAAAATTAACTAGGGTTTGATTTATATACTGCTATCCTTTTCCGCCTACCAAATCCTACTTCTTGCATAATATAATGTTGATAGCATAGAAAAGAGCAAGAAATTATTAAATGAAAGGAAGTGCATAAATAAATTCAATTATCATCCATAAAACATGCAAATGACTTAAAGACTGCATATGAAACTCTAGTTTATATTCATTAATCTCAGGTTGCACTTTTGAGGGAAAATGAGACACTAATCGGATCCAGATTAATGTACTCCCAAACCTTGCCATTTGTTTTCAGGTGAGGGTTAAAATAGATGTATTAAAATAAATACAGCTGCTCACCCCCCTCAGCCCTATTCCATTCGTGGAAGAAAATGAAAACTAAAAATTCTATCACAGGCTTGAGAATCTGGGTTTTTCCTGAGCTCCTCAGGTCTGCCACTCATCCATGTCACTCTTTTTTTTTTTTTAATAGAAAACAACGTTGTAAACCAGTCCAAAACCAAGCTAGTGGCCTGACAGAGAGAGCAGGGTGGGAAGTGTTTGGGCTTGCCTAAATCATCGCCTCCTCCTCTTCTTCCTTCCCTATCCTGGATAATGATGCAGATGGATCATTTTAAACTGTGTGCAGTCACTCCCTAGAGGGGATCCATCCAAAGCTGGCACATCGCTGCTTCACTGTGTGGGAAAAGGGGATTCACAAGTGGGCTTATGCAGTCTGGCTTTGCTCACCCAGACAGCAGAAACACAGTACAGAATAGGGCCAAACATCTTCAACTTGCCACCTGCTCCAGGTTTCACTGCCCAGGGATTCCCCCCAGCCTCTGCACAATCATTTGGCTATAAAAATAGCAATCCCCCAGCCTCCCCTCTTCTGCTGGAGCTGGGTACCTGTCCCTGCCACTTACCCTTGCCCAGGGAGCACCCAGGGACACTGAGGATGAGACCAGTACCCACAACTGTGGGCACAGGGGAAGAGGGATTCCTGGGGCTGATCCTGCCACAGGAGAAAGGTAAGCACTTGGAAGAAAAATGCCCGGAAAGAAAAAAGAATGGAAGGTCCCATTCCCATCCACTGGGAGAGGAAGGTTAAATAAAGCAAACAAAAAAGGTCACCAAACTAATTTCGTACTGAAACCAATGAATTTAGATTAGAGGCCCAAAGGGGAAAGGTTAGGATGTTATCAGTGACATAATTTCTCTTCCCTTTTGTTAAGATGATTGGATATTAAACCACTTCAACACAATAGGACACACTTTCTGCAGGGTGGAGGGAAGCATTCAAAATCTTACAATTCTTTGATTATTTTTAACATATTAATCTCCTGAACTACAGACATTACACCACGAAAGCACAAAAACACATACATGTAGACTCAAACATATATTCACACATATGGTTTCAGACACAGACTGACTTCTGCTGACAGCCTGATTCAAGAAAGCTTTTTATTAGAATTAATTTCTGTGTGTTTGCAGACGTTAAAGTAGTTGCAATAAATAACACCAATAATGCCGAAATCTGCCAACACCTTGGCAAATATTCAGAGAGCTGTTTAGTATATGCTTATAATATTCATTGCTCCTAAAAGAGAAAATGATCATACAGTAACCAAACCCTAAGTAAGAGCTAAAGATATTCACCTCATGAAGCCATTTCTCAACTAGCCCCTTGGCACTTGCTGGAATTATTCGCAGCATGAGCTCTACTTTTTCATTTTCTGCTGACTCCATATGGGTAATTTCTCTCTTGTGATTAAAAGTGAGCTTGTCAATTCCTTCAAAGGATTTCCTTAGGTGTGGTTGGAGGTGGAGTGGATCCTTTGTTTCAAAAAGGATTCCTAAGAGATCATTGCTGCATCTAGGGAAAAAAATCTGAAAAATGACAAAAAATGAACTTTAGTGGTATTTATATAAATATATTTTACACCAACACCAACAGCAGACAGATGAAACGGACTGTTTACCTTGGAAAGAATAGTCTTTTCTTCGCCAGATAATCATTCAAGGCCTTCCTGAATGTCATCCAAAAGCGATTCTGCCTCCTTCAACTTATCCAGCATCTGGGGCTGTGAGATAACCCTCGTGGCATTGGTCTCCTTCACTGACTCCTTCGTTATTAGCCTCCTGGTGGGTGAGATAGAATACAGTGAATGTAATAACCATACTTCACACAACAGGCTCTCTCTCTCTTTTAAATTGAAAATCCCCTTATTACAAAACAAGGGGTGTTCTTTTTCTTCTACCTTTAAGTAGGACTGCCACATTCATTGCTTTTTACAAAAACGCAGCTGCTTTTTAAGCTACAGATAAATAGAATCTGCTAGGCGGTAATTCTGCTCAGTCTGAATGTATTATTTTCTAAGTCACTTTGGTGAGGCACTTTTTATTATGAACTGGAATGAACAGGGAAAGTCCTTTTCACGACTAATTATGACTATGCTTTGTTCTATACTATTAACTTACAATGCCAGATTGGTCAGCTTTTCCTTTTTTTTCTTCCTTCCTTCAACCAGTTCAACAAATTACCATGCTTTTTCTGGGAAATTAGAGAGCTAATTATTAAGACTTTATAGACTAATGATGAAAATATAAATAACACTGAACAACAGTGTATCAATAACATTCACAAAATCCCTTTGATATGCACTATGCAACCTCCTATTTTAACACTACTGATGCATGGACAGGAGTTACTTTGACTCAATCTATGGTATTTTCTTCTCAAAAATATTTGTTAATCTAGATATTTTCTAACTAAGGGAAAAGCAAAGTTGAAACACCATTTTTCATATACCTATACCTGGTATGCTATTATTGTACTCCCTATTTATGAAAATCAGGAAAGATAGGATAGAAAGGAAAGCTGTAAAGACATTAAACCAGGAAAACATATGGATATCATTTCCGACTATAAGACATAATATTGTATGTTTGATTTGAAAGACCCTTCTGGCTTGTTCATATTTTTTTAATCAGCTGCCTTAAGGAATGGATTCGTTTGCAAAGAAAATCCAGATACTCCTCAGTAATAGCAAAAACTGGATTATTGTTCTGAGGTGTTGAGGCCTTCAATAATCCATAATGCCTGGCTTTGACAAAGTAAAACATAGCTACATTCCAAGTGGTAAATGACACCTTTAGCTTAATAGTTGTCCACATAGACACTTGAAGAAATTAGATGCAAGCATTTAGATAGCACAACATAGATCATTTCATGTAATATATACTGTGCTGAATGGAATTCAAATAAGAAAATAAAACTAATCCTTTCTCTTAAAAATTAGTTTTCAATACTTTAGAGCTGAAAACTATCAGTATGGTAGAAACACCTGTCAGCAGAACTGCTGCTATCCAGCATTCAGATTAGCAAATTAGAAAGATTTCTGGAAATAAGAACTCTTTCAGTGAAAGGAAACTCTCTTTTCCTCCATCTTAATATCTCACTTGCATTCAAAATTATCTCTTTCCTATGTATTTCTGCCTGAAATATTATGTGGGACATTTATTGTGCATTTTTCAAGCATCTACTGTAAAAAGATATATATATATATAGCCAACAACAGTGACATTGCTTTAAGAAAGCTAAAATCTGCTACTTCTATGAGGCATTTCTCAGACCCCTGAGAAACAAGCAACCTTTTGGGTTGCTTGTCTCCATATCTGGAAACCAACCTGAATGCTAGAGTATCAGGAGAAATCTTATTCATGTAGATTGAAAAACAGTTGTTTCTACTAAAAAATACCTCTACATGTATCAGTAGACTTTCCAAGATGTGAAAGTAAATGAGCACATCCACGCAAACATTTATTTAACTTTATTTTAATAGTGAGCTGGGTGTTTGTGTACACTCTAATATGTCCCCCCATATTATCTCTGAAACAAGGACATGATCTAACACATTGCAAATTTAGGTGTATTATCTTTCGCACTAAACTAGTAAAAGAATTTTGAAATGCTTATTCCTACTTAATTAAAAATATAACTGGATCTCTCAATTTAGCAGCACTTCTTTACAGGAAGTGACAGCAAGGACACTAAAAATACCTGTGCACATGAGAAGCCTTGCCTATGTGGGGCATTGTTTTTCCTAAATTCATTTCAGAATTAAAGATATCCTCAGTAATTTTGCTGAGAATGCCATTCTTTCAGACATGACAGGCTTCAGATTACTAATTATCCCACTTTCCACATGGTTAGTATCAATGGAGCACAACATATTTCTATTAAAAAGGAACCTATATCATTTTAGCTGAATCAATTAAACACCGTGGAATAGTCAGCTTCTACCCTGTGCTCATCCTCTGCTGAGCAGAATCCTCTGAGAGCTTTTCACAATAGCCAGGGTTATGGTACAAAGTAATTGAGTGACTTGACAAACATCACAGCCCTAGTAGAGACCCATTTACATACAGGGGCAAGATCCATAAACTCCCAGTTTTGTACTTTACCCATCTGACTATGTTTCCCTTCACTTCAGAAGAGAAATCAAAATAAAGAATTCAGAGAAAAAAAAAAGAAGAAAAATCCCCAAACCTCCTACCTTTACCAAACCATTCTTTAGTTACTCCTTTCCCTTGCAACTATATTAAGATAGCTACATATGTCTTCCAATGTATTACTTGTATGATTAAAAGCAAGTGTTTTATAGGTGCTAAAAGATATGCATGCATTTTGAATATTCTGCAGGTCATTCATTAGCAGATCAGATATATATATCTAAACACAGACTTAATATTTTGGGGAAGAGACAGCAGTAAAATCCAGCTTTTACAAATTTAAAAATAATTTAAGAAATATTTTGCAAAAAATGTTATTTTCCTGATTCCAGTTTTACTTCATGGAGTAAAATGAGAAATAAGACATGCAGAAATGGTTGTCTTTGTCACTTGAATCCTAACTTACTGGGAGGCTGTGTCTCTATTGTTTCTCAGCTCATTTAATAAAAACTAAATAGAAATCAATTTAAGACAAGGAACTTTAAATTTTACTTTCCCCGCAGTATTCTAAAGTGGCACAGATAAGTTGGAAAAGTTTTAAATAATGGAAGTCAATGAAGCCTAAATCACACACAATGGTGAAAGCTGAGATGCGAGGTGGAGATGAAATCTAAAAGCTAATTAAATTCAACAAGAGCCTCTCAAAGGCAACATACCAGCTTAGCCTCCCATGCTAACATTTCGTTTTGAAGGGTGCAGTAAATGGAGGGCCTTTCATGGCTGCAGATTTCACAATATGATCCACCAGCTAAATCTGAGAGCAGAGAGAAAAAAAGATTTAGATGCATGGATTACTGTACCGAATAGATGCCAAGGCCAAGATAAAAAGAATAGATAAGTTAGGGCTTCTGAGGAGCTAAATTTGAAGCCAACCGGCAAAACGGATTGAACTTTATTACCTCTAGTCACTGAGAAATTCCCTAGACAGTTGGATGTAATTTGAAAAGGTCAGAAAAAAAATTTCCTTCACAGTATTATTGCCTCATGCTTTAAGGGTGTACGGTTGTGAGATGCCAGCTCTAATCATTTTTATTGACTTGCTCTAGAGAGACAGACAGATGCACAGGGAGTCACGACAGACAGATAAGACACATCCTACCTTTGTCTCCAGTTTTAAAACAGATCACACAGTATTAGGTATATTTTAATGTTAATCATTTCATTTTATCCTTTGCCATATCTGAGGAGAATTTCCTTGTTTCTCTAAGACAGCATAGAAGGGGGGAGGGAGGGAAACCCTGTGCATAACATTGGCAACTTGCTACAATTTTTCATATTTGATCTGAGCACTCATTGAATTCCATGTGAATCTGAAATACATAACTGCAATTCAGTCAGTGTAATAGGATTTCCTAGACATTTTTAGCTGCCCTCAGTTGATTTTTTTTTTCACCTAAAGGGAAGCAGATCTTACTGAATAGATTATAGGAATGACCTTCAGTATACTGACAGTACAAGCTTTATTTACCAGTGTGGCTGTCTTGGGGAAAAAAAACCCATGAAGAACAGAAAACAAACCCACCATAATTAAAGTAATTCAATTCTTTGACTTAGCATTCACAGATGTTTGTAATCAAATATGAACATTTGCTGACATTACACTTACAGTCAATTTTTTGTCATGCAATTAAAATCTAAAGAGATTTAAGAACACAAAAGAAGAATTATCCAACCCAGCCCCTGGAAAATTTTAATTAACATTAGATTTTCTTTTGCTTAGATGATATTTTTCCTTCCATTCATAATACAAGCATATGTATTCCATGTTTTCAGACCCTGAATGCACAGCAGAGGCAATTAATGGCCATTAAAGCACATATCTGTGAGTTCCTCTACTGTATTATGTTTATGGACCCCTCCTGCAAGCTGACTAAACCTGTTTCCACTTGGATAAGAAAGCCATTTCCTTATGGTCATATTCTCTTCCTCCAAGCCCTGTACATGAAAATTGCAGCAGAAGAGTTGCATATATATTTATACATATATATATATTTTCACTCATCCAGAACTTTATGCCTCTGAAAAGAAGTCAGAAACAAACTGCTTAACTACAGCAAAGAACAAAAAGTATCAGGAGTGGTTCCACTAATGGCAGCAGATACTTTCAATTGAAATGGACTTTCCAACAGAAAAGATGCACAGATAATTTAAATGTAACACTTTCTTCTACGATTTAGGAAGCTCTTGAGAGGAGACAAGTGCATCTGTGGAGTGGACAAGTACATATATTAAAAAGGGGCTGGGGAGAAGTAATCACTTACTAGTTTTACAACAATTGATTGAGTAGAGTAGAATCTACTACTCTTACTTTTTAAAGTCAGATTTCCACTGTCAGCTTCAGGATGATGCTGAAACTGAAATAGGAATTTAGTTTTCTAAGATCACAGATGTGTAAATACAGAGAAACCCTCCAACTTCTGTGGCAACATGACAATATTGTGATTTTTCTCCTGTTTTTTCCCAACAGAAGGAGTGACAGAGAAATTAAGTTCTGTTGTTCTCCTGACCTAATCTCAAAGATGAACTCATGTACCCTATCAATCTTTTTGCCAAGAGAACACATTATTCATCATGAAAAAATATTTGTTCAAGACACAAACATTTAATGTCTGAACTCAATTTTCCAAAAATATTCCCCCATCAACCTATTTTGATGTCATTTGCAGCACAATAACATGATGTCATGTCATTCCATGTTTACAAGACCCTCACTACCTTTGTTACTATTCCTTTTTTCCCTTTGTCTCCTCAAGGGCAGCACATGTTAACAGACAAATAACTTAAATTCATTGTACCACATCTGGAAGGGATAGATCCTTAAAATATTCCATATGACATCCTTCTCACTCTAAGACAAAAAACATATGAGAAATTTATCCTATTTAACCCTCACACACAGGTGACAACACTCCACCTTTTTGGAATAATTGTTATGATACTGTTTGCCTCCCCTATGATTATTAGCCATGCTGATGGTAAAATTGCACAAAATTCAGAATATTGCTAGTTTGCACTGCAACAATAGGTTCAGTTAACCACCAAAACAATTTTCTCAGGAAGGTGGGAAATTTTCAGTTACTTCTAATCGAGATTTAATTTTAAACAATATTCTCACAGTTTAACAAGTTATTTGGTTAGGTGCAGGAGTCACATTTCTTTCCTTTCCAGCTTTTAAGTCTAACGTGTTGTAATCCAAGTGGAGCACTGGTTAGTGTAACAGGATCCCACCAGTAGGATGTCTTACTTTCAGTATTCCTGTGTGTGACCAGGAGACTGCAACATTTATATACATTCAATTTGAAAATGAAGACCTTGCGATTCTGTGTCCCAGCAGTGAAAGGAATTGTAGGTGCCTTTGTCTTGTGAACGCTAGATTACTGAAACTCACCCAGCATACTATTTTAGCCAATTGAAAAAACATGAATTCACATAATGGTTTTTTTTTTGCTTTTCAGAAGCCTATAACCATGAGCTACAAAACAAGTATTCCCTTGTAAGGTCTTTCACTTGAATGAATCCTGCCCTGCATTTCTGATACAAAGCCCCTCCTGCCCAAACAGCTGATAACAAAGGAAAATGCCATTTGTCTGTCCTGACCAACAGCCAGAGTCCTCACAGGACTTGAGGGAGGGCTGAATTCTCGTATTTGTTTTATCAAGAGTAGGCGTCGCCCATGTGTTCTTCAGGTTTGTTCTCACCAGCTGACATGCCTAGGCTGTATGCCTACTCTTAAGAAGAAAAAATCCAATCACAGAAAAAAACCCACAAAAACTAAAACAACAAAAACAACATGGCTTCAGAGCATGCCCCAGACAATCCTAGTCTTAGATGTGTTCCAGCTTCACTTCAACCTGCAGCAGGCCATGTTACCCACATACATAGCTCACACAAAAGAATTATTTTATTTTACAGATGAGGGAGAAATTCTTGAGAGATCTTGAGAGATGGATATGAGTATAGTTGGTAAGATTAACTCTAGCAAGCAGCATTAGGTGGTGGCTACCAGTTTTACTACTTCCAAGTATTCCAACAGGTCTTCTTTCTGAAAGGACTAGCTACTGGAAAAGGCTGGTGAGCTTGTTTGTTTGTGCTTTTGGTTTTGCCTTTTTTTTTGCACTAACGTAAAAAGTTTCTCAGTGAAGACATATTGGGGCAGCTAAACCTGTTTTGCGTCCTTCAAAATAGGTCCCAAATATGGATGGTCTTAAAGGCCTTTTCCATCTTAATAGCTCTATGATTCTTTGTCAGCTAATCCCTTAATAAACATTTGCTTGCTCTTAAAAGCCACTCTATGATGTGTGTAATTTGAACCTGTCATTTTTTTGCTATATAAAAGAAATACAGCATGCTCAAAAAAAGGCTGCAATACAATTACTAGATGTAATGTTTATGTTTTGAATGGCAACTCATTCTTAAAATAAATTAGACCTTTTTCAAGACATAGGGGAAAAAAATCACTTTTGGATTTACTATGCATAACAGTACATTTTGCCAAATTCTCTCATGTGCACACTGATTTAGCTCCCAGCTCTAACATCATTAGACTTAGCATACAACAAATTAGGTTTGAGAACAATGAAATGCAATTAAAATACCATATGTAATGCAGCAGAGATAGGATTTTCTCTTTCTTCTCACTAAACATATATAAAATGTTTTCTTGTTACTAAAGTTATAATGAAGGTATCTCAAAAAATATACATAGGTACAGGAGGGATTTTTAACTTTTTTCCCTCAGCATTTCAGTTAGTAATTCAGTGTTGGTTGACCACATGAATGAGATTCTAAACACTTGTATAAACAACAGTTGCAATCACTTGAAGTTTTCTGTGTTTCTAAGAAGAAAAGTGAATATATATTTCCAATCAGCAGTTGTTTTAAAAGGGTCCTCTGATACACAGTCCTTAATGATTTGGGCATTGCACATTGAACTTTAAGCCTTTTACCACTTTTCTAGAGTAAAATTTAAATCAACTGTCAAAAAATATTGTTATTCACTGTATTGTTGAATCCTCTCCAAGGTGTACTCACTATGAGCAATTATTTAATAAAATTGAATGTCAATTTTTGTGCATTTTTTCCTTGGTATTAGACCTGGTTTTGGAACTCAGAAAATAAAGGTAAGCAAACTGTTTGGCTGTCCTACAAAAGTATAATGCAGATGCAGCAAAGGCTCTTCTCATGCTGTTATATCATCAAGCAAATTAGAGTTTATATAATGCAATTCAGACACCACAGGTTTCTTTTTCAAATTTTGTATTCTTAGGAGATGAACATCTTTTTTTTAGGCCTTAGATTTCACTCTGAGTGAAGTTGACACTCTGTGGATTCTACTCCAAAAATTCAACTCTGAAATAATTTAAACCTAGTAGCTATGGTAAGAAAAGCTCTTTTTAAGGGTAGACTTTAACATCTACCATTAATTTAGGTATTCAGTAATTTCTATAAAAGAAGACTTTTTATGGCTTTCTGCCCTGACACAGCACTGACTCATCTCCAGCTCACAAAAGCTAGAAAGTAGTAGTGTGCACTTTTTGCTGAATTCCCTTGTTTGTCAAGTGAAACCAACCTTTTGGTTACATAATGCATACATATAAATATGCATACATCTCTAAATGCATAATATATTACAAATAAAGCCATTGGTGAATGATCCTGCCCAAGGAGTTGTCGTACTTTGTACTGTACAAACCAGAATAGATGCACCTGTTGCCCTGAAGAGTCTTCTATTGAGTTAAAAAATAGTTTTGATTATTTCGTAGCTGTCCACTGCATCCTTGTAACATTTCAGTATTTGACCAATTACAGCATATTTGTCTTTGACAAACAAGCATGAGACTTAAAATGGCACCATTCATATTTATGACTCCCTTCTATGTCATGCTATTTATAAGAATGGGTTTTTTTCCTTTACTTGTATCAAAATATTATTTGGAGTCCCCATCTCCTTCCAGCACAGACTACAGCCCAACAAATTTTCTTCTTTCCTCCCTCAGAGGCCTTATAGCTGAAGTTGTAATTGAAAGAGAAACAAAGTGACTTGCCTAAAATCTTTATCTGTCCTTCACACATGCATGGACTTACAGGGGTTTATTTCTAAAGAGATGAAAGAGCCCTTATAGAGAAGTACATAGTACAAGTGAGGAATCAAAGTTCATTCCCTAATGAGGAAATGGGGAAAGAGTTAATATTGTGCATAACATTGAGCACACTGGCATTGTTGAAGGCAGACTCAAATGGTATAGGTACAAAAGGAAAAGGACAATGAAAGGAAAAACATTTAAAAGTTATACTACCAAAAAGAAAAGGGCTGGGTAAAATAATATCAAGATTTGATTTTACACATCCATGAGCTTATGTGCTTGGAAAGAAGTATTTTGTTCCACTGGGAATTTGGCCAAGTTTTCTTCCTTTGCAAAAGTAAAATTTTCATTCTCATATCCAGAGAGAAAATTAACATAAAAATAGTCTCTGATTTAAACCTAGTCTAATACTACTCTGGAGACTAATAAGCATACAGATAATTTTCATCTAAGAGAAAAAGGACTTTTTAGGCTGTTTGGAAAGACACTGGCAATTGTTAGAATGCCCCAAAAATGGTCAACCAAAATGGAATTTTCAAGAAAAAGAAGAGAGTGATAGTAAGAGTTTTGGTAAATTTTCTGTGTAACCTTTACAGCCATTTGTACATGCATACACATGAGTATGCCAACTGCAGATAGACACACGCTTCCTATACTATGCAACCACAACTTTCAGACGGGCCTTTTCACTACTTTAACTGCAGTTAGGCATATTTTATTTGGTCTTGCAATTTTCCTTCAGAGAATCCATAGGATTGGAAAAGCCATTATTCAAAAGTCATGTCTCTTGTAGCAGATACTCACCCAAATTAAATTCTCTGTGTTTATGGCAACACAAAAATGCCACACATAGATTGGTTCATTACTGCCTTGCAAGCATCAGTCAGTGCATACATACATGCTCAGGAAAGAATCAAAATAAATTCAAATACTCATAGTGTTTGTTCTGCTTCTCAGTTGGCACAGCTCAAACCTGAAATAGTTCATCAATAGACATTCTAACATAAGAAAACGTACTGTCTTATGTTGAGGCTTTATTAATTTCATGGCAGTTCTGTTTGAAACAGGACCTGGACCAAAGTATGAGCCTCAAAATTTCCCACAAGTGCACACTCACACAAACACACACATACCATATCTAGCAGAAGAAAGGGTTGCAGCATCATTGTCATCAATGATGAGGAAAGTAGATGCAGAAACAATAAAAAATGAGTGACCATTGAGGAGAGGTAGTAAGAGCAAAACTGACACACTAAGAGCTATGTGAGGTTGAAAAGAAGACAATAAATCTCTATTTAATGTCATTGACAAAGGAGCTAATGGAGTTATCTAAGAAAGGAATTTATCCACATAGCTGGAGTCTTCCTTTCTGAGCATATTTCTGCACAGACATGGATAACAAAGCAACAAGCAGAGTATCTCTAATATGGCAGAAAAGGCGGTACTGACCTACTCTGCTTTTCCTTCTTGTACAGTTTTAGGTAGTTGAAAGAAATTTTATGTTAAAAGCAGATTGTTTCTAAATAGTGCAAGAACTACATGAGGAACAATTTCATCTGTATTGAAGAGAGAAAAATTAATTAAATTTAATTTAAAAGTAGAATTTAAGAAGACCAGTGATATGAAAAAGAAATTTTTAGTTATCACCCTTGATTTGATGGAAGTTTGCAGATAACATACAGTTATTACACTTGCCCTTTTGACATATATATGGTGGTTTGAAATACAGAAATGAAGTAAATTAATGAATGAAAAAATGAAGGCTGAAGCTGAATCTGAGCAGAAGAAGAATAAGAATATCTAACAGAGAAAAGCATATGGAAAAGCTCACATACAAAGTGAATGTGATTCTGTGATAGTACAGATATAGTCGATCTAATAGGAGTTTGCAAGGCATTTTGAAATCCATGCTGACACTTAAAAAAAAATTCATCATTGGTGATAGCACTCCCAGATGTCAAGAGCAGCCTAGTAGAATAACACACTTTGGTTTTGCCTTTCAAAGGTAAAAGAACTTTTTTTCAGGTGCATAGCATTACTCACACGCTATTAGAAAGAAAGAGCAATTGCATCATAATAAAGACCAAACTGAAACTCTTGGTCAGCCTAAAGACCTTTAGGTAGAAGAGAAATATCATCAACAGGAAAAATCAAAATTACTTGAATTGTGTACCAAGCACAAGGAGAAAGGGACAGACATGAAAGAGGATCAGGGCAAATGATGAGGTGAGATACAGTGATAGTAGAGAAACAGAGTGAACATAAAGCAGCAACAGGACTATAAGAGATAAGGAGCCTGGAGAAGGGGAACACAGCACTGGAAGAGACTAGAGGACTTCACTTCTGGCAGGGTCCTGAAGACATTTTTAAACCAGGGCCCTTCTTATCCATGGATACTTTGAGAAGGACCATGAAAGAGAAAGGACATGTAATATGCGCTCCCCTTTTTCAAGTGGAATGTTAATTGCTTAATGTTACACAATGAACTTTAAAAATAGAGAACATTTAATTTTGCAGAAGATTCAGACTAAAACTGACTTTAAAAAAGCTCAAATGAGCAATTGAGGTATAAGTTGTTTTCTGTAATTAACTGTAGGATGTTCTAGTAAACTTGTAACAAAAATGCATCAGATCAGAATGCATCAGATCTCAGAAATTCAATGCTGGAAATTAGAATAGATATGAAAAATGTCAAAAATTATCCATGAAAGCACAAGATGCTTTTCGACTTAAAAAAGCACTCTATAAAATATTCCCTAATGCAACAACAGCAGTCTCTTTGTTTTAAGAAACAACAACTCAAAGAGGTAGCCCACAGAGCTGACACTGACACATTTATTGCTTGGAAGACCAGAAAATTCTCTGATTTTGGAACCGAAGCATCCCTGGAATCCAGTGGAAATACCAAACGGAGAATATATATTAGAGTCACTCAGCTCATTCACAGAGCAGAAACCAAGACAGCTCAGTGTCTCATCTTTCCTGTCAAGTCAACTCTGTATGACAAGAATTAGTATAATGTGGACTGCAAAGTAAAAGCCCAAAAGCATTTAAGAAGGAGTTGAAGAGATTTGTTGAGGAAAAAAAAAGTGAAATTCAACATGAATGTTTAAGTAAGAAGGAAGACAGATGAGTTCAAATCAAAGACGTGGAAACAGTGCTAGAAACCATTTCCATTCTTAGATGGGCTTGTCCCTGAACAGAGATGTAATGTTGCTCCATGATGTGGGAATGTAAAACCTGTAAAGGTGGTGCTGAGTGAGGAATCTCCTTTTGTATTATTCCTCCTTGGTTCATGCCTGCTGTCCAGGTTAAGCACATTTCATAAGAACCAAATCTCCTGGATACTTTGAATCCTTTTACGAGAGTTCTAATATCCATGTCTCTCACATGTGCTTTAAAAAGTTTCAATTCCAGTAGATCGAAAGTGATGTACTTTCCATAGGAATTTGATGACCACTCACTTTTATTGGTACAGAATTTTTTGAGAAATAAAAGCAAAACAGGCTATTAGTCAAGACACTATGTTATTTTTCCTGCTTGATGTTGTGTGCCTTATTTGAGGGTTGACTGCAGAGCTCAGAAGTATTTATTCATTTTTATTTGGTTAATTTATCTCTAAACTAGCCAATTTTGGAACCGAAGAAAGATATAATCTTAAAAATGTTACTGTGTCTGTTTACTAAGCAATTTTATACCAATTCTGTAGAATGCATAGGTCAGGCACAGCAGGTGTCAGAAGATACCGAACACACCTTTATGTTGTTGACTGGAAACAAGAACCTGTTGCAAGGCTAAATCACCTTTTGGCAGCTGTATCATATCGTTGCCCTGAGTAACAGCTGACTGCTGCCACCAAGATTCTGGCCTGAACTTCTATTTTAAAGGCCAAAAGCAAACACTGCAGACTTCTTTCGCACTGATTTTGCTCTCAATCAATGGTTGAGTAAAGGTCAAAGTTTGGAGAGATTCTCTGTATCAAGTGTTGTCTTTCTTTAAACATTTATGTGGAAGATGCTGCTTTACTTTTTATGGAAAAAAGGCCTTGGTGGATTCATTTAGGCTATGGGTTAATCCATTCTTTCTTTCATCTACCATTTTATTTGAAGATCATCAGCTGCCCAAAAGATCTTGTCTACAAAGACTTTTTTCCAGAAATTTGCTAGTGAGAGCAATGTCTGGACGCAAATTTTCATTATTTTTTTAAAACTCCATCTTAAAAATAGTCTGGATTTGTGTATCTGCCTCTTTCCCTTTCTGTGTTCCAGAAGCTGATGCTTCTCTTTTTCTCTTTCAGCTACTCTTAGCATAAAGAAGTCAAGCTCTATTGAGGGTGGTGAAGTACTTGACATTAAATGGTCTAATATAACATTTTATGACTCAGAGCTCCTGGTAAATGTGATTTATTAGGGATAAAAGCTTTTTCCTAGGTCAGATGTCTGGACTGAAGAGACAGTTCATTTTAGAGGATCACTCATATTTAGCAATGTAATAGGAATGAAGCGATTTTTTTATCATAGTGGTCCAAATCTGACTTGTACCACTACTGTTCTCCTCTTCAGCCAGAGTTAATTGTCAGCTGAACAGTGAAGGTACCTGGAACTAATTTATTTAGGAATATGTTCCATCTGTAAAGCCTCTGCTAATGGAGTACAAGAGGCCATGACTAAGGGACTCAGGTATAACGTTTAAGACCTTAGATAATTACTTGCAGAAAATATCATCAGCTCTACGTGTCAACTTACACAAAAACAGAACTATTGAACCTTTTAAAAAGGAGCATTGTGTTCACAAAACTAAAGTAACCAGGACAATTTCTATTCACCATAATGGTGGAATAACAGAGTCAAGAGTTCTTTCTCTCTCTCTCATTGCAACACACAGAAGAAAACAGATTCCAAATAATTGAGATCAAAAGGTCTAACACTTTTTATAACTATAACCATAGCTACCTACCTATATTTAACCAGAATCACCACAAATATCTTGAGAACATTTATGAAAGAACTGTCCAGATAAGAACACTAGAACCTAACGAGTCTAATTATTATTTTGGTACAAAAAGGTATATAGTACTTAGAGCCCTTGTTTTTCATTTGTCAAGGCATTGTGCTTAAAGTTTCTGATGGAATTACTGAAATTCACATGGGAGCTGACCCCTGAATATTTAAGCTCTGAAGCAGAATAAATGGATTGAAAACTGGACATATGCCGCATGGTGGCTGATCTATATCAAGAACACTTGTGCTCTAGATATTATTTTGTACTACTTTAAGACTTATTTAGAGTTTTGCATCCAACTGAACTGTGAAGAGGGATTAAGTGCAATAATGGAATACCTTAGCCTGTGCTACTCTAAATAAAATTAAGAAAATAAATTGCATTTGTATTTTCCTGCACAGATTAATGCAGTCAAAAGCCTTTCCATGACAATTTGAAACATTTAGCCCAATTGTCCTATTGTATAATGAACTGGATTTTTTTTTTTTAGTTCTTGCCAAAGGAGAAATCTCTGTTGTTGCAAAAGTTATTTTAATGAAATCTGTTTAATCTTTCTGTGATTTGGTTTTATTCCATTTACTATCAAGCCTTATTAAATTTGCAAAATAGCTTGTTTATCTATCTTTATTCTGGGAAAGAAGGTGCCTATAATTTGCAAATATGTCAGTCAAAAATAGACCAGTTCCTGGCTGGCACATTGTCAAGGCACACAATGAGGGAGGCTCCCTCCCCTCTCACACACACACTCACACACACACTCCTTTCTCTCTCACAGACACACACTCAAAAATGTATCCAGTAGAGTAAAATATTCACATTAATACTGGAAGCGATAGAGAAGAACCCCAGTCGACATCCCATCTGTTCCCTTGAATTAAATTTAGAATTCATATGTAATATAGACATTTCTGTCTGAATATCATAAAGCCTTGACACATTCAGGCTTTCATTAAAAAGCTCTGAGATGTGACTTGAATAATAATCTGTCTTAGCTAATTAGTATTTTCAGTTTAGCATATTCACTTTCAAACGTATTGCTGTTTGCACATGGTAATTTAGGTAAACAGAGCCCATCCACAGCTGCATCAATTAACACTGCTAATCAAAACTGAATTCAGGTAATTAGGCACATTTATGCAAAAAATGTGTAATTTGTGGGGAAAGCTAGATTCTTCAGTAATATTTCAATAAGTAGGAGTCTCCTTTTGCAAATAAGGCAAGAATATAATGGTAAATCATCTCTAACATATACGTGATACACAGTCACAAATATCTAAATTAAATCTCACTAATTGGTCCGTATTTTCAGAAATTTGACAGTATTTTTTTCATATAAATGTTTTTCTCAGTGTTTCTATATGAAAGAGTAGATTAGTTTTAGACAGAAGTTTTAGTGATTTTAAAAGTTAATGTTTTCTCGAGCAGTTTTTGAACTGTTGAACATGATGGTCTGACTTGTTCTCATTTTCAGACTGGAAAATGTTAATGAGAAAGCACTCAATTAAACTGAAAGTTTAATTTCTCCAAAGAAGGCATAAAAAAGCTAGACATTTCTACCACCATCCATTTCAAGAATGTAAAGTAGTAAATACCTCAAAATATCCTGCCTTGACCTACAAAGTTTCACATCCTGTGCTTCCCTTTCTCTCACTTAACCCTCCAAAAACTACCAAAAAAAGCCCAAACCCAAACATTAAAGCAGTGTAAGAAACTGCATATTTATAAGATACTTTAAGTTTCTACTCAAAAGGAATGGAGGAATGTTCACTGAAACATTATACTCCAAGAGTTTTCATATGCAACTATTCAAGTTATTCAAATTCAATTCTCTGATATGCACACTTTCAGAAAGCTACACAGGTCTGATGAACAAGGAATGCAATTATCAACTTGTAGCTAATTTTCCATGATGAAAAGAAATACCTAGGCTGTTGCTGATTTTTAACAGAAGCCTAAAATTAATCTACAATTTTTGTATCTTCTCTCTGATTTGAGCCTAACTCTGGGGGAAAATATGCAATACATTTTGTGCAGATTTGCTAGATGGAATTTATAGCTTCTGCTAAAAACATCATTGTGAAGAAAAAGAATTCTTTACAACTTCAAGGTCCAAGCCTATGTAGCTACTGAAATTGCAGTGTGTTTTCCAATCATATGTACTGCAGTGCATATCTCACTACTCAGAAACTTTTCTCTACAGAGAAAATTGCAGTTTATTCCATTACAAAAATATTTTTTAAATGCTGCAGTTAAAATGGCCTTCAATCTCCAATTTTCATTTAGCTATTGGCTGAGTAACATATTGAAAGAATATTGAAATGAGAGGGAAGAAGAAAAACAAAGCCTTTGGCAGGAGTAAAATTTTAAGGTATTTGCTTTTCAAATAACCATGATGACTACTGCTAGTGTTAGAAATGCTGAACAAGATAATTTCTAAACAATTATCAGACCAACATAAAAGCATATGTTTCCTATGCCATTCTCCCTGGGAGCAGTAGTGGAAGCAAACAAGAAATTTTAACTGCACCTTTCTTCTGGTTTTTTTTCCAAGAGAGTAACAGTCACGTACAGACATATCACACTCTAAGCACCTCACAAATCTCTCACGTGACTTGTTAACATTGAGATACAGAGATCATCAAAACAACCTTATGTGACCTGTCTCTGAGAGAACCTGCTTGATAAATGCTTTTCCAAAAGAGCAAGGCAAAAGGCACAATGACTAAGTGTTTATTTCAGATGTTACAGCCCGTAGAAGTGAGGACAGTGAGAACATCCTTGCCTCTTCCCTCCTCCACCAGCCACATTGTTGGCACTGTTTTTTGCCTAAAGTAGTCAGATATAGTATTCCAACAAACTTCCCAGAAATACTTGCCTACACTGCCCTGTCTCTTCAGCCTGACTGCCTCAGTAAATGTAAGTAGACACAGTTAGGAGAATCTCTTCAGTGAAAAAATATATATTTAGCCTACGTGATGAATTTTCCTGATGAATTTTCCTGATGCGCCACCCATTTGAAAGTTTTATATCATGCTAGAGTATTTTATGCAATTTGGAAGGGTTTTATTCTGCAGAGGTTTAATATATGTATGGTAGTATTAGATGATAACAGACAAGGAAATAACGCCTATCTCAAAAGAGAAAATACTATATATGAAAGTAGGCTGGTAAATAGGTATTTCTGGCACATGTAGCTCCATTTTTTTTTCTCTCCTGTATTGCTATACTGTAAAATATGGAAAATAATTGAGGGAACTTTCTAAAGTTAAAAAAACCAACTTTCTAAAACAAAACAAAAAGAATTAAGCATTGGATTTTACATTCCAGTTAGTGGTAATTAAAATATGATGAATATGTATGACTACAAAGAATCTAGAAATACTGTTTTCTTCAATTTAAAGAAAAGTTTTGACCTATTGACCTAAGCACTCAAGAGCATTTCAGAATTACAAGCAAAACAATAAATATTTGAAGTTATTTATTTTCTCCACAGAGCAGCACCTTCTTATTCATAACATAAAAACTGTTGAAATGCTTCAAGTTCCAGGTATTCACATGGTTAATTCAAGAACATGCAAACATTTTTAGTCTGAGAAAAGCAAAAGCAAGAGCCAAAAGCCAACGATTAGTACTCTACATTTTACATGAGGAAAGAAAACTCAATAATTTGCTAATGTTGAAGGAAGCGCTAGTTCCATAATTAAAAATCAGGCAGAGATCCTTTTGGCAAATGGATCTCTTTGTTAAACATCCCACTAATCCAAGCCTGAAGGTATAATTCAGTACCCTGGAGGATCCCCTCTATACTTTTGCCAGCTGTTCCATTTAGGTCACTCCACCACAAGTTTAGCTTTTATCTATTCCTCACTTTCTTCGCTGGGTCCCAGAAGCAGCAACCCATCTCTCTGAAGGCTGTTTAAAGTGTAAATGAAAAGACGAGACAGAAGTGAGCTGCTACCTCAGGGTCCTTAATTTCTGAACTGCAATTCCTTGGACTTCCCTACCTTGACAGATGCAATATGAAATCTTCCTTGATGAAAAGTGAGGAGATAAACTGAATATGGAATGCAGATGGCACATTCATTATCATTTTAATGCCTTACAGCTGCATGAAAAAATAGGAAATTTTACTAGGCAGAAAGTCCACTCAAGACCAAACAGTTGTAGCAGCCTTTCTGCCCTTCAGCCCAATTCCCAGTACTACTGCTGTTGGCATGCAAGCAAAAGCCTTCAAAGAGCTATTTTCTCTCTTCTCAGGTGGTCAGGGAGAGATGGATTCAAGGAGAGGAAATAAAAAGAAAGAAAAAAAAGAAAAGGAAATAGTCTGTCTCAGTCTGATCCAGTACGGTGTATGCCAAAGATCATGAAGTCTGGGTGCAGACCTGACTGCCTTGCCTCCCTCTTCTGGACTGGCAGGTGAAGGAAGGAGACAGTAATCCTTAAAGGACTTGTTCACACAAGTTAAACCAACCTCAAATAACAAAGCTACTTCTAATTTACCATTATTTTGGTGCTTTTAACAAAAACATAATTTTCTAACAAAAGCAACAAAAATATGTGAACTGGATCCATTTATAACAGCTGTAGTCAGTGTAAATTTAAGTTCTCAGAGAGTCATTATAGTCGTCCAGAGTGACTTTTAGACAGTATGCTGCTTTATAAAAACACCCTGATTTCTTATTCCGTGAAAGTTAAGTATAATTCATTATAAAACAAATCACTGCCTTGATGTTCATTTGTCTGCTAAATAAAAATAGAGTCAGGCAGATACTCTGGGAGGAATTCCTAAGTGTTCAACTTTTAATGAAAGATTTATAAAAATGCAGCAAGTATATTATTGAGGTCTTTCCAATTTAATATTAAGTAATAAAGTTACACAGATACAAACTGTAAGGTGAAGCAGAATTATACGATCTATTGGAAATTAACTTTCTAGATTTTTAAAATGCCGATCGGTAGCCTAGCCATAGCAACTCCGACAACCATCTGCAAGACTTTGCACATGCAAGTAATCCCACAGGCTTTAGACAACTACTAAGATCATGTCCTGATCCTACCCATCCAGCATGACGTACTGGCTACAGCCAAAGAAGCCGCTCGTTCACTCTTGTAGGAAGGATGGGGATCACAACCCAGAAGCAGTGCAGCAATTCACACACCTGCACTCAGCCTGCGCTGGGGGAAGCGCTCTGCCAGGCAAAAAGTACAGTTCCGCGAGCTCGTGCATCTCTCTGACTTTTAAGGATCAGAGAGAAGGGAAAAGCGACTCAAAGGACAACACAGATGCAACTTAATCTCTAAATCTGCAATGTCTTGCACAGGTGAGCAACCCGTCTCCGACGAGCCGCGCCGTGAGGCTGGGCAGGGACCCTCACCTGTGTCACCCTGCCCCTGCACGCCTCAGCTGGCTGGAGGTCTCCGCTAGCAGGTAAAGCATATCCACAGTGATTTGCACTGCTTACCTCGCTGACGCTTCCATGCTCTCCTGCCAGCATTCCTGCACGTGAAGGTTCATTGCAGGCAGCTGCTCCCAAGTTCAGCATCCCCGTGGCGCAGCTGCTCCGGCGGGAGCCAGCAGAGCAGAGGCAGGTTGCCACTGGCCAGTTCTAGCACAGCTCAGCCACGCGCTGTCTGCAATCACATCTCACTGGGTGCAAAACGAAAATTGAAACGTTTTTTTCTCTTACACTTAGAATAGTATGTTGTATCATTCGTGTTTGCATTTAAATTGGACAGAATAATTTACTACTGGCTTTTAATTTCAGAAGGGTTAATCACCTCAGCAAAGGTCAGTCAAACTTTAATCTCCAATAAAATTGCAGTAGCTTCAGTCACCTGCAGGACATTTATTATATTCTTATTTCCATGCAAAAGGATGCATCACTAATCTTCTAATTCTTTACATAAGCACATTTGCCATTAACATTTTACTAAAATTATTAATTCCTCCAAAACTATTACAAGAGCTCATTTCCACACATCTCATAAGATAATCCTGTTAAAAACCAGACACATCTACTGTGACATTGCTTTAGTTGTCTGCTCTAATCCTCACAACCATTTGATACTCCAGCCGAGTTCTAACAATGCACTAAGTCTCAATTACAAAAAATATTACAGGCTTTAGTTTAGAACAACAATATACTGTTTTAGTAACTTAATCTTCCCTATTGTCTGCAATCACAACACTAATCTGTTTTGTCACTGCTCACAGCATTTTCTATTCAAAACAAAATATAGATTTTTAATTTTGCTTAGCAGCTCTTGAAAAGCAATAGATTTACAAGGACAAGTTAAAACCTAAAATCCAGTACCAAGGATAGGAATAATAATGATGATAAGAATATGTTTCTGGCCTGCAGAGAAGTATTTCCTCACAAAACAGAAGTCTCTTTTGGGGTATAACCCATTAAAAAAATAAAGAAATAATAAAAAAAGTAGCTTGTTCTTTCAATTTGGTCTATCAATTCAGAACAATTTACCTGCTAGTAAATTGACTGAGAACTGCAAAGTCTCTCTGAAAAATTCACATTAGCATTAGTTTTAAACTACCATTGCAATATCAGCTCAAAATGAGAAAATTATTTAAGTCAAAACAGATAATTGTCAAATATAAAAGAGTACATCCCCTCAAAAATGTTGGTTTTAGATAAACATCAGGTATACTAGCTACTAAACAATACATTCCTTCAAAAGTCTACTGTAAGAATTCCATCTGAATGCTCAGAACTATTTTACCTGTAAAGACACATAGAAAAGCAAGAGAAAATTCAGGGCGAGCTCATTACAGAACCGGAACACAATGCAAACAATTCATTTCCCAAATTTTAGAAGCTGGTACCAAAAAGTCAGAATTTATTGGGCAGAAAAATACTAATACCACCAGAATACATGGATCTCCCTTATCCTCCTACCATGGCCATATTAGCTCCCGCGAGAAAGAAAGCTTGTGTCTATTTAAAATGGATTTTTTAGCCATAATAACATTTTGACATACCGTAATGTAAATAAACTGTTCTTTCCCATCCCAATATTTCCTTCTCTGTCTCTCTGTCTCTCTCTGTCTCCGTCTCTCTCCTCTTTTTGTTTTAATATATGGCACACAGACAGACACACGCCCCCGTCACTGTCAATATGCACACTCATTAGCAATATGTCAGGCTGGCATTTTCAACACACTCCAGAGCATAACTGAACTACCACACAGTGCACACACACACACACACACACACACACACGTTAAAATACAATTGCAGAGGAAAAGAGCCCAGCAGAACAATGTTTAACTTGGAAAACTAGGTAAACATACAAAAGGAGTGAGTGAGATTCTCAGGCAGTATTTTGCAAAGGTGCTGTGAATTCCCAGCTAACATCATCGATGCTCCTCTCTTTTCACACACACAAACACACAGACACATATACAAAAGAGAGCATCTTAGCAACACAATTCAGGTGAATTACAGGTGCAAGAACACAAGTTTCTCCCTGTTTTTTAAATTTTTTTTATGCCTTTAATTTACATTCTAACTTGGAATAATGTATGAGAAGAAATACTGCAAAACATAAACCCAAGCTGAACTACGAGATCCTAGAACATAGACTGTCAACAGCATTTCTCAGTTTCCAGCTGAGAAAATTAGCTACGAAATGACTGCATCCACATTTTGTGCAAAAAGCATCCGGCAAGACGGCGAAGACCACTTATAAAGGGTGAGTGTTACTGAACTACAGTTTTGATTATTCACCTCCCAACGCATTGATAAAACATATTCTGTGTTGTCATTGCAACTGCTTTAAAATATGACAGAATAGCTTCACATGGCACCCTGAAATGAAAGGTATCATCAAAGGACCATGTACTTTATTTTCCAAAAGAACGAGCAGTGGAGAAATGTAAAGGGAAAGAAACATACCTTTAGTTATCCCAGCGAACGACTTTTCAGCACATCTACATAGTCCTGCAGCTCCACCAGTACAAAAGTCAACACTGCTGTGCTTCTGATCTCTGTGACAATGGCATAATACTGCCGGCAATTTTTTCGATTAAACTTCTCAGACATGGTAGCAACTTTGTTAATTATGATATTAGCCAGCTGGCGGGTACAATCAATCACACACTGTAAGAAAGCCAGACAAAGAGACATCTAATCATTGCAACCAGAGCAGATAAATTTTGTTCTTTTCTTATACGTGTCACAGATTCTATCCCTCCTGACCCTCTACATAGCCATCGACTGTCAAATTTAGATTCAGCAAGCTCCCAGCTTTTCTTTATCCCTGCCTTGGATCTGAAACTCCTGGTTATCAGAAAGACAAGCGTCACCAGCTGTCTCAGAACAGGAAGGCAATCAGGTGAATAGTACTTATTATCTCTCATTGCCTTCTGAGGAGAAACAAGATTGATTTTGGATCAACAACGCATCCAGATCTCAGGCACAGCTACTATAGCGTCAAGTCTAGAATGCAGTGCATATATAAAGCTGACCTCAACCTTTATTAATACTGCATACCAAAAGTTTGAGGGCTGCTCTTCTTTCAGGTTTGTTTTGTGTTAAGTTTGTTGGGGGGTTGGGTTTTTTTTCCCCCCAAGAAAACTCTTAAATTTTTTTTTCTCCAAAGCGGCATTGGATATTCTCTTATTCCAGACCTCCTTCCCCCCACCTCAGAAAACCTGGGCGAGCAGACTGCACCATTACTCCGGGGACTCTGTTTCACAGTTGGATAGTCTTAATTGGGCCCACAGAAGCAGTTAGCTACCATTAAAGGCTTCTCTGTATACATCTTCCTCTCAATTGTCTGATTGTACATAAAACCCCACAAGTGAAGCCTATGCTTTGAGAAGGTTAAACACGCAAATATGTTATAAACCCAGAATATAAAAGAATCTGAGCTGATGGTGAATTTCAGCATTGGTCTAGAAACAGGAATATATTTGGGCTTTTCATTTAGAGCAGCATTAAACAATCATGTACTCTTACTGTAAGACCTTTTATTACAAACCAAATGCACTGCAAAGTAGTGGAAAGTGGTTCATATGAAGTGGAAACAAAGGTTACAATAGAACACAAGGTATCAGAAGAATGCATTCTGGTACAAAAAACCCCACCAATTAACTTGATACATTTTGAAACGCCTGCCGACAGTGCCATTTAACTAAATAGAGTATAATAATCAATGAACACAAATTTATAAGGACGTGTAAAAATTTTCAGGATCAGTTTTGGACTCTTGGTACATCGACTACCCTGGCACTTGGACCAAAGACTGCTTTTCCAAAACTGTATCTTTTCTGAAAAAGTGATCTTATGTTTACTTCACCTTAAAGTAAATGTGAAAACTATTTTAGTATTTAAGGTGGTATTCAGCAATACTGTCTCAACCATGAAGAAGATTTTGTGGACTTTTACAGCATCAGATTGTCTCTGTTTTGGATAAATCTACTAAAAACAATACATTTTTTCTTGAAAGTTTTCACATGCAGTTCAGCTGAAATTTTCATGCTTTCTTGAAATGCAAACAGAAAATATCAAGTTAGAAAACAGCAGCTAGTGGGAGTAACAATTACCTCCTGACCTTGATCCCTTGAAATTAAAGCGTTGCAGAACCTTCTTTGCCTTTGGAGAAGACAAATGTGTGTCCTATGTGACTTCTTCATTTGAAAAGTTTAGGAGGCTGAATACAGGAATAGTAATGGTGTATTCATAATTCATTATTAAATACAGCTAATTGCTTTCTGATATTTGTTGGAAAGGAGGAGGACAAGAAAATAAATTACATTCTCAAATGTGATGTCATTGTTTCATTCATTTTGGATGACTGAAGTCTTCAATCAGCTTCACAGACAGATACTGAAGGCTACACCTGTTCTGCTTTGCATCCTATTGTCAAGAAATTGAGATCTAGCTCAAGTACCTTCACAACACATTGTCACCAATGCAATGGCAGACACTGTTAGAAACTCCTGACTAATTCACTCTATTAAAATATCTACCACCGAGAGGATTTTACTCAGAAGGAAGATGTTCATGAATTATTTGCTCTCATTTCTATTGCTTTACTCAAACTAGATCTTGCTTTATTTAGGCAGAAGCTAAATATGAAGAAATAGTCTTGATTTTAGCACAGAGATTTAAGGCAAGAAGAAATAACTGAGCATAGCAAATGAACGAGGGACTTGAGAAGGACACAAAAACAGGAGGGTGCCGTAACTATCGATTCATTTTTCTGGAAGGTTAACCAAAATCATCAGATACATAAGCCTATACCTAGCAGTGTCTCCTGTCAGCCACCAGCATACATCTGACTAGGTTTCTAAGCAGTCAGAACAGATCTGAGCTGGCAAAACTGGAAAACAAACAGGATGGTCTCTGCCAGATACAGATTGATCTGGCCAATTATTTTAAAGAAGCAGGAATGAAGGATTAAACTTGGGACCCCAGAAGAACATGCTTTTGTCAGTTTTCAACAATTACATCAAGTTTTCGTCTTATTCACACTTTTTTTCCTTTTGATTACTTCAAAGTTCACTGCGGATAAATATGGAATTAACTTCACGTACCCTCAGCTGTAATAAACAAAGTAAATGGGCTTGTCACTATGCTTTCCTCTGTCATCACTAGGATGGACAGCGTGACAGGAATCTGTTGAGCATGAATTATTATATCCATTTTCATACTTGGATACTGATGGAACAACACATATACTGGATGGATGTGCTAGCTCTCTCTATTAGCTCTTGTGGAGATTGTAAACCTGGTGTGAATTCAGTTTTAATCCTGATTGAAGCAGGAGACTAGACTAGTTGACCTCTGGATGTCTCTTCCAAATTGAATTATTCTATATATCTATGAACTACCTAAGGCAAAAGCAACACAAATAGTAAAAATTATGAGATTATCCAAATTACAGGAATTAGAGATGTAATTTTTACGGGAGAGCAGGGCACCTCCTCTGAGTAATCTGGCCCTCAGTTTCTTAAGCCTTTTGAAAAATAAGCCATATTTTATTGGGTTTTGTTCCCCTGTTCACTGAGACAAAATTATTAGAATTACCAAATCCTCCACAAAATAAGAAGTTCAGAGAAAAAGAAACATATCAAGAGGAATAGACAAAGGAAGTACACAAAGACCTCCATGGAAGCAACTAAACAACATACTTGATATAGGAGGAGAAAAGGAAAGTGAGCGGTAAAGGAGGAGTAAACTCAGGGTCAGGTGAAAGAAAAATTTTGTTAGCATGGAGAGAGATAAAACAAAGGACAGGCCATGATTAATTAAAAGTTTGTTCCGTTTAAACAAAGAAAATATAAGCCCTGGCCAAATAATGGCGGTACAGACTAAAAAGAGAGGTTTATTTTGGTAAAGACAGGATTACTCCAGGATTTCCACAGTATTTGCTATATAATAGCACAGAATATTGGGAGGGAGGGGAAAACGCAAAGCGCCAAAAAAACCCTAAAATACCAAAGATCCAATGTAGAAAGAAGTATAGAAAAGGGTAGGATCCATTATCTAAAGAAAAAAAAATAAAACAACCTATTTGTAAGCTTTAAAAATGCCCATCTAATAAACCTTCCATTGTACTCTCATAAATCCTGTAAATCTTCCATTCAGTACCTCATTACAAAAAAATAAGTGAAATTAAGCAATAATATATGTAAATTATACATTTAAAATAATGAACAATGTAATGAAAGGAGCGCTCTTCACATTGCAATCCAGTGGGCTTTTAAATTAACTTTTAATGCTCAGTGGCTGCCAATTAATAAGGAGCCTACATATTTGATCCTGCTAGAAAACACAAACTAGGAGAAGGAAAAGTGTAACACAAGAGCACAAAGCCAGTGCAGGAGGGCACACTAATAGCAGTGCAGGCTCTAAGGGAACACATGTAGCAGAGCCTGGGTCCCAGGACAAAAACCTGCCTGCAGTGAAGCTCTTCCTGAAAACTGGAGCTTTGAAGGCTTGCTGACAAACTGACCCTCTCACTCACCGATTCCCCCTCCCTCCAAGCATACACAACTACTGACGGAGTATGGTATGGTTTCTCATTTTGGCATGTCATATGCACCTGAAACAGCCATGGGTATCTTTTCTTTTAAATTTTGTTTTAAGCAGTTGCCTGCAGTATAAACTGCACATATATTCCACCGAAAAGAATAAAATAATAAAGTTTCACAGTGCAGAACAATGTCTGCAAAGGTCACACGTAGCTTCTCAAGGGGGAAGCGCCATGAGGCAGATGTGAAGAGGCCACATGTTGTGTCAGTCCCTAGCACAGAATGAACAGAGGTGAAATATTAATGAATTGCAAGGAAATAAACCTTGCCTATATTCTAGGAACTGACAAAGAAAGAAAATGGGCAAAAAGATCATTCCTCCACCTGCAGCACAATGAACAGGTCCAGTTTTATCCCACTTTAACATTGTCAGGAAATGTGAACTAAAAGACTCTGTCCTGCTGTGGCCAGATGCCAACAAGACTGAAAGATGCAAATGTTTTTTCCCTGCCACTCCCTTTCACCAATGCTCTACTGTTTTGTTACCTGCACTAGCAGTCACACATGCCTCTTTTTAACCTGACCATTAAGAATATAGACACTGCATATGTATACACCAGCATCCTGCCTTTGACAATATCCAGCAGGAGGCGTCCACAAAAAAATATAAGGGTAGGCAAGGAGCAATTTTCATTTCTGATGTATGCTCCCAGCTTCTACCCACTCATGGCATGGAAGTTTACTTAGCACAAAGTCAGGACGACTTAATGCAACACATTTGACAGGAATTTAAATTCTATTACCTACATACCAGAATGACCCAAAAAATCAGTACCAAGGGTGTGCAGCTAAATGACTGACAATGTATCTGTAAAACAGAAATGCTCATGGGAATAAGAAAGACTCAGCTGATATCTACGGAAAATTAATCTGTCCTAAACTATTTGTTTGCCTATTTTTTTAAGGTGACAAGCTGTTCATTAACATTGAGACTAAAAATTCTGGATTTGAAGTGGGGTTTGGGGTTGTATCATCCTGAAATATGAGGCAATAAAAAACTTGCATTGTCTTAATGGAACAGTATATAAAAGTTACTTCCCAGAGAGCTCCTCACTAGGTCAAGTGAGACGTGTGAGCACCACAACCCCTGGAGCTAGTAACAGTTCTTCCCTAAAGGCAGTGTTTGCACTGTTTCACAGAAAGCTCCTTCCCAATGTTGTGATTAAAAAGCCTTTTCTACAGCCTCAAGGCATCACCTATGCAAAAGTTCTCACTTGCAGTAAACTGGAACTGGGATGGCAGACACACACGCACACACACGCACACGCACACACACAGAAGAAGATAACAACTGAATAAAACAAATACTTATTCTGGAGACAGCAAACACAAAATACATTGGAGAAAACATATTACCATGCTAATGCAACACAATCTCTTTAGATTATATGGTACTTATGTTTAATGTCTCATTTTATATTTTTCCCCAAAATAAAAAATGCACTTTCAGCTGAAGCAGTCTCATAAAATTATCCATTCTGTCTGAATAAAATTGAAGCACGTAAAACACTAATAATGTGGCAGAAACAAACTCTGGTACATGACCCATTAGAAAAGTTGTAACTTCAATGATCCAATCAGAGTGACATAAGCCAAACACCCAAGAGACAGGAAAAAGAGAAAAAAAAGTAAAATCCAACAACATAAAGCACTAAAATAATTCATTATTATTTCACAGCACTATTATAATTCATTAAAATTAAAGTATAGAGTTAACAGAGTTACATTCTGAGTCTGTAAAGATAGGTCTCAAATTATGAAACTGCCTAGCACAGGCATCCAGGATATTAATCATTTTCTAAATTCAGTTAATGAGCATTTTTCAATACAAATAGTTAATTTCCTGACAGATAATACTCAACAACTGATTCATTTCAGAGCAGTAACGAGGCAACAGCTCCAAAGGCAGATCGAAAGAAAAAAAAAGAAACCAAGATAACAAAGAGCCCAAGTCAGTCATAATTTTTTTTCCAAATTCTAAATTTTTTCCGTATATATTTTTGAAATGGTTTTCGAATCAATGTCAGTTACCTGTTTTTTTCAGTATTAGATGACAGAGAGCTTTTACAGAGTCCTATGTCAAAAACTACCTGAAAGAAGATGATCTAACAGCAAGAGAAGCATAGTTTAGGGTTGGAAGGAGAGGGGGGGAAGCAGGGAGTTTAGTTTTCTTGTTTGAGGGTAAGATATTATATCAGGCAAAAATCATCAAATTATCTTTTTTTCAGCAACAGCAGAGGTCATTGTGTTATATCAGATTCAGGTCTCTTTTTACTCCTTCATTACAGAAATTCTCACTAATAACAGTGTTATCTACCTATGTCACAGTGAAATTAAGCCTAAAATAAATAATTTTGTGAGGCTAGGATTCCTTTTAAATACAGCTTAACAAATTGAAAAGTAAAAAAAAGTAATTATTTCCCAAAAGTTATTGGTTTATGCTTCCCCCCCTGCCACACTTATAAAGATGGTATTTGCACAAGGATACTAAAAGATTCTCCTGCAATGTGACTGAATGGGTCACACATCATTGACCAAAGAAGCACCACTGGAGGACCCATCTCCATTCTTAAATGTAGGTTTCTCCATCACACAACAACCAACTGCTCCAGGTTTTACCACGCCAAACACGGAAGTGGAAGTCCTGCATAAGCAGCCCTCTCCAGAGAAAGAGCATTTAAAAAATCCCACTAAAACTTTAGTGTCCAAATGCTGGCTATTCCCAAAGGGACAAAATATGTTGTATATATGCAGCAAAATGCAGAATAACTCTGAGTATGCCATACATGTAAGATGCTAGACGGCAGTGAAATATATCAAAAACTCTTATGAGCAAAAGACTCAAGAGTTGTGCTGCCTTAGACCTCTTTGTAATTTGAAAATGCTCTTTCCACTCTAGCATTATTGATCATGAGAAAAATTAAATTTCTACTCTCACTTAAAGCTGTACACTGATTTAAATCTTTTTCAGAATAGAAGTTAAACTCTATTGTATGAGTAGAGGAATCAATCACACCATTAGAAAAATGCTCTGTTGGCAGTGATAGTATCAACTGAAAAGTATAATGAAAATTGTTAATTTGCTGGTTTCATTTGAAAAAGAGTAATCCCTTGCTGGTCATCATACTTAAACTTAGGACTAGGGGAAAAAAAAGATAACCCAAAATGTAACGGTAGCTCAGCATTTAACTGAGTTAGAACACGGAATTTTGGATGCCTCTAAATCAAAACTGCCAGTTAAGAAAATAAATAGAACTGCTTTTAAGAAAAAGTACAACTTCTGAACAGTTCTTAAGGAGGTGGTTTAATTAACAGGAGTTTAGAGGGGATGAATTTAAATATATATATGCCCATGTGTTGGGTTGTCAAGGTGATATACCTCAAGAAAGTTGTGCATGATACCAGCTCTGCCCACTACTACTCAATGCCAGTGTAGTTCAGGTGTCGATACCCAGTAGCAGGCTGCTCCAAACATGTGTAGTGTCACAACCTCTTCCTTTGGCATGCCCATTATGTATCACCACTATCACCCAGTGCAGGACTCTGTAAGTGTGCCAAAATTTACACTGATCCCTTTTAAGGATTACAATCAAGGCCTTAAAATGCAAAGTACCAACCCTGAAAACAACATAGCTCTCTGAGTCTTTGCCTGCGTTTTAAATACCCACACCAACCTAATTATCATAATGTCAAAGCTGCGCAATCAAGTTCATTGAAAATAAGAACTCATGCTAAAAGAACAAAATGAAATTGATGTATTCGAGTGGGAAAAGGTAAAATAAACAAAATAAAGCATTAGCTAGAAGTTAGGAAGATCATGCAATAAGATGAAAGATGAAACAGATGCAACACACAGCAAAGATCAAAGAGCTCCATCAATTCATTCTGAGAGTCAAAATCCAGCTGAGCATGGGAGCCCTGTCCGCATAATAAGAAAGGTTGACTAAAACATAAGGATTAAACAGATGAGCTGTCTCCAGTGAATGTATGGCACAGGAAGCCCTGCTGAGCCACTTGTAAAGACACTTTGGAATTGTACACCTGCTACTCTACAGTGAAACCTACAGGAAGCCAGCCTTCAAGGGGGAAGAAATCCACTAATGGACTAAATAGCTATCTTTAAAAGGAAAAAAAGAGTTGATACAAGATAACAGCAGCTAACACACTTGCTCTTTCCCCTCCATTTCATTTATTTACCAAATATTTCCACCACAAATTACTATAAAGAAATTGTTATAATCACCCTCTTGCTCCCTCAAAATAAAATTAAAAAAGCTTAGCACTTAAACTATCAACACAACCCTTCATATATAGCAGGATCAGCCTAGTATTCTCAGTGAAACTGTCATGGTATGGAAGCCTTTTTTTGTACTCCAGCACTTGTGCTAACTGGCCAAATCTCTAATAACTTCATTGTTGTGGGATTAATTTTAAGGGTCAGTAAAATTGATATGTCTAAGCCTGATGGTATTTAAAATAAGGTTATATACCTATAAAATCTTTTTTTTTCTCATCCACTTTATAAATAGAGATGGAGACATTTTAATCAAAATTTATAGCTGATGACTAGTTTCTTTTATCATTGGTAACAAGAAACAAAACTAGAAAAAATTTAACAGGTAAGAAACGTTATTCAATTTAATTCATTCATTAACTCAAATTATAATCCCTATGGCATGCATGTAGCCATAAGCACAGCTCTCTCACAAAAAAATAAAAAAGGATAATGTAGAGCTAGCAGTTACTCCATATAAAGAAAGTTACTCCATTCAAAGAATCCAAACTGCAGGGGTTTGCAACACGTCGGACAGGATCAGTGCTACCCATTTCAACTCCTTGCAAAGAACAGATCAGGGACACTCGCACATCATATGATGGCAAACCATAACTGAAAACAATCAGGATGCAAAGCTCACAAGTTTCTTAAGGCTTTGCTTTCTGACAGATGTACAATTAATGTCCACTGCGGGCTACAGGTGGTTCCATATTTATTTTTCAAATAACCTGCTTCTCCCACAAATGTTATTTACAATCACATCTTTTATTCTTGTTTTAGCTGACAGGACAATCTCCTCAAGGATCTGGGCAGAGCTGATATATTTGATTTTCAGGTTATCTACTGCCTGCAGATACAAGCACTTTGATTGTTTACAATGCAGGAGTAATTGGTAACTGTTAAATAACTCCAGAGACTGATTTAAGAGTCCTTCACCTACTGCATGAAAGTAGGGCTTCATCCCACAGTCCCTAATCTGGCTAAATACCTAAAGATTTCACTACGAAAACAGGATATTAAAAAATTAGCAAATGCAATGATAATTTAATCATCAATCACATTCAAGCATTATATTCAGTTTTAATGATTTCAAATCAATTTCTATTTCAAAGCGGAAATTAAAATAAAAAAGCATGTTCTCTCATAACACTTCCAAAATCAGTTACAAATATTAATTTGTGTAGTACTACTTAAAGCAGAATTTCTAGTACTGCTTTCTGCATCTCAAGACAAAATGAGGGCACTAAAACAAACTTCAGCCAGTATTCTCCTATGAGGAATTTCACATGTTATTTAATTGGTGATACATTACTTGCGATTGCATAGGTTCAAGTTGCTGAGAATATTTAAAATAACTTTCAGAAGCATTTGCCTGGTCTTGCACAGTCAAATAGAATTACTTAGCTATAAATAAATCTGGCAAAAAGTCACAGAGAGCATTTAAACTATTTTCTGACACCATTTAATTTTCACTAAACTTTCCTGCTTCACAAAATGCTGTGGAAGCACAATACTGTTATGAACACACTATTTGTTGGCAGAACTCCTCTGAACTTAGCATTTTGTACTGGAAAACAGCAGAGAAATGCATCACTGAAGATATTACACAATACCAGACAGCACCATCATGTCTGTAGCCTAAATCAGGTGCCAAAGCACACTGCGGGAGGCCATCCAGTTAGAGCTGCAGTGAGCTCACCATGCCCGTGTTTCAGTGCAGAGCCCACATTCACCGTGCTTTGAGGAGCGAGGCTGAAGCATGCAGCAGGAGATAGGGGTATCTCTTGTCATCCTCCGCCCCTCTGGCTCCTTTGGGGAGTGCAGCACCAAGTCTTCCCCCCTGCTTGCTTGTGAAAGTACCGTGAGTGCTTCAGGGCTGATCAGCAGCGGCTTCCCACAGGAGCAGCTCCACCTGGTCATGGACTGAAGGAGACGCCAGTGGCAGAGCATCCAAACCAGCACAGTGCTACAGCTGACCTAAGCACTCACAGCATCCTCTTCTGCTCCACCTAAGTCTAACTGCAAGCCCGTGATCTCAACAAGACTCTGCTTTCTTTCCAAGCAGAAAATTTAAGGAAAATTGAGAGTGTTCCTAGATCATTAATAATGCCAATTGCCTGACTTCTTGGGGCATAAACATACTTGTTAGTTAGCACACTGTAAATTAGTCAAGTGGAAGCCCAATATTTTACAATTTACAGGTGGCACCACATGACACCTGGACTCCTGCAAATCCCAAGTGCACATCCTGCAAAAATCACGTAAGATGTATAGCAGAGACTGAGCCAAGTGCTCTTCCAAGAAACCTGGTGGATATACCATTGCAAATTTTACCGCCCATGGGCAAACCACAGTACGTTCAGACCACATCACATCTGATTTCATAGAGATGTTTCAAACACTTTTCTCCCAAGAGAGAACTGCCACTTTGAAAAATTTCAACCTGTTTACCCAGCTGTTCTGGTCCTCCAGCTGTCATTTAAAAGGTCATAAACATTCTTTTTTATAATGAGGTAATAATGATTTTACCTTCTCCTGCTTGACAGTTTTTCATAAACTACTGAAATAACTTTTGTGTTGAAAGTTTACTGTCGAAAATTTTAGAGCAGTATGTGAAGAGTTCAGAAGATCATGATAAGTCAAATATAGAAATTGTCTTTATTGTTAATTTAACCACTAGGCTCCTATGCAAATTCCACGGTGAGATGTATGTACTCATTAATTTGTTCTGCTTTTACATTTGAATACTACATCTCCAGCTCTGTTCCTCTGGACTTTTTTTAAACACATATGTATCTAGAATTAGTAGAAGGAAAACAGTACATTATCTCACTCTTTCAAGTAAGAAAAAAAAAATTGTATAAGCTTTATAGCTAATGTGGAACTGTAGAGAAAAAATCCAAACATTTGGACATACTTGTAAGTATGCTAAATGAGGCAAAAAGTATGCCCTCACACCTAATTCTGAAATATTTTATCTTTGTGTCTACTTCAAACCAGGCTTATGTTTGGTTCAACACTAAATAGAACTTTGATAATTTGCAGCTTTTTATATGGAGGCAGGAGTAAAATTTTCCAAGTTGTACTCACATGTTCACATGCGCAAGAGACAGAGAATTAATTGGTTTAACATACTACTCTAGCTTATCTCTGTAAGCTTACTTTTCTGAATTTCATTTCCTAGACTAAAATTCTTTATATTTCTTGATGGAGAGAATCAGAGAATAAACTAAATGCAAAATAAAGTGTAATTTCAGGGACTAGAGTTGCCTTTTTCTTCTCTGTCCTACCTTCTAGTTTGTTTAAAAGTCTTACATCCATTATACTATAATCTTGGCTTCTGAAGTATACATCAATCATACAAATATATTCTGAATTTTTAAAAAATCAATACAAGGTTGCTGATTGTGAGGTGAATTTTACAGTCATATCATACACACAAAACTCTACCTATATGTAATGTATCCATTAACCATGGACATGGTTACCATAACCATGCTTTTATATAAGACAATATATAAAAGCACATGTAAACTGTGTATGTTGTTATACCCTGGATGAATTCTGTTATTATACTTTACTTTGGCACCATGTCATGAATAAACAAAGTCTAAGTCAAATTTAAACACTCAAGTCTCATCTTGAACCCTCACTGTTTCTCGGTCCAGCTTCATTTAGAGTGGATGAGGTGTGAGAGGAGAATAAAGGACCTCAACCTGCAGTTGAGGCAAAGAAGATAACATGAGATGCAAATGAAATTAATAAAAAAAAAAAGGAAAATTATTTCCTTTTAGGTTGATAATACACAAAGCCCAACAATATTTCCTTGGTCTTCCAGGTTCAACTTCCACGGATCAAGATAACACAGCATGATCATGTATATGTCATCATGCATACCTACATGCACAGGAAAAACTATTTATGATTTATAGAGCTCATAGTCTGAGCCCTTCAAAATGGATTACTAGAATTTCTTCAAGTGATTTCAGGCACTAAATATTACAAACACATTTAAATCTGCCTCACTTCAGCAATGATCATGCATTTACTGTAGTTTTCATTAAATCAAAAATTCTTCAGCTTCATCAGCAACAGATTAATTTTTTTTTATAAATTCAAACTATCTTTTTTCCAATTTTTTATAAGCCCCAAGGTTCTTTCAGCAATATTGGCTCCTTCTTTGTTCCATAAAATTGTAATCAATCTCTATTATTGTCATGAAAATGGTATTTGTCACTTTGCTGAGAAAAAAAATAATCAATAAGCCTTGCAGAGTAGAATAGGAGTTTAATGCAGTGAATTGACGTCTGTTAGAGAAATTTAGCTTGCCAGCACTTTGGGACAAGCTAATAGAAAACCAGAAAATTCACTGAAGGTTGACAGATGAATACACAGACATGCCACAAAAATTAATATTTGGGCACTTTGTATAGCCTGTCATTTCATATGCTGAAGAGAAAATAGATGTAGACAAGCACATCCCTCAGGATATCCTTTTGGTTTTTAAAAGCCAAAAGCCAAAAGCATGTAAAAATGAATTCTTCACTGTATTATTTTCATGTTTATATAAGTTTCTGTAAAATAAGCATTCTGAAACAATCTCCCATTTAAATGCTTTGCATCAGACATGATACTGAATATGAAAACACTGCTGAGTGATAAAATCACACAAAGCTTCTGAGGCAATACTGAATTCCTGATCCTTCCGGATAACACTGCATTGCAAAACCAAATCAGACCACAACTTCAAAAACAATAGTACTGCTCACAAAATGGTCTGGTCATGAAGAGGAAAAAAAACAAAACAAAGCCCAAGTAAAATTTTCATAACCAATAACTAGAAAGAAATGCAGCCATACATTTCATGAGAAACACAATACCCTCAAAAGAGCTGCTAGAATTATTTGAGCCTTATTAAAAAAAAATACATTTTAGGAACACAATCCTCCTTTCTGTCTATTGCCATCTGCAGAAGCTGTCAAAACACTCCACCTTCCAATTACACGCTTTCTGTCTTTCACTTGCTCTAACATAAGCCTATAATCTGTTTAATTCCCTTGTTTGGTTGGTTTAATAAACAATGCTTTTAAGTGGCAGGGCTTGATAAACCCAGCATCCACAACAAAGAAGCTGCAGTTATCCCTCCCTCCAGGAGAGCATCAGTACCACTGAGTGCAGAGACAACGCGCTGGCCACAGTGGGAATCAGCACAGGGCACCCAGCTTTGGGTTTCTGTTGCACCACTTCCTGAATTCCACTCTTCCTATGAAATCTGCTGATTCTGCATTGGATATAAATGGGACACTGTCTTCAGAGTCCTGCCTGTGGGTCCCAGAAAACTCTAAAAGTATGAATTTTAAGACTTCAGGTACCCACCAGGTGAAAGAGAAGCAAACAGATCTCCAAATACCTAAGAAGGCAATCAGCTGATTATTTGTGGTAAAATGTTCATGCTGTCATGCTGGCACATGAGCTCTGTTTCAGTAAGAGGAGAAGCTTTTTATCATGTTCAAAAGAGCATTCTTGGGCCAAAGAATGGGATACTAAAGATGTCAGTAATTTTACGTGGAAAAATACATGTTTAAACATAAGAGAACAGAAGGAACAGAATTTAGCAGCTCCTTGACTGCAAAAGTGAAATAAGACCAAACAGAGGTCTACAATAAAGTGGACATTGAAGAAAATCTCCTACTGCCTTCACTATTCTGTCATGGATTTAAAAATTCCCATATGAATTAGAGGTCTGCCCTGCCACCACTGCACTGCCTTCTGATGGCAATGCTGCTAAACCTCCTTTCTGATGGCATCAGAAATTTGATACAGGAAGTGAAGAAATGTTAATATTAGTGAGGTTCTCCAAAAATACGGAACTTAATCTAATTTTGTCCTAATTTGTAAAAGAATTTAACCTTCAACCTGATGAAAGTCAGGTCGAGTTTCCACCACCACAAAATTTAAGTTAAACGATAAAAGGAAAATAAGCTTCTACTGAGATTGTGCCAGTGGACAATTTTGCAAGCCTAATAGAAAGCAAACAGTAACACTACTTGTAAGACAGTTATGCATTCTTTAAAAAAAGGATGTCATACTCCATAGGAGAAATTCTACAAAACCAATGTAGGAGGTCCCAAAAGCCAACTGTGTGGTCTTTATTTCACAGCTGAGTTCCAGCTGCTATGGTACATTACAGGATCATGCAGCTGATGGTAATGACAAGAAATCACTGTTGCATGGCGCTGACAACTTTTCATGAGTGCAAACATTTGTGGTTCACCCTGGGAAAGGTAAAGGGTTATTACAGAAGGTGACAGAGTGTTAGTAGAGCTAGTTCAAAACAGGAAATGTTCTGCTATACACTGTCAAGTCTGATGCATCATATTTGCATGTGTGGTGAGAAAATGAACACACATGTTATGCCCTGAGAGTTACATATGTATTTTTGTCAGAAGTGCAAAGCAGAGTTTGGTGTAAATGCAAGCTGTTACAAAATTTATCAGAGCTGTAAGCGCTTGCAACATCACTGGCTCCACATGAATGTATACACTGAATCTCTTTCATGATAAGTTGTGAAGATGTAAGCATAAACTCAGTATTAAGCATGGGTATTTTTTGTAATCGGTATGGTGAATCCTGAGGGAAATATTCCCATTGAATTTTCCTTAGGCTTTCTACGATAATTTGTACAAGACTGATGATGACTTTGAATAGGTTTGAAAGCTCAGTCCCACTGAGGAAAAGGGTAATAGGTATTTCCCAATTAAACTCTTTCAGATTAGCTTACTGACAAAGGGACATAAATTTGAACCCATAGCATACATTAAAATTAGATGAGCTTCTAGTGAGGATGGTAAATTTTTGGATGTTTTTTCTTAATTTCACAGATGTTTTTCAGTCAGTTCCACATGAACAGCCAGAAATTTTGCTCTACTCATGGAAGAGACTAACAGGTAAGAGCAATGGAAATGCCTTCCATCTTTAATATACTGCCCAGTCATCAAGTGAGAATTATACCATGTAACTTTCTAGCACTTGACAGTGATGCACATACCATCTATAGGGTTCTAATTTAAAGTCTTCTTCCTCATTCTCCAAACATAACTGTAATGTAGTCTATTTCCCCTGAAACATGAAACATTTCCTGGGTCTATGTGAACACTTTTTTCTAATAAGACGTAATAAAATTATGATGTAAGGGCATGATCCTCCATCCGCTGAAGTTAATGAAAATTGTACTCTGGTTTAAACAGAACAGAAAGAATGTCCACAAAAAAATGAATGCAGCCAAAACAGTGGACTTCCTATCTAACATCTGGCCTCATTTATTGCAAGTGTCAGTCGTAAGCGTTAGATAAATACAAATCAAATGTCCTACAGAGTTCCTGAAGCTTCATTTCCCATGCAACTCCAATGTTCATTAACATCAGCAAATACATTTGCTTCAGGGGAAAAAGAAGCATTTTTTGGTATTTTTCAAAAATACCAAGTAGATATCATCTCGATTTCTCATTTTGCTATTGACCAAGCAATAACTGTTGACTGCTAACTACTGAATCATCACTAGTTGAATTTGGATCTTATTTCTTTTATTAAATAAAAGGCTTAATGCCATACAGATTTTCTTCTGAATAATCTCTTTCCCCTCACTTCATATTTGAAAATGAGCTTAACTGATCAGCAGACAAGAGTTCACAGTGTTGAAGAAAAACTTATGAAAAATATAAAAAAGCTTTCAAAGTTTTTCTCAAAATCCCACCTTCATTTTCAAGAACAGCCATCATAGGTGCTATGTATGCCTACACTTTGCATAACATGCCCTTTGAAAAATTATACTTAGTTTTAAGAGCAATCTTTGAATGGATCCTCATTCAGGATTCATTTCTATTCTTGTTTTTGTGGGGGGCATTACCTTAAACCTGTTAACAGAATAACAGCAAAGAAAGGTGGTCATATGTGCCCACAACTATGAGGAATTAAAGACAGCAGTGATGCTGAATAAGTTGTCCTAGTTCTGTTTTGCTTCCCCGGTGAAGTTTGATAACATTTCTCATTTGGTTAAGAGATTTGAAGTCAAAGGATCCCCAAACTTGTCTCTTTGCATATTCCTTGACATACACCAGAATGCTACCCATTTTGATTTTTAAGGAAACCTCCTGCACCAACTAGTTAGAAATACAGAAAGGCATTGGACAGTGGACAAAATGGGCTAGACAACTCTCACACCTCCTCCCTAAGCTCCTCTTTTTGTTTTCTCACAAAGGCTGTTTGCTGTCTGGCCCAGTCCTGTCTTTTCTGTGGCTCTCTCCTGCTCAAAGGTAAGTCAAGGAAAGGGCCAGCCTCCACAGGCACCAGCAGGAGGAACCACGACTGAGCAGGAGGGGCAAACTTCATAGTGTTCATCAGCTGCCTCCTTGCATCCATCCAGAGGGACCCATGAGTTGGACCTCAGCTCCTCTCAGAGAACAGAGGGGTGGAGGAGACGGCCACTGGTTGTCAGAGATAATATCTTGCACTTCATCATGTCTTTCACTTTCTCAGGAAAGTGATTTCAGATCTTAACCTAAGCAACTTCTTAAACACTGAAGTGCCAGATAAAGCCACAACTTAGTAAACTTCTTTGACAGAGCTTTTGCTTTGTATATTGCTGAGAAAATGAGGATGAAAATAATTCTGGTGCTGTACAGTACAAGATATTATAAGCCATTTAGTCAGCTGAAATATGTGAAAAATACATCATAACTTTGAATTGCAGATTAGCGTTTATTTTAAAAATAGTTTTTTACAGGTATAATTAGTAATTAAAATGTTTTAAAATGGCTAAGGGATCTAGCAGTCAGGATTAGATTTAATCCTAAGTGACCACAATTAAATTCAATTGTTCACACTATAAAAGCTTTTCAACCTAAATATTTTGTGAATTTAAATTTGAAAAAGTGGAAATTAAACCAAGTTACCAATGAACTTCAATCTACACTGGGAATTATTTTTGTGTATAGGTATGCATACACATACAAGCTACATGAAGCCAAGTCAAAACGAAGTAAATGAAACTTCTCTGTTGATGCTTTCCACTGATTTTTATGAGTCAATAGGATAAGGGGGAATGTATCCAAGATTCAATATTAAAGTTAACTGAGTATTTAGCCTGAAGGTCAACAACTTTGGTGGCCATCTGCCATAGTGGCTGGTGGTATTTGCAGCATTGTGCAGCTGTATTGGTTTGAGTACCTACTGTGGACAACAAAGAAGTTGACGTACAAGGAAAACCCTTAATATCCAGAGACACTGGCACTGATCTTGCTAAACACATCCTCCAACAAGTAAATTGCAGGACTTGCAGCAGTTCAAGGCCAGTTTATAGTGCACTTGGGCAACTGTGTCTCTCTAACAGCGGTGTTTGAGATTTTATGAATGTTCTGCTGCAAATTAAAGTTTTGAGTTAACCTAATACGGAAAATTAGAGTTCATACAAGATTTAATCATGGTACTTCACTTCATTAGGAATATGCCATAGCAAAGAACAATCTAATCCCAAAATGATCAAAATACCTTGCTATGGAATCAAGGCTATCTTTAGATCAGAGATAAAAAGTACATATCTAGGTTTTAAATAGACTGTTAGTCCAGAACCATAGGCCAAAGAAAAAAAAGAAGCAAACAAAGAGCTGTTAGCAAGTTAAACATGCACAATAAAGGCATATACCCAATAAAGATGCCCCCAAAGGTTTAACTTTGGACCACATATCTTCTTAAAACAAAAGAAAATATGTGCAAAACCAGAGTCAATTTACTATTCAATGCTGAGATTTTTCAAACACAATCACGTTATACTTACAGAGCATTTTGATTGGGTATAATCAAGACAGGTTAGATGCTGCAGTTGTAAATTCTTGTATTCTGCTCAGTACACTTTTTTAAAGCAGAACTTCGAGCAGGAACACATCAAACGTTATGTTTAAATGCCCAACTTGAAATACACATTCAAAAGTTGTTTGTTCTGCTCCATGATGGCATCGATTTACCAGTAAAAGTTGTTCAAATGATATCATGATATGCCATGAATAGAAATCTTTTCTGTAATTTTCAAATTGAATGAAAATTCTAGTGAACAAAATAAATACAATATTAAACAACTTTAAGCATTAACTTTCTTCACTTTTCTGAACACTAGTATCCATTTGTATATGGGCTTATTCAATTTGAAGAGCAGAAGGATTCTCAAAGTTTATATATAGTGTGTGAGAATGGAGTGCTGCACTTATATTACACCTACCTTGTGATTTTGTACTTAAATCTATTG
This sequence comes from Anthoscopus minutus, assembly GCA_013399455.1. Classification (NCBI taxonomy): domain Eukaryota; kingdom Metazoa; phylum Chordata; class Aves; order Passeriformes; family Paridae; genus Anthoscopus; species Anthoscopus minutus. The sequence continues at coordinate 46,430 of VWYI01024498.1, forward strand.
CCTTACTAAATGGGACATACTATGATTACTTCTTCTAAAAGGGCAAAACAAACTTTTTATCAAAAACTGAACAGGTCTCTTTGGTGTTCTGAAAAAGCCGCCTGATCTGTGCCTCAGACATCACTGATATGTTTCTTTCCTAGCTGCAAAGTAGGGGAAAGATGTTTAATTCACAGTTTGACTCCTCACTACTTGCAGGAAGCCCACAGGAGGACTTCTGCTTTTGTTTTGCTAATAACAGCCCCGAAGAAGAAGTGGTTGTCAGAAGCTCAAGAAGAATGCTTTCCTGTGGGCTGCTCTCGGTGAGGCTCTGCTCCAACTGGGCGAGCGAGGGAAAGGAGATAGAGACAGAGAAAATGGCAGAGACCAATTAGTCAACACAGCCTGTCAAGTAACCCAGCACTGAGAGCCAGGAAGCTGCCTCATTGCACACCCAGCCACAGAAACAGCAGGTGGAAAAAATGTATAATTGGTCAAAGTAAAGCAAAACCTAAATGGCATTTCTCGCACAAAGAAAATAAGGTAAGGAAACTATCTTTTTTATGTTGCTGGGAAAAAAAACAACCCAACATGTAAAAAGAGAAGCGATTACCACAAAGTTGGGATCTGATTAAGACCCTGAATCTATGATGCTGACATTATGTAGAATATGAAAAAGACAGCTAAGAAAACAGAGTATTTGGAAAAGTATCAGTGTGAAGGAGAGCGCTGATCTATTTGTCTAACTTTCCTACATAGCAATCTTATCACTTTGCTCAGTCTGCCAAAATAAGCTGAAAAAGCAGTACTCTAAATGTGAAAAGTAGCTGCAGCAAAACCCTGCACAAAATGCCTTCTCACAGAAAACTAAAATAGGGGAGAAAAACATTTAAATGTTGGGAATATTATGGCAAGAAGTAGCAGTTGAGGAAACACTCTTAAAAACCACCCCAAAACATAACAAAACGTGTGTGTCTACCACAGCAGCAGTTTTGGAAAGGACAAGGAAAAACCAAAATCCCCTTCTGAAGCAATGCTCTGGGTAGAGAACCCCAATGAAGTAGGGTAAAGACAGTCAGATATTTAAGGGCTCTGCAAAAGGAGACTCCTATGCACAGCATTCATTCAGGCAAAATAAAAGAACAAGGCAAATACACCTGATTTAATTTTTTTTTTAATTTAACCATTGAGAGCAGAGAAGACAAAACTAATTTGGGCTCACCCATAGTTCTTTCATTTAAGGAACTAATTTCCATGACACAGTTCTTGGAAGAGGAGCAATTAATTTAAAAGAGAAACAACCCTCTTCTTTTCTATGCCAAATCAGATCAAAAGTTGTCTTTCTTTGAAAGGTTATTAAAACTTAGTGGACTTAAAAGGTCCTTCCTTGATTTCTTTGCAAAATCAGTTACAATCCTGCTTTAACTGCACAGTTTACTGTGGTTAGACATAGTAATGACACATGACTGAGAAGACACAACACTGTTCTCCCTCTATTTGCCTAGTTCTGATCTGCAAAGTAACAATTAAAGTGTCAGTGTGGATGGATGATAAACAGTGAAATTATGTTCATTTCTGAAGAAGTTATAAAAATACAGTAAGAACGTAGAACACACAAACATCCATAAAACCCTTTTTAAAATACTCCCTCTATGTGTTCCTCTGCCTATATATTCCCTATTCCCCGTAGGGATGTTCTACATTTCCAATTCCTCTCAATGAATATAATTTAAATAGGGACTGACTTTGAATTCCTCCAGATTTAGAACAAGATAGTAAAACAGTTTTCAAGTATTTTGACTGATTCAAGCATCAATAATATTTGCAGGTGAGGAGTGAAGGCAAATTGTGTCAAAGTCGGGGAAAAAATTAACTTCAGAAGCTTGAAGCTGTTGTTCAAGTCATGCTAAGCACATAATGTGATATTAAATGTTTTTATACAGTTTCAAAGACTTGGTTTTATTTGGTACTTTGGCGATTTAAAATTTAGCCTTTTATGGGCCTAAATTGCCTGGAAAATGTGCTATGCTATTTCACAGAAATATGGACTGAGACAGTAAAAGAAAAAGATCACCTTACATCATGGCTGTCTCTAAAATAAATTTTAACATCAAATAGATGCAAAACGCATAAATATTTAAACTACTCTTTCAAAATATCAGTACATCCGTCTTGTAGGAGTTATTGCTCTTGGTGAAAATCCTCACAGCAGAACAGGGGCTTCTAATAATTAGTTGAGTCAAAACAGGACTACTTACTACAAATAATGAATTAAATAGAAATAAGATTATTTCTTACTTCTCCCTTCTACTTTTTGGGTTTTTTTTTTGTTCTTGAACAACAAGGCATTCCCACTGTGGTACCCTGAAAAGCTGAAATCTCTCCTGTGACTTTCAATCACAGTATCACAAGCATATAAATATTATTTCTGACTCAAAAATTCACTTACATTAAGTATAGAACTATAAAAGTGGTATCTCTCACGATTACTATAAAATTAAAAGACACAAGCAGGCTACAAGCGTGCAACAGAAGTCCTACTACCCATGATTAACCTCGTAGAAATTAGTATTCTCACATGGTGCTTCATTGCACACTTGCAAGAAATAATACCAAATAATTCAATAAAGCGGTAATTAAAAACCTGTCTCAATTCTCCTGGTACTGTGGCAATCATGCTCCCACAACCTCGCAGCTGAGCACGGAGCACTCAGCTGCCTGCCCTACACTGCACAGAAGCAATCCACCCACCACTAACTCCTGTTGTTTCATAGGGGATCCAATTACTGATATCGTTCTGACACTGGAGATTAGCTGATTGCCAGTTCAGTGTGCTTACAAAATCTTATGTGTCACAGGAGGCCCTTTACTTGTTTCTGTAAGACAAACAGTGGTTTTTTTTTAAATCTATTAAAAGCCCACTAGAATATATTCTCTCTCATGTGTAGCACTTCAGCCTCATCCTGTTGGACTCAAAGCAAATTCCTCCTTTAAAATTGTCATAGAACTAAAGTGTGGTGACAGTAGCAGCAAAAATGTACTTAATTATGCTTTTCAAAGAGATTTAAGAGAGGCAGAAGCTATATATGCCACTATTTTAGCACTCAGAAAGACCACAGATCTTTGTGAAGTCTGAGATCACAATTAAAATTTTTTCTAATTAAAAAATGTTAATGGAACTTTGAACTGCTCTTTTTCCAAATCGAAGATCACATTGGAACAAGCATTTGTGTGGAAAACAATGGCTCGGTTTTCGTTAGACAGTGTTTTTCTAATCCTCAATGCTGTAAATGAAATTCATTAGGACTACATTATATCAGTCAGTTCTTTTACCATTCAAAGGAAATATATCAGTGGGGCTCCAATACAATATTCCTGTTCCAGCTCTTGAACTGAAACAAAAAGAAGAAATGGAAAGGCAAACTACAGGTTAGGCAAGGTTAGGTAATGTTAAGGCAAGAAAGGTTAGATACTAAGGAAAAATAAGGAATGAAGACAGTGATGAGCAAAAAATATTTCTATTTTCTCACCACCAACACCAGTAATCTTACAGGTAGACATCCTGAGACTCTTCTGGTTATTCAAGTGCTTAGGCTTTATCTACATATGAGAAACCAAGAATACCCTTTTTAATGCTCCAATGAACTTTGCCATCCATTCTAGAAAACAATGTCTTCATCAGCTGTGACAAGACATATTTTATTACTTTGAATACCATAGGATTTTACTGTAAATAACACCTTCTCTAGAGAACAAAAGCTCAAATTGATGTGGGAAATTATGTAATGCTACATGGATTTAGAATAAAAGGGACTTTATTTATTTATGCTATGATATCCAAAAAAACCCAAAAAATGGAAGGGCATCTTACAATCCCCAATTTAATTAATTTCAAAAAGTCTTCTGTAAATAAAAATGGAAGTTAACCCATACATTTCTGGGGTTTAATTTTATGTAATGACAATACGCAAATTTCGTTTTGAATTAAAAAGATTTCATTTACAACATATGAACAAAGAATACTGTCAAATAACACAAAACCGGAGCTAAGATAGTAGTAAGCAGACATACTGCATTTTCTTTTAATACCCTTCTTGGGAAAAGAAAGCTGTGGAAACTTGCCGGTCAAAAGTTTATTTAGGTTTTAGCTTACACTTTAACAAGAGCAAAGTAAGAGACACAATCATAAAACAGATCTGGGTAAAGAAGCCACTGCAATTCTAAGTTTTTAACCTCACTGCTTCCCAAGCACAGAATAAAAACAGACCTAGATAGGGTGGGTAGGGATGCCATGAGTCATCTCTGCCACCCCTCTGCTCACAACAAGCATCACTAACCTGCCTCTGACAGAAGTTTGCCTACCTCATTCCCAGAATCTCCAACAGGGACACTGCAGCATCTCTGCTAGATATCATGGAACTAATCCATCAGATGCTGTGCTTCACTAATTTTACACTTAAAATGGTTTCCCCAATGTCTAACTTAAATCTGTCTCACTAGAATGTAAAAACACTATTATTATTCCACATAGACAAAAGGACAGTTTAGTACCTTCCTCTTTGCAACGTCTCATGTATTTGAATCTCAATCTGAAATATTTTCTTAAATTGACTAATCCTTTCAAATAGTGGAAAGTTTTCTAGAATGCTGACCATCCTGTTTGATTTTCTTTGGACTTGCATGGAAGTCATAGAACAACTAAAATATGATAAGGAACTACAAACACACTGTTAACTTCCTGTTCTTTCCACTGCCAACATACACAAATGATACCAGACTACTGCACTTAGAACTTGCTGAGTGCTGCTGTTCTTCAACTAAAACTGTACCTCAGCACTTTTTACCAATAAAACTGTTGAACAGACAAAAAAGACAAGCATATGCCTAACTTAAAATCAATTTAACTAAAAAAGCCCCAAACCCAGACCTCATTAATTTAAATTTTGCACTCTCTTTTATGGTGCGACTTACCCTTGCCTCATCATATCACCTAGCCGAGGCACATTGTTGCTTAAGTATTATTTCATTAGGTAGGTACATATTAGTCTGACAGACATTTCACTTACACCCATTACAAGTTTCTTTGCGATATCAGGGGGCACAAAAATAAACATCATATGTCCATACACCTGAAGTTAAATCTATTAAATTAAAAATATAAGGAAATGCATTATCTTATGAAGATAACTAGCTCTTTTTGAAAGAGGTGACAATGACAGTGAGCTATAACCAACAGGAATGTTCTAGATCAGAGGGAATCTCTTCCTCCTTTAATCTCATATGGATTAGGTGTCATTGCTCCCCTGGCTCTAGTTAAACATTATCAGCTAAAAACGTTAGAGAGTGTTCCCAAGAAGGGGCTCGTGGAGTATTGAACCTAAATCATCAAAATAAAAGTGAAGTTATTACAAATTAACCATAGGTGAGTCCTTACTAAATGTTAACTTTAAAGTACATTATTGAATTACACCATCCATCATTAATGAAACACCGAGCCTCTGACTACATATCCTTCACCAATTCAATGCGTATGTGTTAGGAAGAGTGATTTTTTTTTTCACTGAAGCAATAGCACTCTATTTTGATACTTGCTCTAAGTATTTTACCATCCCATATCACCATCCTTGTGACTTTAGCAGAGCATCCTTGCTCATCAAGGTGACCCAGGAACCCTGAGCAGATGTACTACAAAATAGAAATGTATGCATGAGATAATGCATTCCAAATAGGTTTGCCATTCTGTGGCACTGAGCATTTCCAACCACTTATCAACTACAGAGCTGCTATTTGCATTTTGTACTCTGTACATGAAAGTACTATAGCTGCCTATGGCAACAAAGGAAATGTAAAACTTGCTGGAAGAAAATAAATAAAATAAAACCATTTCCTGTGGGACAATTCAAAGTCTCACCTCATCATCCTGAGACGTCAGGGATCCTGTGTTGCCTCTGTTTTTTATTAATAATGCAGCAATCACTCTTTCAACCACTCTTTCATAAGAGGACCTTTTCCTTTGGAGGTGAAATGAGTCATGTGATTACCTCAGTCATCTGGAGTCAAAGGCTAAAAACTGATAGAAGTTCTTGCTAACAACTAGCCTATAATTTTGCACCCAGAGAAGCAGTAATAAATGAGTATTTATCTACTCAATGGGGAATTTCATTTCACTCTCTGCCCCCAAAGTCATTGCCTGCACAATAGGAATGAGCAATGGAAATTCACAATATAATAAATTATTACAGGCTTACTGCTTCAACTGCACCTCAAAATAATTTTCTGGACCGGAAGCTGTAAGTGAGCTCCACAACGTAGGAGAAATTTGTTGATATAATGAAACAAAAGGTATTGGCATCTCCCAAGAACACAGAAGCATTTTTTACTCCACATAAACAGCTAATTCTGTTCTCAGTATTGTTTTCCTTGGTGAAGACAAAGATTAAATAGTCCTAATTTTCTTTTCTTATCAACCATTCTAATAAAAGAGTGTTACTAAGCAATATTTGTATGTCTTATCTAACTGAAAGCTGAAAGACATTTTCTATCTTGTTGAAAAAAATCTTATGTGATCAAAAGGGTAAGTAATAAGAAAATTTTGTTCGATTAACTTGGTATACAATTTACACTTAAGTATATTGCCAATAAGTAAAAAACCAATACTTTTGGTGTAATATCCTGCACAAAAACTTACTATTCTTAATATATTTTTTCTAAAATTGGCAGCTTACTAGGGAAGAAATGAAAATATTTTAAATGTAACAGCACTGAAAATAGTCAAAAAGTCATTTTTATTCAGTATTTTTGTGGAATGTATTGGGGGGGTCTCATTTTAAAACTAAGATATGAAAAGCTATCACAGTTTCAAGCAATATCTCTCCACTACCTTAATGTTAGCAACCTAGTTTCTCATCATTGTCATATTTGTTCAAGCAAGAAATGCACAATAATTTTTTCTCTTTTTTCATGTTCTGTGGAGATATTTCAGCCTAGAAATCTCAGATTATCTAGTTTAGTACTGATATCACCGAAGTAACTGTGTAGTCATCCTGTGATCCTATGTGAGGAAACACAGCGAGAAAATTATGTAGTCATTAAGGGAGCAATAGAAGCCACTTACATAAATTACTGTACAGTAATTTAAAAGAATATGAGGAGAAGAGATGCTTGAGATTTATGCTCCTTTATTCGGTAAGCCTTGACTGTATTATCTGCCAAAACCTTGGAAAAGAGACCACCTGGCAACTCATTTTTAAGCTTAAGTGAATAAATCAGTTTCTGTTTTCCTAAAAAGGATTCTGTTTTTTAGCAGCTAATATGGTATCTACAGTTCTTACTACTTTAAAGGGACTGAACTAAGACATTTTATGTTAAAATAGGCAAACATCCCAGCTCATCATGGGGATTTATCTATTTGTTTGCTTAAGTCACAGGGGAAAGTGACTTTCTGACCAAAGGAAAGTAATTTCTTCTAAGATCGTATTTGGTTTAATGAAAATTGTATGTTTCCTTTTGTAAAGCCTACTGCCATGATAACTTACTCATTTTAACTTTTCCCTGTCTATAGGAAATTAAAGACCACAGAAAGGAACAGACAGCTCCAGAAAATTGGCAGTGAGAATCAAGTCCTGATCACAGAAGGTGGCAGCTACGTGCACGCGTCATACAAGTTCCACCAATCTAATTGATTTCAGTCACCAAGGAAAACTCACACCCTGGGCTTCTTCAGTCTTGCCTTCAGGTTCAGAATAGAGACAATCAAATTCTTTCACATTATTCAAATTATTTCTCTGGCAATAAAATAAGTCAATTAGAATTTTCTCTCCATGCATCAGTGGATAGTGCTCTCCACCATGTTGCTTACAGGTGTCACTCTCAGCAGAGGAGAACACAACCTCTCTGTGCAAATTTCAGGGTGTTTCCAGACCATCAGCCTTTATATGCTGACATTATACAGAGTGGAAATACTTTTTTTCAATTTTTTGTGCTCATTTTTTGACTAAAGGAATAGTGGATTTCAGCCTCCAACTATGAAGTGTGCCCTTTTTCACTGACAAAAACGTTTCACATTGCAACCGAACATAATTGTAATAGCCTAGAAACTAGCATATTCAAGAAAAATAACAGAATTGCTTATGAGGCCTGGCTTATGTTTTTCAAAACTTGAGTAATTTTTTTATAAAAACTTGACTTTTACCAATCACTGAATTGTGACTTATCAGAATGTATTTATGCTTAGAATCATCAAAAACAAAGAATCTATCTCTGTGCTCTTCGATACTGACTGTCTGAAACAGGAATTTCACTAAGAAGTTATCAGAAAGGCTGAGGGAGATACAGGAAGGTGGTGCAGAGTACAGGAGAAAAGCAGGATAGATCAGACCTCAGTATTTATCTTTGTTGCCGAGCCTGAACATTTAGTGTTGCTCAAAGTCTCCGAAGAGGAGCAAAAGGGGCAGAAAGAAATCCCTGATGATATTCTCTAAACAATGATTTCAGGACACACTAAGTGATTTTTCTCTGCTAAGAAAGAGGAGTGGACAACATAAATTTCAAAATCTTGAAATTATCTACGTGAATCAAAAGGCTGCATGAGTGAAGGGCAAAGACTGACATTTATTTTATATAATGTTGCATGTCTTGAGACGAATTGCCACTGGAATATTATTCCCACTCTGCATGTCAAACATTAATGTAAAATCAATATGGAGCCATGTTCCCAACATTTTTCACGCACCTGTGTTACCCCCCCAGAGGGTTTAGCCACACTTGGCATTCGGCTCCCCTGGGACATAGGAAGAGGTTCACTGCAATCCTCCTGCTTGGCACAGCCTCTCTGCTGAGGGTCGGCAACGGCTCAGCAAGACCCCGGCACCTGTGGAGGGAAAGTGCAAGGTGAGGCAGAGGTGATTGGTGGTAAATTTGCTGCTCTGTCAGCAAGTCCTGAAAAATAGAAAGTAAGAAGGGTGTTTTCCACAATACAGATGACATCCTCATTTGAAATTATACAGCTGGAGTTGCTCTGTGACAAAGACACATTGCTTTCTGTCTCAAGACATGACAGGAATAAACTCACAAGAACAGCTAACCTGCTAAATACACTTAGGCTCACATAAAAGCTTGACTTGATAGATCCCAGTTTCCACCACCCCCTAAAAAACATCATTTCCTTTTGAACTCATAATAAATTAGCCTCCATTTCATAGCTGAACTAGTTCTCAAACAGGCTCTACACTTTGGTTTACCTCATGATCAAACATGGTCAAAAACATTAGTGAATCAAAAGTATCACAGTTCTGAGGAATGAAAACCGCAGAAAACCCCATCACACTATTGTTTTCTTCAAATAGGATGTAGCAGATCTCCCTCCCTGTTTACACTCTCCTGGAACACTTCTCAAGCAGCTGTTTTTGAGCTCAACACCCCAAACTGCCAGTCTCAGAGGAGCTTCACTTTCCCAGACAAGGACCATGCTTATGAATCATTGGCACCTTTCAAACCTGGATTTGAAAAGATTCCTATTTAAGTTAAAAGGTATTTAAGGATGCAGTTCTAACACATTTCTTCTGGATCAGACATTGGTATGCCAACTTGTTTTAATGTATATAGTCATAAATCAACATTAGTCTATTATCCTCAATTGAAATTACATCAGCTAAGGCCACTGCTTACTCCTCATTATTAATATACTGAATTATTGCTCCTAAATATGGTGACTTAGTGCTCAAAACTACACTCGAATCCCCATCTGGATTTTGTTCCTGGATATTTTGCTTTATGGAATGGAGCTCGGTTATTTCTTTCCTTTTTTTTAAACCTCAAGGTTCCAAAGCTCAAGGCCAACATTTTTCTGAGGCCCATAGGAGAAAACCACAGCTGATTTCCATGACAGAGATGGGAAAAAGATCATAACCACAGCTCCTTACCTTCACTGGCTGCAAAAGGTTCCACATTCAGGATGCTACATGTATTCTAGCACAATGAGATAAAGGAGGGAACTATTCAGAGAAACAGCTCCTGCACACCCCATTACTGAAGATGAAGAGGCAAACAGGATCCCAATATCATAGGAAACATGGAAATTTCTACTGTGGCTTCTACTACTAAAACTCAAAACTAAAAGCTTGTTATCCTGGACCAAAATATTCATCTATTTTTTAAAACAAGGATTTCCAGAAGAAAAGGGATCTCTGTGGAGAGATGACAGCATGTTTGGCCTCATCTGTGGATGCACACTGGCAGCAGATCCTGTATGAGGATGCCAGATGAAATCACAAACTTGTGGGAGCCCATGTAATTTATTGCTTTCAGTTTCACAACACAACAGCTTTTAGAACCAGTAACTCTATAGACAAACTAAGGAAGCCCAAGGCAAGTTTAGAACCTACTGAATATGTGTTGCTGAACAATAGCACACGATGTGAACCCATCTAAGCTTGGTGCCGCACATCCTTTACCTTAACATGTGAGATCTTTCGTTTCAATCAATGCTCATGATGCTTCTGAAAACACTGAAACTTTTCAATATGGGAGAGGATCTTATGAATCAGTGCACAGACAAGTCTTTGCACCAACCACTGACATGAATCTTTGTCCAGGATGGCTGGTAGAAGAGGGTGAGGGTATGTTAAGGACCCGTGACTAGGCAGAAGTTTGGCCAAAAGAGCTTACAGTTGTAAAAAGAACTGCATCATTTGTAGTCCTATATTGTAGGTGCTTAAAAGAACAGCCTCTAGAGAAAAAAAACCTCATCAGAGCCCATTTTATAGGCTTTGTAATGGGTGAAGGACCAAACAATCCCGTCTTAGAATCAAACCCATGGTTTCAGACAATAAAATAATTTAAAAAATCAGAGGTTAGACACAATTCTCCCTCAAACTTAGGCAGAAATTTATGCTTCCCCCATTACTTCTAAAAACACAGAGAATGAAATCTTTCAAGCAAAAACTACTGTATAATGTAGGGAATTTATAGAGATATGTTCAACATTTAATTAAGCAAAATAATTGCCACATATTTTATTAATCAAATTTTCCAAGTACTCAAAGTTCCCAACCTAAATCACACTTATCAGGAACTGAGAAGTTAGCTGTTTCTTATTCCTAACTAACAGGAATGGGAATTCCTCTGCAGTCTATTGAAAATATCATTTGTCTGTGTATTGGTACCTTCTTACCAAAAAGAAAGCTATTGACAGAACCAATTCTGCTAGTGTTAATTTGCTGCAGCTTTTTTTTCATGCATGAACAAAAATTCTTTTTCTATCTCAATAAAACAGAAATACAAACTGCAGGAAACAATTCCTCCATTCCTCATGGAATAGGCATTAAAAGGTTCAACAAAAGTTATTATCTTAGACTGTACATATACTATTAAATTATTGATGAGCTGCTTCTATTGTAATTTTTACTTCTGGTACCAGCAATTAAAGCAAATACTAACTTTCTAAATACACCATGTATAGGAAAAACCTTGTGTTCATAGGTACCAGGACTCTCTGCAGTCCCAAAGGGATTTTCATAATCTCACAGGTATATTCATGTCCTAGAATTTGCATTTTGTTCCTTGGCTCAGCTTGCAGGTGTTTAAAAATACATGCAACAAGACAATTCGCTTTTGGCTACAGATCTAAGAGGTTCAAACATCTGAATTATTCTGTCTGAGGTCAACTACAATTTATGTGCCAAATTAGGCTGAAATCAAACTAGGAAGAGCTATGAAATACTAAGAGCTTTGGTGTTTGGGAACTTGAGGCTATTTCTGAACAATGTGCATCATCTCAGATCTTCTTCCAGGAAAAGGAGGCATTTCCAGGAAACAAATATGAAATATAAGCTCACAACTTATGAATCTGTAGGCTTCAGTGATTTAAATTTTGCTGTGCAAACAGCAGATATAAAATCTAGATTGGAATAGAATAATTTTGTAAGACTGTTCCTTGGATTTTGGAATTCTTGAAAACAAATGATGCACATGCCATCACATGCACTTGCATACCAACAAGGTTTGCAATAAAGGCAAAAGACAGATTTCCTTGGGCTCTAACAATCTATATTGCTATACAGTTTAATATTTTCCAGGAGCTTAGGTTCAAGGCTTCTAAGAGGTATATATCTAAGTAGTATAATTTCACCAAAATGATGTTATAGTGTATAGGTACAGTAATAATTTTTTATATATAGATATATATTTTCAATATAAATTAGTCAGTTACCAAGATAATTAATGTCCATCCCAATATGTATAGTCGATTTTTTGCACAATTCAAAATTGTGAGAAAGTAACTCAAGTAAACTTACTATTTTTACTCTAAAAAAATTCTCCCTAAATTTCTAAATGATGGAAGATATCTCATATAACTATCTCCTGAAACTTTTCAATACAATTAAGGTAGAACTAAAAGAGAACTCAAAGTGATTCTCCTCTTCAGGAGTTCATATTTAAGTAAATTCCCCACCTCCAACCTAAAAGCAATCTTTGCTTTCTATTTTTTTAGAACAGATAACACCAATGTCTTGGGAAAGGACAACTTGAAACAGAATTTTCCAAAAATGAAAATGCTAATTAAATTAGCATTTTTTATCTTTACTAAATATACTAAACTTCAAAGTCCAAGAAGGGATTTTAAAAGTCTAAAGAAGCTATCAGCCTTCAGTACTGTTAATTCTCTCCCACTCACCTAAGCCCATCCCTACCAGCTTCCCAGTCTTATCTTCCAGGAACACAGAATAGAATAAGGAAAGAACAGTGGGAAATGGACTGAGATGCACTTGTTAATATTTGTTTTAAGACTGAAGAACTCAACAACGTAATTCACTATGTGCCAGCCACATTTTTCAGAAATATTCAGCATACTACCATAAACCTGGAATTTAAGCCTCAAATATGCTTTAATGGCCTGATTCTAAAAGTATTCATGATTTGAATTCATGTATTCATTGATCAAGAAGCTACAGGAAAAAAAAATTAGTATAACAAGTAATTTCTGGTAGTTTTTCTTTCCTAATTATAAAACTTTTAATAGAAAAATCAAACTTTAAATGGATTGCATTCAGCCAAAGCCCTCTTTCTGTACCAGTACAAAATTAAAAAGAAAAATCATACTTATCAGAGAGAGAAAGAGTCTGAATCTATTAAATCTATCTTGTCTGACACAAAATTACAAGTGTGACGTAAAAATCTAGCTATCCTGACACAAAATTAAGCTGCTCCTGGTATAACTTTAAAGAGCAAAAACCATCTCAAATGCAGTAGAGGAAACCACAAGATGCAGTTTCTAGAAGTGGGATCCAAGATCCCAGTTAAATTCATTCTGTAAGTACCAAGTGGGATGGTAACAATGTTACTGAACTTCTACAAGAGACCCAGAGCTGCACAGAGAGAAGCTAACTTTTGTAAAAGATCCAAGTTGCCTGATCATTACAGGCTCCTAATGAACACCTGTTCATTACCTCCTTATGCAAATCCAAGCAAAGGTTGAACACTATAATTTGAGAATTCATTTTCAGTGAAACCTTTAAAAAATAAAGAACTTATACACTGAAAAACGCATCTCATTTCTGGAGAAAAAAAATCCAAGCTCTCTGAGCTGCAAGAACAGTCTTGCCAGTACTGTGTATGCTTGTCCTCGACCATGGCTCAGAGCAGGCAGTCAAGGAAGATTATAAAACCAGGATATATTCCTCTCACTTTCTGGTTAAACTGGAGATTTAAACTTGAATGAACAGGGTACATCATGACAGTTACATTTAATAGCCACTGTGATGTCTTCCCCCCAAGAACCTCACTAATTCCATTTTTAACTTACACCTTTGTCCTTAATTTCCTCTGGCATTGAGTACCACACCTGAGCTTCACACTGCCTGGAAGGGTTTTAAAACTTGTTCTTCCTGGGCAGCAGAAGAAACATTATCTGGCTCTTCTCTGGCCATCTTCTCCTTACAATGTCCTGGTGTAAGGAGAGCCAGATCTGAATTAATTGTACCATAGGACAGAGAGACTTCTTTTCCCCTGCCTAATTTCATTTTTCAACCCATTCATCCTGTGATCACAGCAGTAAATTCCTTTTCTAAGAAACTCTCTTCTCCCAGCACAATCCTGCCAGGAGTCTTACTACTGCTCTAGCAGTCAACCCTGCTACATTATTTTGGTCCACAAGTCTTTCCTGAGCTGACTCTATTTAAACTGAACTTTAGACTCCATTTAAATTAACCATAGTATTTGTGAGCATTGAAATCACCATGCAGGAAAGCCCTCTGTCTTGCCAGCTGATCGACCTGGCCGAAACTGTCCCTTTATATACAATCCCAAGAAAGCTGAAGGCTCAGGGACTTGCTCAGAAGAGGTAAAAAAAGATCCTCTGAGACAGTACATTTATCCTGAGCTCAGCCAGAAAGAGTAAAATGGAGGGAAGGAAAACAAAAGGAGAATGATAAAGTTTAAAAATAAGACACAATTTCTTTCAGTTAGAGAGAACTGATGATAACTGAACCAATGGCCAAGGGAACACATTTGTCTATATTTCACCAGATTTAATAAATCACTTACTGTGACATGGAAGATATGACAGTTATAACGAGATAGCATTAAGAAGGGAAAAAATAAGATTGAACAGTAGAAAACAACATCGGTTAGTGAGATTTGTTAAACTAAGAAATGGTCCTCTCTGTCAATGCAATTTACATTTCTGAAAATGTTTAAAGACAAAAGACAGGAAAAAACCAAAAAAAAACATTTAAAGAGAGAATTCTACATGGAGGGGGAAAAAACAAAAATTAAATAGATTTCCCAACAGGTTGCTCTCCCTCTCTTCTAACAAAAGCTGTACAAGTCTGACCTCTGCCTGAAACAACCTCGACAGAGTTGCAAATGCTGATGGATGACTATCATATACTCACCAGGCAGACAGTCCTGAGGAACAGGCATAATTTGAGGGATGAATCAGATTACCTCAAGTTTCTTCAAAGCCCCCTCCTCTCTGATTCTCTCCCTCCAAGGGCATTGTCTCACATGAGTGTGACATTCCAGAACAATGAAATTGGTAAAGCAACAAAAGAAAAACTCATAAGGATGGATTAAAAAAAACCTACAAAGAAGCAGAACCAAGGCTGCAAAATTGCTTCCTAAATATCTCTATTCCAAAATAAACATTCAGAGAAAAAGCTAACATTTGCTCCACACACCCTGAAAGTGCCCTGCAGTAGTACAACCATAAGTTAACACCGTTCCATTTCTGCAGACATGTGTTAGGACCTATCACATGAGAATCTAAGTGAATGACATCAAAACTGTTATCTTTTTCCCTGAGTGTGACTCATGCCAGCTGGACTAATCTAAATATTATTAAACATCACTAAATATTTTAATTTTAAGCTTAAATTATGCCAGAAGGGCTAGTTACGAAAAAGAACATAAAAAATAACATTTTAATTAATTATGTTCCCAGTTTGTGGTGATGGGTGCTACCCTCACTACTTATTTACAGTCTCAATTATTTTCCACAAATGGATAGGTATGTCTACTAATCCTTCTGGCACCATTTCCACTGCTGTTGCATGGAGCAAGATTTAAAAGACAATCCAGGAAAATCTATAATGTGCTATAAAAATTAGGAAGTATTTAAGTGATCACCTTCCCAGGGGACCTTTCACTCTTACCTAAATTTCATTGAGTGTCCCTGGAAAGTGACCTGCTTTCTGTAATGACATCAGTATAAACCTACTTTTATTCTGGCATCTCTAAAGGACACTCAAAACACCACTTACCAGCATGGCACTGTAGAAGACCAATTCTAGGACCAGAGGGATTATTTTACAGCATTAAAAATCTACAGAAAATTGCTTTTTGCATATTATGGTACCTACATCACTGCAACATTCAATATTCTCTTAAATATTCTAAACTTATACCTGTGTATATGTCCAAATACGTGTGTATGTATCAGTATCAGTACATGCATAGCAAGCCATAGCAATTGATTAATTTTGTGGTTGGCTTTGTTGTTGTTTTGTTTACGAAATAATGATCTTTACAGTCATAGAAACTTTTCAACAGTGACAAATACAGTATTTTAAAAAGTCAAAATGTGCATTGCATGTCAAATCTAGCATGCCTCTGGGAGGACAAATCAGCATCTGTTACACTTTCAAGTCTGCAAGCACAATTGTTAAGAACATTATGATCAACAGGAGGAATACAGAGTACATCAAAGGGAAAAATAAAATTCCTGGTAGATAGTAACCATTTTCTTTTCTGTAAGGAATACTAAGATGCTGGAAATTGCTCATACTTAAATCACTATTAATTAAAATAAGCCTTAGCTCCTCCTTCCCCAATGCCTTACTCCTTTTTCTCTCTCTGCTTCCAAAACCAGACTGAGAAAAAGATCAAATGTCCACCTAATGGAAACCTACATAACCTCAAACAATTTGATTTAGAGTTAAATCAAATTTCTTTGGTTTACACTATAATGGTGCTTCTGTTTTGATAACTTTTTCTGAAGATTATTGAATTTTTGTACGACACTTTAGAAAAAATTTTTGCTAAATGCGTGAAGTTCAAATGTCCTCCTCATGCATATGCCCTTTTCCAGCAAAATAACTTTTCTCATCCAAATTAATGAGACACTGTTCTCTGCTCCCACTTGTCCACACAAAGGGATTTTTTTCTCTAAAATTTCAGAAGTGCCTCTCATCTGAGGTATGAAGTGCAGGAGTTTATTCTGACTGAGCTTTACCTAAACCAGCCAACAGTGGTTGGTTTAGGTAAAGCTAAACCAGAAATCTGCTATTTGTTTCCACAAACAGCTGATTTCTGGTCTTTGCCATCACTTTATTTCTCTGGAGAGTTTTCTCAGCAGCATCATACAGCCACATGTTCACAAACATGCCCATCAGATGCACAAGTGGCCCTGGGGAGCAAATCAGATTCTGGGTACGATATGAAAAATAGGAATATTCCTGTGCATATGTGACAGGACAGAGAAGGCCGAGACTACACTACCTCTGCCCCAGGTTTCCCTGGATTCCTAAGGCATTGGTCAGAGGGACAGAACAGGACACCTCAGTCTGAGAAGAGGTACACAAATGCAAAAGGATATCAGCCAGCTGGTTTTCTCATTCTGCTTTAGCATCAGCATGGATGTGAATTGACATATGTCATCAAGTTGTTGAGTTCCCACCTCTCTTGAGTGCACTATATTTTCTTTATTTTTAATTTCTCGATAGATTTTTAAGAATTGATTAAGAAGCTGAGTCACAATCTCATCTAGTTTCTGTATTCTGAAGGTTAATACAAATATCCAAGAGTCACATAAACATGACAGCAGCAAAAATCAATCCAGCATGAGACTGAAAGCACTACATTCACCCTTAATTCTAATTATGGCCTGTTGTATAATTTTTAAATTTTAAATAAGAAAGTGATACAATCATAATTTCCTACCTCCTAAACCCTCTGAGGAGAAAAAAAAAAAGTGAAACATAGACATGGAAAAGAATTCCCTTTTTCACTGATACATGATGACTTTCTTCTAAGATCTTCCTTAGAAAAAACTTCATACAATTTTTCTTGAAACATTCTAAAGTTGTAAGTGTACGGACAACACTGTGAAGATAAACAAAACAGATTAAAGGGAATAACAACCTAGATCATGTTTGCCATATGGGTAAAACACACCAAAAATAAAATGCAGTAAAATATACATATATTATATATGTGTGTATATATATATATATACACACACATATATTTTGCCATAGTTAATATTGAGTGCAAGTTCATGGCTTAGAAAGAGCCTTTGTGCCATCCTTGAAGTAACTACATTCAAAAAGATGAAAACAGGAGTGGAAAAACACCTTTGAAATGCATTTCACATTTTCTTCTAGTTCAAAATTACAATTACTACACACTTTATAAGCCTGCAGCCAGTTTTAGTAAACTGCTACTTACAGGTCTTGCATGACAGGCAACAGATGAAAGTGGTGACTGAGAGCTCTCTCATTCACTGCTGCTGGCAACCCACTGCCTTTCTGATTTCTTCTTCAGAAACAAAGATTAGGTGGGGGAAAATAAGGTAAAGGGTTATTTTTAAAAGTCCTTATTTTCAAATCACTATCCAGGAGCCGTCTCAGTTGGCCTCTTATTAGTTGTCTCTCATCTTCCACTTCTGTCTCCATAGAAACCTAGCAGCAGCATCTCCTGCCTCACTAGCCTGAAGTCTTCAGATGTGGCCAGTGCCAAGGCTGGCTGGGCAAGCTGGGGAGGATAATGGCAGCACCCCTCTGGTGCTCAGGTTCACGTTGCTGGCCCCTGTCACGTGGAGACCTCGTGAACAAAACAGAGGGGTCACCTCTAGCCCATTGCACAGGCTGCGGCAGGAGGCTCGTCCCACTCCCAGCTGCTTCCCTTTCCTCTATCATCCTTGCAGAGGTGGACTGGGATGAAGAAAACACCTCAGACCTCATCAACTAAAACCACAGAAGCTGGAAAAAAGCAAAGTGGAGGGATGTTGAGCTACATAATCAGCACAGGGAAAGTCAGCTGGCTGCAAAGTGGGGCACTTCTCAAACTCTTGCTCCCTTTTTCCTGCTTCTAGAAAAGTAGAGGGGGCACTATCAGAAAATGGATTTGGAAAAAAAAATAAAAGATCAGTCTGAATATCCAGAGGTACAATGTAATACCACCTTCACTGTGGAAAAACATACTTGGAAAATCTTTTATTTTGTGGTATTTTTCTATTTAAATGGTTTATTTAGGAAAAGACCACTTTTTCTCTAGTGTTAATCATTTGTTTTAGAGACAGAGGGTACTTAGAATTAACTTTGTATTTTTTATTTGAATGTCCTGCACATCAATAAAATGGTACATTTTCTTTTACCTGCTTCGACTTCTTCATCACTATTACCCCAAATGGTATATACCAAAAAAGTTTCGTTTTGAGAGGACAGCTGTGAGTCACCAGGTGGCCAAAACCGACCAATGTAAAAGAAGTTACTACTGTCTACAGACTGCCTAAGGTGACTACTAAAAACTCTAGGATGGGGAATTGCTCTCATCAAAAGGAGAGGGCATGTTCAGGCAGACAGTCCCTCAGAATGGTTATCCCTGCCAGCCCAGCTGATCTCATTTAAGTCTGAGTAAATTGTTCTCAAAGTAAAAAATCTAAGGCACACAAACAGGAAGAAGAGGGCTATGTAAGCAAAAATACAATAATGACTTCTAGCAACTCACTAACAACAGGAGAGCCTACAAAACACTCAGCACTAAGAGGTGATAAAATGTTTCCTGTGAAAATCCAGAGAAAGGAGGGGCCATCCTCTCCTGTTTGAGAACTACTGCAACAGTTTATGAACAGAATTTCTCCTCTTGTAGCTATTAGGCCCTGCAACAGTTTCTGTTCAAGAAGGTTTTGCAGACAGTGTGCAAGAACGCAATAATCTAGAAGAAACAGAACTGATTTTTTTATTTTTCCAATGTATTAAAGCCTTAACTTCTATATTAAATATGTAGATTACTGAAAAAACAAACTGTGTATTACAGAACAGATATGGAGTTTTGGTGTGTGTGGGTAGTTTTAGAAGTTGCACAATAAACTAATGTGAATATATATTACCATATACAGACAAAGACTAAGTAGCAGATATTCCAATATGTCTATTATTTTCAAACAGATGTTAACAATGGAAACGTTTGTCATGGTGCAAAGAATGTATCTGCATATTGTTTTTTATAGCATCTAGAGCTGTGAAGGATTTCTAAATATAAAGACTGTGTAAGGACAAATATTAGCTTTAAAGTCCATTTCATGGACATGGAAGGTGGTGAACAGAAAGAAAAAAATGTCAGATTTGTGCAATAAGTTTGAACCAATGTGCTGAATGCAGATAGCAGTGAGCACAAGTTACTTGCCATGATAGTGGTTATTTTCTTCAATATCAGTACATATTTACTAACATAGGCAATTTTTTTTGTCTGAATCACTTAGTAGTTCCTTCTTCAAGAAAGCAATTTTCTAAAACCATACACTTCAATCTATTACCAAATAGTTTGTTTCCTAATGAAAATTTTCAAAGGTGCAATTTATGGGGAAATAATACTCAGTATTATGCATTTTTTTTAGTGTCTGTTGCTCTTCACTGAATGTTAGGTGTGAATTTGTTATTCTCATCATAGAAAGAAGAGCAGTCTGCTCTAATCAGCATTCCTGGTATGGGACAGTGCAGTTGCCATCTGTGTCAATGCAACAACCCTGCCAAGACACACCAAGCTCATAGTTTAATTTGACAGAGAATCTTACAGTGCCCCCACTCATCACACTCACTCTCTTTCAATTTACCATACTTCCTCAGTGACGGAAACCAAATGTTAAACAGCAAAATGAAGGCTGGTTCAGTTTCCAACAATGAGATCATCTTTCAAATCTATGCTTTCCAGCTGATGGCCAAATAAAGGTCTTGGATGCCTTAGTTCTCCATTCTTAGATGCAAAGTCCCTGTCACAACAACAGGAATTCAGATTTTTAAGATACCAAACAGTAATGAACATAAGATGCCTACTCTAGTTATTTGCAGAGATCATGTTGCAGCCTTTACAGTATAGTTGCTGTAGCAAAGTTGAAAAATTTAATGTTGAAAGCTGAGAGTAATGATACAAAAATTAATTTCTCCATTCAAGTCAATGCCATCAGCAAGGAGTACACTGCCACCATTTTCTGATGCCACAGGCCCAGAGGAAGATGATAGCTGTTATTGAAGATAAAGATAATTTTGTAGAAGTGCTTAAGGATTTACTAGCAAGAAATGAAAGAGCAAACTTCTCCTACTTCTTTAAAGCAGAGGGCTGGAACTCATGCAATCAATAACAGACTGAACAAAAGCAGAAGAAGCTAAAGGAAATACTCAGGCAGACTAGGAAAAAAAACCTGCAGAGGTAAAAGACACCTCTGGAAAATGTAACCTATCAATTTTAGTAGCACACCTGCAATTTAATCACAGCACGGCACATTTAGAGCATTGAGAGTTGAAACTAGAATTCAAGGGGTCTACATTATCATTCAGGTTTAAGGGAGTAATATCTTTGTCTAACAGATTGACCTATAGACTGTTCCAAATGCTTTTTTTGCAAGAAAGTACACTAACAGTGTGGAAGAATGAACACCAGATCAGATTCCTTAAAGATGGAGGAGAGGAGAGGAGAGGAGAGGGGGAAAGTCCTGGTGCCACAGCCCATTCCCCANAGGAGAGGAGAGGAGAGGAGAGGAGAGAAGAGGAGAGGAGAATTCTAATCACACATTATTTGACACTTCAAATCATCAAGGCAGGTGGCTTTTGGTCCAGAAAGTGCAGGAGCAAGACGGACAGGAATGTAAGAGAGCTGCCTGTCCACAAACACTGCTTTAGCTCCTGCTGAGGGCTCAGGATGGCCCCAGCCCATAGGGCTGACCCGCCCTCTCCAGCCTTGTGCCCTGCTAGAGCTGCCTCTCCAATGCTCACCAGAATGTGAGCAGCCATGCTGTCAGCTGGAGCAGGTGATTGATCCATCTGAAAACTAACCCTACCAGAGAAAGAAAAGGAAAATTAGTTTTCAGTTGATCAGCAAAGCTTTACAAGTCTTTCTACAACAAGGAGGAGACAGGACCAGCAGTTTCTCTGGCATTGCTGGCCCAGGTCAGCCAAGCTGCTGCAATGAAATGCTCCTGCTCACTCCTCCATGCACACAATCACAGCACTTCTAACCAGGTGACCCTTCCTCAGGTGCTTCACAGCACAAAGGTATTTAGTTTAGTGGAGGACATTTTGGCCTGCAGTTCAAGCGGGCTCAAGTTACAGAGCAAGTGGCCCAAAATATCTCCAGCCAAAGAGATGGTAACTACTTGTCTTGCATTCTAAAGAGAGAATGACATGTCACTCTGTACTTAAGGCCTGAAATTTTTTATATAATTGGTCCATAGTATCATCAAGATTATTGAAGATGATGAAATTGATAGAGAGACAAAACAAAGTGTTCTCACTCAGGCAAGCTCTGGTAGAATCTATTGATTTACAGCAAATAAAACAATTTGGGAAATAATATTCAGACAACCTTGTGGGAATATTGTGGTTGGCAGTTCATTTCTACAAAATGGATGCTATTCAAAGCCACAATTCTCATAAACTTTAAGTTAACAACATGCACTCTCTACATAAACACACAGAAATTAATATTAAAGATATGATAGAGGGTAAAGAATTATAAAATAAACAGTAAGAGAGGAACCAAACTTAAGGTTGATGATTAAATCAGAACTGGACCTCATTATAACATGTTTAATTACACATTTATCTTTTTTCTGGTTTGGATAGGACTCCTATCTCCTTAAGTGCACAGGACAAGTGCTACTGAATACTGGATTGTTTAATCCAAACTACTCTTTTCTCAAGGACCTTTGGTCTGCAGAGTGATATACAAACAATAGCCATGACGAGAAGGAGAGGAGGGACGGCACCTGATGATACCTGGATCAACCACTGGATGTTAAAGGGGCTTGTGCTTTAAGTTTTTTAAAATTTAAAAGTCCTCCTCTGCAGGCAAAATAAAAACATGAGCCACTCAGACGCTACTTCAATCCTCCACAAAACTTTAATCAATAAGATATCTCAAAAGAGAGGCAAGAACTGTGGAGAGTCAGACACTGAGCTATGGCAAATTACACCAGGTAATTAAGAATAAGAAAACATTAGTAGCATTAGATCAATTAGGTAAATACAAATGCATGTGTGACAGCAAACATTGACTGTGATAGAGACAAATATCTGGTGTTTGCTTGTGTGAGAGCAAGATGACTTCCCCCATCCTCAGGTGGGTGACTCCGTTGTCCCAATTGAAGGGAAGGGGAACCAAGAGGTTTTACCAGTAAAACAAATGCTTTCCTCAATATTTATGGCCAGTGGTAGAGTGGAAGCTACCTCATTTGGTGTCCCCAACATGTGGACTGTGCCAAAGAAAAGGAAAAAAAACCCCAACACATTTAGTTTATAGTTCCTCTGCATCATTTTACTAGTGTAAGACCTACTGTAGCCTAGTAGGTGTAGAATAAACCTTAGTCAAGAGTAAGTATACCTTTTAGAAATTTATTCTTGCACAGTTTTGGCTTCATCCAAAATAAAAAAATAATGGGAAATGGTTTTACATGTCTCAGTTTCTTCACTCTGGGTACACGTGAGTGTACTTCTCATGGAAAACATGAGGGAGAGAGAAAGATACCAGCAGGATCTATGATTGTGTACTTATTTATACTTAATATTAGTATATATTCCTTTATTTTTCTTACAGAGCAGATTATTAGTTCACAGAGTTCAAAGTGATTATATTCAAAATACATACATGTTACTGGCAAGATTACATGCAAAATCATGCATTTAATAGAACAAAAATACAGGCATTTTCCACTGTTTTACCTTTACTTCAAAACCTGGACTATAAATCAGCAAAAAGGCAGCTGTTGACAAGAAATGATAATGACTATTCATACATGACTACTGATTAAAATAAGCTTATAAACTTTCCTGTTTTCTCACAACAAATTGCAATTTGATGGATCTTACTTATATATTTTCATAAATGGAAAGTTTGCTAAAAGATTAAAATTGCACTACCAGTAAATGAAACTTGTTCCATAAACTGAAGTAACTCCCAAAAAACCAGTATTTTCTCCTCTCATTTAGGTACTCCACCGAGGGGGTAGTGACATTTTTGCCAGTAAATCCACACTCTTATTTTGCTCTACTGAAATACAAAGACAGAATGTCCGCATTCTCTTCTTTCAAGCAGAATTATGTAGCTTTGAAGAGAGTATTTCATAATACACTTGCATTTTAGATGACCAAATTCTAACAAGAAGAATGAGGATATACTGTGTGTCCTGATCCTACAAATCTTTATTCCAAAAGCAATTTCTGCCCAAGCATGCAGAAACCAGTTAATTTAAATACAAGTGTGCAAAAGACAAAAGGTACAAACCCTTCAATAAAGCTTCCTTAGTCGCTGTCCTATTAAATGAAAAATTTTCATAAGATTAGCAAACTAGGTATTCTTTCCTTACATTTGTAGAAACAAATAATAAACACTGAAACACATTGTAGTAACAACAACGTACTCTTGATTAATATTTTTAAATGGTTTTTTTTTTCTGAGACATTTTTCTTTAAAAAAACATGGTCTTTTTGCTTGGTGGAGCTTATATTAAATCTCCTAAACCTACTTCCAAGTGTGGAGAACTGATTTAAGAGTTTCTTATTGTCTAAAGCAGTCAGTAGGCGAATGTTGGACTATTACAAAGCACCCTTATAGAAAGAGAACCCAGGTTAGTTCTGTAACTAGCATCCCAGACCATTTTTAGCAATAGCTGCTAATAACTCTTAAATGCCCTGGAGCAGTAGCACTATTGTGAACTAACCCCAAGGAACTGCCTCTGCAAATTCTGCTATCAATCTGATGCTGCAAAGCAGCTCAATAGTTCGAGAAGCCTTTGTAAATTCCATCTCTGAGAACTGATTTCAGCAACTATCATCTACTGAGTATACAGGGAAAATCTGTTGCCAGTGTAGATTCAAATGTTTAAAATCCACCTCAGGAGGACTAAAAATTGCTCAATTAAAATACTAGCCCTCCCTATAGCCTAATATTAAAAATAAAATATGAAATCAGGCTTCAGGAAATACTACCTTTTCTTCCCTCTAATACACTAGTTTTAAAAGGCACACAACTGACAAATTATTTTTGTCCAAAGCTATACTGAACTCTATTATATCCAGGTATTCTTTATATTTTTTAAAATAAAAAGTTTGCTGTTTTTAAACAATATATTTCTAATGCTGTCAAGTACTAAGATAACAATTGATCTGACTTTTCCCTCTAAGGACTAGTAAATCTACAGCAGCAAATTTTGCAGGAGCCATTTTAGAAGCTTTGTACAGTTATATACAAATATATATACATTTATATAATTTATATATGAATATAGAATATATTTATTACTACTATATCTAAAAAAAAACCCAAAACCTAATAAAAAACTAAATAATAACAATAATAATAATAATGACCAAAAAACCCAGCAAAATATTTTGCTTTTGCTACTGTGTATTCCGTATCGTGTTTGTTCAGTGTATGTACAACTTGAATGGCTACAAGTAATTTCAAGGAAAAAAATTTACTACTCATATCACAAAAACCACTCTATATTCTCAATTACCTCTTAGAACAGCTCCTACTGAAAGATGTTCTAATAGAGAGGAAAGACTAAGCACCACTAAGAACCGCACAAGTAGCACATGTCTGGAAGTTTCATCTATCTGATATTACTCGAAAACAAGGAACTTGCCTAGGAAACCTGGAATTTCCTGCAGCTAGGACACAGTTAATTGAATGCAATTACTCTTGCAGTTAGTAATAAGAAAGTGGCAGGCAAGCAGCATAAGACATCATATTTGTGACTTTTTAATACCTGTTCAGAATAAATAAATTCATAATTGATTAATTATATATTCAGGCGGAGAAACACAATGCTAGCCTTTCATTGTCCATGGACACACAGGCTCATCACCAGAGAGCACAAATGAAATGCTAATGGCAGAGAAGATGAATGCCAATTTCCTTCACTTTGCTCCAACTTTCAGTGGCTCTCTACAATAAAAGATAGCTATTTGTGGAGACTGGCTTGTTCCATACCATTAACTCAGAACAAAACATATTTTTAGTGGGACAGCAGTGTTTACTTGTAAGAACTGATGAATTGTACACCACCATTTATCACTTGTAGACAAAGACATTCAGGCACAATTTTGGACATAAATCAAGGTACATGCTCCTAAATAAAAAAGGGATTGCTTAAGTCCCTAAAACTGCATAGATTGAGGTCAGATTGGCCATAGCAACCAAGAATGGTACTTAGGCCTTCAGTAAGACTTAGCAACCAATAAATGAGCTCAGATCTCTTTTCATCTCCACTGGTGTGAAAGCCAAAATTAAAAAGATTAGATCACGCTGCACCCATCACAATAGACTTCACAGTGAAAAAGTCATTTCTAGCCTTTGATTCACATCCAATAAATAACATTCATCCCTTCCATAATGAACAACTTTCAAAGTAAATTGAATCTCCATAGTGCTGCTTTCCCTTGCTGCACTGTATTTACATAACAATATATCACAGGAAGCGCAGAGTGGGTCTTGCAAATGGAAGACATGTCTTTAGCACTGATTACACTACACTCAGCTTTAAAATGCTTGCCATTTAAACATAATGCACAGTAGATTATAATAAATAAAAAACCCACTTTAAATCTTGCGGTGTGAAACTTTGACAATTTCAATATGGAAATTTCATAGTAAACAGCTCCCTCCCCCTTTCCTTTGAGTCCTTCCATTTGAGGATATTCAGCAAATTCTACTTTCCAGGAGCACTGATGATACTATCTGTCTTGTGTTTCCAGGAAAAGGGATAGTACATTATTTCATTTTTACTGCCTGTTTCCACACTGTTCCTCTTCCCTTTTATATATCTTTTCAAGTACTTGAACAATTCTTTCTAATGTTCCAAACACATCACTAACCTCTTACTCCAGTCTCACACAAAGCACTAAGTATTGTTTGTTTTCGTCTCCCTAGAGCAGTAGTTATTTGTAAATAGGTGAAGCCGATCACAGCTACAGGAATCTAACACATGAAATCAAAAAACACATCCAGCAAATGTTTGTGTTTTATTGCCACTGAATGCCCTGTATTTCCCATGCTCAGTTTGTCATTATTACAAATAGATTGTCGTTCCCTTCTTACTTCAGGTTGCATAAATTGATGTTTAAAGGAGTGTTCGACAGAAATACATCAATACAAAAATTCTACACCTAATTAAAAACATGCAGGAATAATTTCAGCCCTCTGCAGCAACAACTCATGTAGATTATACTATGTGAACTCAGCAGGGAACCTCATTAATTTTTAAAACTCTCTGACCCTAGCGCAGTTAAGGGTGTAAAAATAATTACAAATTAGGGTTGAGGGAGCACTGTTTTATTATTGCATGTGTGTTATCAGCTACACAACATTTTATCAGATATGGATATTTATGATAGCTAAGCATAATTTGAACACAACCAAAATAAATTTTAAAAATGCAAACATTAGAGATCTGATATTTTCAAGAACATAACTATAGTAGCCACCACTTCCACAAAAAGAAAGCCTGTCTGCTCTCCGCAAACATTCTCATAGCACAAAGCACGTCAATTACAGATTAAACGCTGGTAACAGCCTGGATACGGCAGTAAACTAAGATATTCCTATCACAAGGCACATTTGCAATCTACCAATTTCTAACTTATTTAGAAGGCTATAACATACTTGGCAGAGGGTATAAATAGTCTCTCTTACCTAAAACTTGTCAGAAGAAAGATCCTTCTTCATTGTTGTCACCTCCAGTGCCCCCTCTTGCCACCATGGAGATTGGTTCTGCTATGTTTATTGCTCTGTGCCTCAGTTAGAGCCGTGACACTAATCTGCCTGCACAGACCAGCACCGGGGTGTGCGCGGGTGTGTGTGCGGGTGAGAAAAGAGAGCCTGCTGACTTCAGGACTGGGAACCTAAACCTCAGGCCAAGTCAAGGCTGAATGAAAATGATCAAAGCTCTGTCCCTCATCAACAGAGTAGACAAGATTTCTCTCCCCCCTCCCAATGAGAAGCAGGGCTGTCATTAGGGATTCCCACTAAAAAGCCTGTAACAGAGGCAGACCTTCTGCAGACTGCTAGTGCCTGCCCAGCAGCCCGTGCAGAATACAGGTAGCTATTGTTCCTGAGACAGATATGTAGCCAGCCACTCAGACTCTGACAGATCTCAACAAACCAGTGAGCCTGCCTTCGGTTTAACTCTTTATTTACTAGCCGTTCACTTTTTGCAAAGATCTCATTTTGCCCTGGAGAGGGAGGGACGGGGAAGGTAAAAAAAAGAAAATCAGTAAATTATTCTGGCTTTGTTAAGAAAAGTGTTTCACATACATAGGCAGTAACCCAATGCAAATTTAGGAGTATTGACTTTAATTTTGAAATCTCATCTAGTCTGGTGCTGGACAACACAGCAATAGCATACTTTAGTAGTAAAAAAGGATTCCAGTCCTGTAAGGGAAATAAGTCCTGCTCTGCCTTCCTCTGCATTTTCAGAACTCATGAGGAAATAAAATAATTGGAACAGATAACATGCATCCTTTCTCAAATAATCTAGGTTTTAAGAAACAGAGAAATTTAGTGCAAAAGCTTCAGCAGGTTTCCCAACAGACATATGTTCTAAACATTGACTGAACATGAAGTTAGCATCTCCAGCAGCAAATTTTGCTAGAGCAGGTAGATAGTAATTAGCTGGCATAAAAAGCAGAGATACTCATTTCAGTCTCATACCAGTTATATATTTCTATAAGGAGATTTTACTTGCACAAAAACTCTGGGTTTTTTTTATTTTATATTACATGGAGCTTAATGATTTATTTGCAAAGACATGGTCAATGAAGCTGTTGGAGGAAATATCCTGACATTTACACTCAGTGCTTGATTTTAGGAAGTAATGCAATTTTATATGAAAAGATAATGATTCTTCATTCTGTATAACTATTGTATAAGTTCAAGCCAGGTGCAGACTTCAGTTCTAAAATACTTTTTCCCTTCTTCTGTGTAAGTCAGTCTTAATTTCATTTCAGGCAGATTGTAGTAGGATATGTATATGCATGGGTATACTTGCCTTAGGGTGGGTTGCTTGGATTGCTTTAAAACAAGTTTAAGGCAAAAAGGTTGAAGATTACCAGAGACATTTTCGTGTGCCAATAAACTCAGATATATAAAATGCACATTTTAAAAAAAAAAATTAAAATTGAGACTGCTAACACAAGTGCAAATTAGAGACATGATGTCAAAAGCAGTATTTTACCCTGACAGACCCTATCAACCCAGAGAAGCCTTCCTACCCATTACAAATAAACAATCATTTTATCAGCAACTTACAAATGACATGCTAAAAAGTTGCATGTGATTTAATTTGAAAGTTGCCGATGGTCACTTGGAGTGTTTCAAAGCAACCTTTTCTGCGTGTTTGAGGATTTAATTACATTCCTACTAAAATACCAGGCATTCAGAGCCATTCAAAATTCTTCCACCACAGCAAGGAAACAAACAGACAAACAAGAAAGAAAATCAGTGTTTTTCAGCGTAACATACCCTGTGTGCCAGAATACCTCTAGCCTACTCAATGCATTTTAAAGAAAAATGACTTTGCATTCAACAATATTTTTGCTGTTGAATTCCAGAGTATCTCTTTCATTTCAATTGGAATATCAGTCCTTAATGATAGACTTACTCTTTGGACTGTACTTTTTATCATCAGTTTACATTGCTTGGTGGTATGTAGGAAAATAGCTTTCAGTCATAAATGTGTTTACAATTTAATAGTGTTCTTAGACAAAAGGATTAATTTATTATGAAT
Source organism: Anthoscopus minutus (assembly GCA_013399455.1). NCBI lineage: Eukaryota > Metazoa > Chordata > Aves > Passeriformes > Paridae > Anthoscopus > Anthoscopus minutus. The sequence continues at coordinate 75,903 of VWYI01024498.1, forward strand.
TCTGAAGCACTGTGCGCCAATTTCCCTTCCATTTGAGCAAACTAGTAATAAACTCCTGCCACTAAATGGAATTTTAAATTTCTGAAGAAATATATGCCAGGAAGATTCTCTGCTGCTGGTGCACAGCATGGAAAAACCATGTGAGAATGTGGCCATGGAGCTGTAAAAATAAAAGCCTGCAGAGTTATGTGTCACTGTCTGGAAATACCTACTCTGCACAGCATGTGCACTCCACTGCCACCAGTATCATGCCATAGAAAGCCTATTTTGAAGCCCTGCTAAGGACCATGTGACAAGCTCCTGAGCATGGTCACATTTGATTTCAACCTCTGGCAAGGTGCAGCAACCTTGCAAAGTGCAATAACGCTGGGGTGTTTCACCCTGAGTCCAGGATCCCACACGTCTTCTGTGCCACATTATCCTGGCACTCATCTGCTGCTGGCTCGGTATCTGCATGAGCACACAGGCCATTCAAAAGCATTAGTAAATACCCCTTTACAGGAGCATGAGAACAAAAACTTTCTGCAGGGAGCTCATGCTGGAGCTGGGCATTTTGCAGGAAGACAGAGATGTTGGTGCTTGCTATGAAGGTGTGACTTCCTCTCCCTCCTCAGAAATCCTCCCCACCTTTACTGGAACAATCCCCAGGCTGCATTCATGAGGAAATCATCTTTCTTCAACTTTGGAGAGAAGTATTCTGAACAAAGACTTTCACAGTCTCTAGAGGTCACCTTTTGAGGAGACAATGGCCGCTTTCCCCAGTCAAGCCTACCCCAAGTCACCAGTAACAGAAGTTTTGGCTATAAAGTACAAGATATGGGATTTATGTAAAGGATTAAGTTTGTTTACACTTATTTGCCCTAATTTTTTTCTCTCACTATCTCTGGTTTTTGTTTTTATTTTTTTTTTATTTATTATTTTAAACAGCAAAAACCACACAAGCACTAAGGGGAAAAGGGGCCACTAAAGGGGGAGGGAAAACAAGGCTTTTTTCTTTTCAGTTGGATAAGTCATCTACTAAAGGCAAGCATTATAGACACAACACTGGGTAACTAATCTCACGAACCATCAGATATTTGAACAGTTTGCATTGATTTCCCAAAAAGAGAGCAAAAAGAAAGTCAGGTATGTCTTGCATAACAATTCTGCATCTTAGAAATTTGCTTGAGAACAGACTGCTGGAGTTATTTCTTTCAGCTAACCCACACAGCCCCACTTTGGCAAACAAAGGCACACACCAGTATCCATTTTCCTTTGGAGATTCCATTTTAATGATTTGGTAGCAAATACCTTTGTATTTGGAAATTATACCAGACACAAAAAAGCACAGTGTTTCGGTAATTGTCTTACAGAGGTGAAATGCACATAATGTATTCAAATATGCAACCTCAATTAACCTTTTGCCTCACTTTGTGGACAAACCTATCTATAAAAGTGAGCCCCTTCCACGATCAAAAGTCAGTTCTACAACTTCACATTGTTTGTGGCTAGTTCCCTATACAAAAAAACGTAATGGGAAGTGATCTTCATGAAGTGCAATTTAAATTTAACTCGTTGTTATCCTTAATACAAAAGCTGTATTACAATGTAATGTACTGTGTTACAGTATGCACTGTAAAACATCATATAAGAAAGCATTGGGTTTTACTTTTTACAAAAATATGTTTATTTATTATGCGGTAACTAGGCTTTATTTATCTCAGAAAATACTGAAAAACATAAGATAGCAAGCATAAAGATATAAAAAAGTTTTAACAGAATCCAGTACCTATTTTGCTTTGGATATAGGCAAGTAAAGCATGTAGTTTAGGAGAGAACTTACAACTAACATATATTCAGCTATGTTTGTATACTGTAATATAAAAAAACCTGGAATTGCAACTGATAAAGACCCCTTAACCTTCCTAAAATGTGGTATGTATATTAGTAACAAATTTTTTTTTCTTTAAAATGCTCTTCTAAAGAGCACAACTTTCTTTCCTCTCAACTCTTTCACAGAAACACAATTAGAGTTTTGCATTCTCCATTAGATGCTTTGTGAGAGCAAATGTAAGGGATTACAACTCAGCAAGATAATTACAAACATTCTACATAAAGGCAGAGGAAACCAAAATCAGAGATAGATTTCACCAGTTCACATTCTTCCTACAGATTACATTTTTGATATGTGATCTGTTGGAGAAAATTAGTAGAAGGTGACAGTATCTTTTTTTTCTCCCCTGATTACTTTAGAGATAATATCAGCAGACCAAAGCACTGTTCAAATACATCCTTTTCTTTTTGTAATGTTTCAGATTCTGAGCTCCAAATACATACTTTGTAAAATCTCTCTCCATCCAACCCTAAGCCCAAACATTTGCCTAGCTAACTAGTAGTACATGAATTACAGCAACAGGGCATATTCACACAGGTAAAGTGAATTAAACCATCTTGTTTGCAAAAGTGTACTTTTTAAGTCAATCTTGTACCCAGTTACAAATCAAGACAAGAGATAAATATATAGAACAAGATATTTTCTTTATAAAATCCCCAAACAAAAAACCCACAAAACATACCTCAAACCCCCTAAACAATAGCAACACCACCCTAAATGTGTTGAACATTAATAGGAATTTTCCCCTTGCTTCCTTAAGAACAGTGATTTAGGTAGGCACATCAAATTACAGATATTCCAGTATGACAATTCACTTTTTATCAGGAATTAATATTTATCACTTGTTTCCATCGCCTTTGGATGGATTTGGACCTACCGTTTTAAGCACCGATCCCTGGGAGTTGCTGGTTTTTGAAGGGCCACTTTTTGAAGTAGTTGGATGGAGAAAGGCAAGCCAGGACTGCCCCTGTGGCTTCAACCTGCCGTGGATAGTTTCCTTCCTTGAAATCTTTTGATAAAAGCCAGAACACAACTTGATTTATTAATGTAGCAAAGTCATTACAATTCAGAGCTAAAAATGTTATTGGACTTCCCTCCAGCTAGTGCTGTTTAAGCAAGCTTTTAAAAAGCAATTTAATTCCATTCCACAAAGTCAAATTTCCTCCACAGATAATTGGTTTTCATTGTATGTATAAAAAGCTGCAATAAAGCCAATAAGTCCAACTATATATTTTCTTAGGGTAATATTTATTACTGAAAGACTGACCTGCTCCTGACAGAATTGTATTGTCTCTGTTTTTCTACTGTTAACCTGGAATCTTTCTGGTAATAACACAAGCACTCTATGGTAGCATTCACCAATGTACTGTGAAATCCAAATACAATCAAGAATTCTTCTGGCCTCTCACATTTATAGCCAAACAACCTTATGCTGTCAGCTGTCACAGATTAAATCTTCATATATAAACTTATTCAGTAAGAGTTAAAGAATTCACACTGTTTTGAGAGCTTAAAACAGTCAGAAAATACGTATCTGGCTTGGGTCATTATCAGTATATTTGAAAACTGCCATACTAAAACAAATATTAAAGCCTGGTTTTGTGTATGTATATATAATATACAAGAATATGTATTACTCATGGATATGTTTGTATTCCAAGAGTCCAGGAACAACAGTGCTCTTTTGAGCATCTTGATACATCAGACTTGGAAAGCTTGCACACTAATAATGGCACAAGGAGCAAAACAAAGAAATCCAAAAACTATCAAAGTTGGAGATGCAAAAATAGGCATGAAATTTTTACATAGCTAATAAACTTCACTAAAGCTCCACACTCATTCAAATCTTTCTTAACAGATACTTACAACTAAAAACAATCTGCCATCTCAAGCAGCCAAATGCAATAAAAATACTTACCAGATATCTTGCCTTGCTTTGAATGAATGCATTTATCTTTCTTTTCCTTTTTTTTTTTCTTTAGAAGACAAGGAGATTCACATTTAAAAGCTGTATTAGTTACTGTCCTCCTGCTCCCGCAGCTCTTCAGTTGTAGGAACGGAGGAGCTTGGCTGGTATTGTTTTGAGATAAAGAGAATGGCCCGTGTGAGCCAAGATATTCTGCACTGTCTGATGATCTCTGCAGTGTTCTTAAACTCCTCCACCAAGACAGGTATTTTTTTTGTTGTCTGTTGTCCAAACAGGTTCATCAGAGCCCTTACAGCCACCTTCATTTTTCAGTTGTGGAGGCCCTATGTGCTGAGAGGAGAGAGGTTTCTTTCAGTATTTATTTGCTTTTGGATTGGAGGAAGAGGCTGAGAGATTTTCAATTTGAGATCAAAGACAAGCACATGCAATGGGACGAAACATAGTTTTCTCAATTGTTCTCAGAATAGTAGTCCCTGAGTTCCCACACTCGGTGCTCTCAACTCTATAAGCTTCACAGGGTAAAAAAGATGGATAGTTATATATATACACACACACACACAGACGCACGTAGACACACACACACACACACATATTTTAAATATATTAGTTTTCCCCCTTGCAGCACTGCAGTCTCTCTATTGTCAAATAATAACTGTATCTGAAAAGAAAGCACTTAATAAGGCTAAGGTCAGACTGCTCAGACTTGGCATTTGCTGCGATAACAAATCAGAGATGATAGCATCGTACAGATTTATGAATTTTTTGCCCCCGCAGTCACAAACATCAGACGTTTACTTTATAAAGAAAGCTTTTAGATTCTTCCTGCAGTTTCCATAGTGATTTCATTTTTTCCCTTTTATCACAGATTGGCTGAAGTACTGCTACCCTTTGTGTTTTAAAAGGCTTGTGCTACCAACTGTCGATATAAAGGCACTGTAGCTAAAGCACACACGCAACACAAACTGTCAAAAATAATTGAAATAGATAAATACTGGCTGAAAAAGGTTTTGGTATTTTCTCTGCTTGTCCTGAAGAGTACAGTAGAATAGTATTTCATTTGAATAAATGTAATTAACTTGAGCCAACCACACTTCTGTTCCATATCCCATAACCTATGATACTTCTATTGAGTACTTATATACAAAAAAATTATCTTCTTCACAAAAAGTTTTAATACAGCCTACATCAAGCAAAATAACTATGTTTGTTAGATATACATGAAAGCACACTCATTAATTTTTGGAATCTTCTAAAGACATTGCTTTTGCCAACTATATTCTTCCTCTAAGTTTATTCTTTTAGAGAACATGATGATTTTAAGAACACTTACACTGTTTCTGGCAAAGCAAACAATACTCTCTCTTTCTGGAAAGATAACCACCTTTCAAACTAAGCCTAAAGGATTAGTTTCTGTTTAACCCCTTGCTAAACAAATGAGACCATCATCTTCTCAACAAAACAGAACTCAGCTAAGTAAACACCTCTATTCAGTTATCATTCCTTTAAAAATGTAGTCTTTAGATTTCAGAATGCAAGCACAGTATTTCCCTACCGCTCTTTTAACCAGCTTAATAGAAACTGGTGTGCAGTTAACCCCAGCAATTTCCTTCACTCTTGTAAGTTTATATACTTGTGAGTCAGAAATGGTATCACTTATTCAAAATACTGAATTCCTATCATACAAAGAAAAGTATATTACAAAAACTTTTTCAGTTGGAAATTTTCCAGATGACTTTAAAAATAATGAATTTCCTTACTTTCATACAATAATGGAAAAGTCAGAGCAAAATTCACATGGAGAAATATCTTAAAACCCTATAAAGAACAGTAGAGTTAAAAAAATATTTCAATTCCTAGGGTACAAAAAAAAAAAGAAAAAAAGAGAAAAAAAATCCAGACAACTTCCTTTTGGATGCATTTATGGCAGTTAATTATTTATTTCCAAACAGATTATCTACAGAAAACTACCAAGCTCCCTATTTTATTAGTGAATTATACAACTGTTTTTTGCTTTTGGGATATTAAAATCAATAGGGATCCACAGCCACTAAATAGCCACTAACTGTGAGCATTAAGTATGTCAGTACTTAAAAAAAAGTTTATTGGAAAGAAGATTTTTCAGCTAGCTGTAAGTGAAGGACTAAATGTAAATAAAAATCTGAGAGTTACTAAGATTGTCCTGATTACTGAAATACTCCACAAGTGGTCCTGGCCAAAATTGGTACAGAGAGATGCAGCAGTTTTTGGAAAGATGCAGAGACAGCTGTTGCTGCCCTGGGACATGAGGGTGGGCTAGATGGGATCCCTAAAGCCCTGTTACCCCTTGGCAAGCAGCCACTAAACTGTCCCTTGTAGCAAACCTGACAGAATCTGAACCCACACTTTATACCTATTTTACCCCAGAAACCTCTCAAGGACCATTTAATGAGCATAATAAGCACTGTGTGCAAGTAATCAACGTTATCTGACTCACAATGATAAATACTGTCTTTGTGCAGATTTTTCATGCATTGGAAAAAAAAAATAACCCATGCGAAACATTAGTGAGTAGAACTGTGACTTTCCAATAGGATTATGACTTTATACACTCCTTATTTTAAACAGTATAGTTATTTTAAAATCCTGTATGCACACATATCTCAGCATAAACCTGAATCACCAAGGAGAATTTCTATGCAACAAGTGGGGAATGCAGATCATTAAAAATAACTCATCAGTAAAAAGAAATATGGAAATCTTTTTCGCTGAAGGGGTAAGGATAAGAATTTTTTCTTCAATAAAACAAAAATATTTGAAGACAAATTTCATCCTACCTAAAAACACTAAGTCATGTTCTCACAGTATTTTATTTCCAAAGTTTACATACATAAGATGTTCAAATGGTTTCTGCAAGATTCACAGGGCAACTGACTTCCTGGGGATTGTATGAAACTGCTGAATATATCCCCAGTCATTCCCTAAGCCAAGTTACCCTCAGGAAATTACTTTTTTTGGAAGGAAAACACAAACTAAGTTGTTTTCTTTTTAACTGCTAGAGATTAAACCGGGCATTTGAAATGAAGAGTTGACTAACAGTCTACGTTTAAAAAAGAATTTCATACTTCTTTGGACTCAGCTCTGCATATTCTCCTTGGAGAAAACTCTTAAATACAGCAGGAATGTGCTAACTAAAGTAAGTAAATATTTGTTGCTATACTTTTAGTTAAATCTCTTTTAATATAAATGATTCTTCAGTCATACAGCTGACAGGCATCCTGGACATTCACTCATTCTCTTCATCAAATAAGGACAAGAGGTCAAGCTCAGAGTGTGACAATCCTTCCTCCTGTCATGCTCTGCAGGTAGACCTCATGCAGACACTGTTCATCTTTTAGCTTAGACAGTAGAGGCCAACACTTTTAGATCTCACATTTATTCATTAAAATTCATAGTAAAAAAAAATCTACAGAGAATTCCCCTTCCTCAACAGTTCTCCAGCAATGGGATCACATTTTTTCTCATCCTCCAGCTTAGAGTGGGAAGGGGCAAGGAAGCAGAGTACATATCTAAAGAAACAGGCTATATAATTTTTAGCTTGCCAGCCTGAAAACTACCCACAAAAGAAATTACTTTTCCTGGACACATAGGGAGGGATCATGCTCTTCTTTAAAAGATAAAAGAAGCATCCTTTGCTAACTCATATAGTGTTTTCTTAATTTTTCCTTCTAGGGAAAGAAATTTACTACTTTCTCTGATTTTTTAAAATCATCCTCTACACTAAGTATGCTTAATCAAATACTGAAAATATGCAACCTACTGCGAGAGGTGAACTGAAAAATGTTTTAAAGTTTGCAGTCCTGGTTCAATCAGTCAAAAACTCTGCAGTCTTAAATCATAGAATATCTCAAGTTGGAATGGACCCATAAAGATCACCAAATCAAACTCACTTCTCCTCAGAGGACTACCTATAACTAAATCATATGACTAAGAGCTTCATCTAAATGTTCCTTGAGCTCTGTCAGGCTTGGTGCTATGACAACTTCCCAGGGAAGCCCATTGCAGCAATCAAACACCCTCTGGGTGAGGAACCTTTTCCTAGAGCTAACTCTGAATTTCTGATGCATTTTCATTCCATTTCTTCTTGTCCAAATTAACTCCTGATTTATTTACCCACCAGAGAGAAGGCAGTAGCATATTTTCTATCTGTTAGAACCAATGCCAGTAGCATCAGGAATTCCCTGTCTAAGGTATCCATTATTTCCTGAGAAAGATAACCAAAAATCTCCACTGAGATCTTTATATATTTATAAATAAAAATAAGGCAGCCTTTTGGACTGTCTTTAGGACCACAAACAGATTTCTCTTGTACAGTAAGTAGAATCTAAGAAGTCACTTGCCTCCTAACAAGAAAATAAATACCAAAGTATAGGAGGTGCAGCATGAAATATCTGACCAGTCATTCAGAGCCAGTTTAAAGCTTAAACACTTACCTCATTTGGGTCAGTGTTTGAGAATACAAAAGTGCTTTGCTGCTTTGTTTTCAGTGACATCTCAACTTGATAAATATGCAGATACAAAACCATTTGCTGGAAATCTTCCCTAATGAATGAAAGCATCAGATGCATCCAGAAGAGTGTCAGCTGTAAATCAAGGACATAACTAACTGCTTATGACAGTCTAGCAGAAAATGTGCACGCAGATTTCCTCTTCAAATAGATGGAGAGACAGAACTGTGCTACACAGAAAATCCTTGAGCACACCATTCTTCATTGCAAAAAGACATTGCAAGTTTTTGCTAGAAAACAACTAACCTGAATGCCATTACAGTTGCACCTAAAACTGCACCAGTGTACAAGGATGCCTTCTTATCAGTGGAAATCAACAACTAACTACCAAGAGATAAATCCTTTTTAAGCCATGTCTACTTGAAAATGTGTGACAACTTCTGCATGACCACTTCTGTGCATCATCTGGCACAGTTGTGAATGCAACTATCCAAAGTTACTTCAGTGCATGCATTGAAAACAACGACCACCACCACAAATTTTGGCATATCAACAAACAGACATTAAACTGTTTGAAGGATTAAAATGAAGGGAACTGTGGGGGAGTTAATTTTTTTATATATATTACTGTGTAGTTACACTGGCAAGTTAAAAAATGTTCCTAACCATGAAAAAAGACATTGAAACAAGATTTATTATGATTCTTAGCTTCTGGGAGAATCCCAGAGCCTTGACACGAACCCCAGGGATGAGATTATTTTTAACACTACCAAAGAATCTTACACTGTAGAAAAAGAATGACACTTGCAACCACATTTTCATCCTGGAGCTGTAGACAGCTTTTAGATTAGAAGAATTCACGGGAGGAACTTTCTCAGAATCCCTGATTGAAGTAAGGTTAATTTTAATTAGATGCCACAATACCAAAAAGTGGCTTCGAGAAAAAGTGCAAGAGCAGAAAAAGGAAAATCACATTCAAAACACACAGAGAACGAACTTTACAATAGACAAAGTTTCTCTAGAAAGCTCATCTTACTGTTCTCTAGATTTTGCAGAACACATATTGTTCCTTGGGATTATGCTGCATATTTTTAACTTTATTGATAGATTTTTCCAGAAATACCTCTCATATATAAAAAAAAATACGGTACAACCTCTTTGAGCAGGTTTGAAACAAGAAGAGAAAAGGAAAAAATGCAATGCTTATCTTCCAAGGAATGCTGAGAAAGGGATTAAACATGATGAGGCACAAGTCCAGGCATCTCAAACCTCCAATATTTTAGTCCTTGCTCTCCCAACTTAGAAAAACATGATCCATTTCCACTATGTCATTTGTTTTTGCTTGTGAAATTTTGAAAGAATGCCATATGAATGTGATTTTTAAATGATGTTCTTTCTGTATACTGGACTCCAAAGAAAATAATTTAAGAAAACATCTGCAGAAAACATTTTACATATGGTAATACAATAACAACCATACATTCTTCAGATGAGGAAGACCTGTACAACATTTGCATTTCAAAGACTGTCATTCAAGAAAACTTTGATAATGTGCACAGCTCTACGAGTTTTATGCAAGTACAAGTTATCTTTTTATAAAGAAGAATCATAAGTGTTTTCAAGAGTTATTTTGCTGAATCCCTTATTAAATTCAGGAGAGGCTTTGTGAAAATCTGAGGTAGTCAATACTGAGCCCAAGCTCAAAAAGCTGTGAATTAAGATCCAAACTTGATCATTTTAGAGAGCAATAGACTTTTTAAAAATAATAGTTAGCATTTATTACCTACACTAATTAAGCTTCAACATGCCTGTGAGGCAGGCAAGTAAAACCTCATTTTACGGACAGGAACATTTACAGCAGACAGAAAGGTTATGTACATTGTCACTGATTAGGAAGAAAAATCTCTGACCCATAGCTGAAATTCTTTGAGCAAATTGTGAGCACACATACACTGTCGAGTTCCTCCTTCAACAACTTACACAGTTTGCATTAAACACAGAATAAGGAAAAGTTAGACAAATACAGAAATGCATACATATTCTCAAACCAAAAAAAAGTCCAGAGAAATAATACTAAAAATGGTTGACATCATCCTGTCATACTTCCACTTCATCAAGTTAAAGGAAAAACAAAGGTGGAAGGAAAATGGAGAGAAATATATAAGCATTAACAATTATAAAAATGCTGAATCCTGTCTAGATCCATTCAAGGACTTGAGGATAATTTTTCCTATTAGAACCTTGTGATTACCTGTCAGGGGTCAGAGTCAGTAGAGAAGAGCTCACAGACACAACGCTGGATTCTACTGAGTAAAAATATATCCTGCAGGGAAGTAGTTTGCTTTTTTCTGAAGCAAAATAGAAAGCATTTGTTGTTTTCTTGGACAGAAAAAACAACCTATTTGTGATGTTTGTTCCCATCAGAAACAGTGACTTGATTACTAAGTCTTTCCAAAGTCAGCTGTATGAAGAGCTGCTCCTGTTACCTTCATCAGGATGTGCCCTGTGTAGTGCACACATTGCTGCAGAAGTGATGGGCAGGTGAATGTGCCGCTTTCAATGACAGATGGCCTCTGAGATGAAGGATCTGAAATACACTCCATTGTGTGCAATTTATGTAACACACCCACAGTGGTGCTGTGCCGGAAAGAGAAGATTTAAATGTTAGTATGACAGCTCTGTTTAAGTTCTTTTCGGCACAGCCGGATCTCCACTTGCATACAAATCTAAACATGGTTAAGATTAACTAAATTCTTCAACATGTTTTGAAGACATTGTGTAGAGGGATTTCAAAAACTGGTGCTGAATCATGGGCAATCACCTCTAATTCTACCTGCAGCCCCTCCCATCTCCCAAAGAAGTCTCGTACCCAAGTGTGGCAGAACAGTACTGTAGAACTGGAAACTAAAAAAAACCCCATCAGGCATCCCAGGTCCTACATGTCCAACAGGGTGTATCCAAACATCCCAAAGTAGTGCCTTGAAAATTAGTATTGCAGCACCTGAGAAGTACAAAGACCTGACAAAGTCTTGGGTCTCCATAGAATGAGAAAGACTAAGCATGCAAAAGATCTGTAGACATTCTGTTGGTCTCCTCTACTAAAGTGGTACTTGTGTCAATGTACTCACACATACTTCGGATTTAGAAGCAAGAAGGAAATGTCTGGGTTTTTTTCTAAAGAAAATTGAATCTTTTCATAATCTACAACGCTTTCTTCCATTAAAGATATGGACTCATTTATGCCACAATCATGAAATATGTCAAGCAAAGAAAAGAGGTGAAATGGTGAAGTTTTATGTGGACTAATAAAGCTCAAAGTGGAGACAGGCATTTCCACACTGATTTTTGATTAAACCAAATCACAGAAATCAATCTCATGCTAAAATATTCTTGCCACCTCCTTGGGCTGTTGTTGGTACACCCCTCGCCTCAGTCTTAGATTTGTCAAGAAAGCAAAATAACCACAGAAGTGAATGTATAAACGCAAAACTGAACCAAGAGAACTCGAAAGTTTACAATTCTAGCATGCTAAAAGGAAAACTAAGACAAAGATAACTTGACTTTTCTCATACACTTGTTTTTCTGTTTAAATGACACCTGCTTCATTTCCTCATTTGGTGGAAGAACTTACAAAGAAGGCAGCAGTGTACTGAGACCATTATCAAAGCCTTGAGCAAATTTGAAGTAACTGGTCTGCCTAGGCAACATGCATACATTTTGTAGACTAAATACGAAGTAGTTTGATGTTATTAACAGGTAGAGAGTTCTTCCATAGCAATAGAGAGGATGCTGCCTTAATTTAGTCAGAATTAATACATACTAACAGTGAACAACACTGACCATGTGAAGGAGTGGAGGAATAGCAGGACATATAGCCCAGTCCCTCTCTGGGTCATACAAAGATAATGCTCCTTCAATAAAAGGAATATTTCTTTCAGTCTAGGCTTTAAGATATTTCAAGGCTGGGATTTGAAACATGGTTCAAGGGCAGCCTGAATCTGATAAATCCCGACTCCCAAATTGTTGCTTCTGCCTCTAAACCAGTAAAGAGTCAAAATCATCTCTCATTATTTGAAGTCTAAATGAGATTACTACTCCTCTGTGCTCATACTTGTATATTCTGAAGAAGATTAATGTCTCAGCTTTATATTACATTTGCATTCTATGTACTCATTCCATGGAAATAATGCATTAAGTAGTTAGCATATAATTTGGGTGCATATCAGCCAAGCGTGCATCCTACTCTCAACACTGGCTTCCCACATTAACATTACTGCTAGACACTGAAAAGATTAACTACGTAAGTGAAATATTCTCAGTAGTCTTAAAATGATCATAACAGATCTACACCATATCTTCAAATTGCTTTTCAAAGCCTGGTTTCTATTTTTATAATCAATTTCCTAACTAAACTACATTCGTCATTATGAAAACAAATCAAGTCATACACACATTTTTGTCTCCCTGTGACAGACATTGCTTGAGAAAGGAACAACTAGTTTCATCCTCCAGTAAACAGCTGGTATCCTCAGATAAGAAAATCTCTGCACATGGCCAGGCTTTCAATATTGTGAAAATATGATGCACTAAAAAGAAAAAGAAAACAGAAGTCTCAAGTGCTTACACAAGACAATGTAATTTATAACCAATATTCATAACATAACTTAATTATCACATTTTTTTGTATTCTGTCACTAAAGTGCAACCACAGCTTCCTTTGGCATCATTGGATTTGTTCCTGGGAAAATAAAAGGCATCACAACAGGAAATATTTTTCCTTTAGTATGAGCAAATCAGAGAATGATTGGAGGAAAAACTTAAGCAATAATTAAGCTTTGATATGTAACAGTTTACCCTTCATGACTCAGTCACAAGATCTGTATGTTCTGAGAAGTCAGAGCCAAGTTCAATCCCACTACCAATTTAGCAAGTATCTCAGGGTAGAACTAGAGTGTCTGATTGTCATTTTAGCATAAATACTGTAAGAGTAATTCAAATTCCCTGCTTAGAAATCTTATCACTGTATTGAATAATTTTAAAGACATGCCTTCTATAAAACAATGACTCATTCAGATATCAAATTGAGCAAACATACAAAGGCAAATAAATATTAAAACTTGAATAGAGATCATTATTGTTCAAAGTCACATTCTGGCTGATTTATAGGAATGGCATATAAAAGGCCAAACCAGCTTGCAGTGACCACATGTATGCTTCTTTCTAAATAAATTAATGAGAAAAATATCACTTAGTGATGAAAGAGTAGAAAGTAGGGATTTCTTTGTGAACCTCTTTCCCCTTTTAGTATAGGGAAAAAGAGAGAGACACAGGATATGTTAAGTGAACTCCTTAAAAAATGTTATTTCTATATCTCCTACCAAGGAAAAAGAAAAACTGAAAAATATTCTACATGTACTTAACCTAGACTAGGCCATCACAATCCTTCCTAAATAAGGGACAGAGTACTATAATCTCCTTATTGGCTCACTCTTTTACTTCAGGATGCTAGTTAAAAAGAAATCACCAAGGAAGCTGTTGTCCCTTCTGTGCAGTGCACCATACTCTTGGCAAGTTAGGCAGGAACAAAAAAGCAAGCATGGTCCTCCTTCAATTAAGCACTCAGGGCAGACAAAGTGGCCTTCAACTTCCATAATTAAAGAAAAAGGCAATTGGCTCACAGGCCATAAACTCTTGCTGAAAGAGTAGCTAAGATATGAAAGGAGCAGGAAGAACTAAAGACCCAGATAACAAAAGCTTCTGAGCAGGAAAAAAAAGAGAAAAGGAACAAAAAAAGGAACAAAGAAAAATCATGCATATAGAGAATTATCAAGCAGGGCATTTAAAACTTTTTTTTCTCTTTTCTTCTTTTTTTTTTGTTTGTTTTTTGTTCATTTCCATTAAATTCAATTTATTTGAATTTTTCAGGAAGCATAATCATTTTTCAGATGTTCTAGATAATTTTCTGATTTAAAGTAAAAATGTACGCCTTTGAACTGTTCAGATCAACAATAATGAATTACACCTCTAACATATTTGGTCAATAGTACTCAGCCATGGTTTTGGCTATACTGTGCCTCGTGTCACTCTTGAGGTGCTTTTTTATTGTTACCTATTAGAGGTATGATAGATGACAGTTCATGACAAATGGTTGCATAAAATGTTTTCCCCACTTTTCAGGAAAAGGTCATTGTTGTCAGGATCTGCTTGTGGGATAGAAACAGGGATCTGGGACTTTATGAGTTTGATTATTGATAAATATCTTACCAATGGAACTGTGCAGGAACGCACATGCTCACAGAAGGCAGGAGGAAAAAGAGTAGATTACTACTTCTCCTAATTCTGGAGAAAAAACCACCAAACCATAATCTCCATTTCTTCGGGTTACTTATGAAATAAGGTGTTGATTTCACAAAGTGTAAATCCCTGAAGGACCAGATGTTGCACTGACTGAGTGAAAAAATTCACAAGAATTCACATCAAAAATGACATTTTTTTAAGTACCATGAGGAAATGGAAAGAACAAGAAAGATATTGAAGACATAGACTCATATTTGTTCTTTACCTATGCAGTAAGCAGAGATCTTTAAACAGAAACTGCCTTCACAGACTCCTTACAATGATACACCAGTAGGTTCATTTGGTCCAACACTTCATCTGGAAAACACCTAAAACTCACTGCCTCAAAAAGATTCAAAAGATTTTATCAGACAAAAAAGCCAGTAGAAAGAAATTTATCCTGATCCAACCAGAAGCATCTGCTCACACTGTCTGCCAGTCTGTTCTGCAGACCTAGTAAAAATGTACAGCTGAAGAGACAGACTTAATTTCAAATGCATTAAATCATAGCCAGACTGCCATTTGGCATAATGAGAAAGACCTTCCCCACTCCTTTTCTGTTTATGTATAAAATGCATTTGTATTGCCTGTCTTTATTTAGACTGACTGACCTTGAGAGTTTGTGGGTTTTTTTGTTTTCTTTCTGTTCCTTTTTAATGTTTATGCTGAAAAAAAAACCACTGCAAAATGTGATACAAGTGAAGATTTGGATAGGATGAGTTCTCTGGTTTGGTAGAATAGTGCATCATGGTTGTACTGCTGCCCATGATGGGATGAACTGCTGGCTTAGGCTACTCCTTTTCAATACATGTAAAAATAACTGATTAATTTATTTCAGTTAATGACACTTATATGTCCTGCTCACAAGCATTTTAGCACACGCTCCACACAGTGTTCAGTTCCCTGGAAGTATTACATGACTGCTGTGGCACTGCAGCTGGAAGGCTGAGCAACACTTCTTTCAGAACATTAACTTTCTGAGAAACAGAAGCACATCACCTGTGAAGGCCATCTTCTGTCTGATATCTAACAGCAATCAGCGTTACAGAAGTCCTTAGACTGAGATGAATACAACTCATCCACAACACAGTTGAAGCTAAAATGATAATTAATGCCTGCAAGGACATTGGATTGTCATTCCTTAAAGTTTAATGATGGTTATCATTAACAGTCATCGTCCCAGAAACCTCTTGTGTAGGAGAAAAGCTGCACTGCATGAATTAGGAGTGCCTGCACAGAGAAGATGCTGTGTGTGCACACACAGGCCAGAGCCAGGAGTGTGCACACACATGTACATTATACAGAGATGTACAGTCCTCGTGGCACAGCTCCTCAGCATGGCCACAGCCAACAAAACTGTCATGCTGCATCAGCTGTGATGACTTGCCTGTGTTTTCAGAGACCTCTTCTTCTGGAACGGAAAAACACTTTAAGAATTCTTAAGCACACCAGCCAAAACAAAGGAAGCAAAGTTGGAGCAAAAGTGTTGTGTACCATGAAACCAAGAGACAGCTATGAGTAACTCAGTTTACAAGAGAGATGGAAACAAGCAACAGTTGCCAAAGACATGCAAGTTGGTGTAGAGTGAAAAAGAACCAATGCAAGGGAATGCAAACAAAAGGAGTTGTAAGCATCTGCCTGGAGTACTGAGGGTTCTTCTTTCACCTTACTCATTGTGTGTGTGGTGGTGGATTGGGCAAGGCATGGCTCTGAAAAGAATTTCTGGACTGTATTACCTGCAAAATCTGTTGGGTAGAAAGCAGCCTGATTTGAGTTTAAAGTCCCTGGAGATATGCATTTCAATTCAAGCCAAAGGTTATTCCCATGGCTTTTAAGTGTTCTGTTTCTATATCTGAAAGGAGAAAGTTTTGACAACTGAAATTTAGATCTTTAAGAAAAGATTCACTTTGAGACAGTGAATAAACGTATCTGAATATAACACCACAGGGGTCCTCCTCACAGACAGAAAGATACCCAAATAACAGTTCTAGACTTGTTCTTTTCTAATATTCTTTCTGCTATCTTCCTATAAAAAGGAAAATTCATCATCTTTAACTCATTTTTAGGAAATAAAATGGATCACCTTATTAATATTGAGAAGAAGCGAAAGTTACAATTCTATATGATGAGCTGCAAAGACAAAAAGTCCTGAGGGCACTTTTTTTTAACTCTTTGACCTTCAATTAGCCATTTAATGAACCTGTGGAACTAAATTGTGGTAATATGTCCTCTTCTTTGACCAATATTAGTAATACTACATTGCAGCTTATTTGCTATTCCTTTCCAGTGGAAATAAAGGAGAAAACCGCTTTTGTCTCCTTTCTTAACAAAAATCAACAAGTGCAAGTCTCATTATTAGCTACTCTTGGCATTCACACCCATTAAAGAAGGAATTGAGGTCTCTCACTTTTCATATGTTAAACAACTCAGCTTCCCAACTCCTACAGAAATAAAATGACAAAAGAAAGGTGAAATATTTACACTGTTAATGCAGTCCATGAATCTTAACACAGGAGGGGAAAATTTACATTTTCAGGGAGCAGCAGAAGTGTCAAATACTGGATGGGAGTTTATTTTCTTAAATCCAAGAAAAAGTTCTGGAGTTGCCATGGGTCTATTACAAGACTTATTAAATACAAGAGGGTATGAAGGCATTCTTAGAGTTGACTTTTCTCCAGCTGTCATGGGTTACAGTGCAAAATGTAATCAAAGGTGTGTTATTCTATCACCACCTGTTGGAACTGGAATGAGGGGAAGTGATGCAATCTTGTGTTGATAAGCCAGCTCAAAGAAATCAGCAGGACAATTTTCTTATCTCGCCCAGGACCCATCCTCCCTCCAGGGAGGGGTTTTCTGCTAATGGGCCATTGAGTCCACTGATAAGCTTACATCATCCCATTGGAAAATGCTCCATCCAGGGGGAGAAGCTAATGGGCCACTGAGTCCACTGATAAACTTACATCATCCCATTGGAAAATGCTCCATCCAGGGGCAGGAGCCAAGCCCCTTTACCTGCATAAAAACCTGAGAATGGGACACCAAGGAGCCTTTTTCCACTGGGCTCTCAGAGGGAGACCAGGCCCAGCAGACCACTGGACTGCTACCAACACCCTGACCAACAGGCTATCAGGCCGTATTCTGACTTTGTCAGTGGTTTTCTTTCTTTTCTTCCTGTTTCCTAATAAATTGTATTTCTGACTTGGAGTCTCTCACTGGTTTTGCTCTCAAACCAGTACACCAGCTCAGTTCTCATTTACTTCTATTTTCCCACACAAGACATCACCTCCTCCCTTTCCCCTGACAGCAACAGTCACTAAGATCAGAATTATCATCAGATCTGCAATGTTCAGACCCACATCTTCTTTTCTGATGATGGTAAATCTCACTGTATGAGTTTCAGAAGTGGCCAACAGGAGATGAATGCTACTTGGGATAATTTCCCACTGGTGCCAATTCCACATGTCCTGGTTCCATTCTTTCACCATTTCTCAACAGGGAATGTAGAGACAGTAATTAAACTCTATATACATTCCTCTCTAGGCAGAAAGGTTATGACAGCCCTGCCTGAGGCACAGAGGCATCCTGCAGCCTTTCCCCTGGCTGATCGCAGGCTTTGGCTGCTCACAGCTAACTCCAGCATCACTGCTGGGTAACTGGGGATCGGCTGCTGGGAAAAGTGCTGCTGCCTCTGCCTCTCAGCTTAGGAGCTGTATTTAAGCTGCAGCCCATGGCCTGTTCCCGTGCTGTGCTGTAGGCAGACCTGCATCTTGCTGCTTCTTGCTTGGCCTCATCTCCATCAGCCCTGGTCTTGCAAAGCGGCTCCTGGCCCAGGTAAGGGTCGGTCCCCATGAGCAGAGGCTACAACGAGCAGGGATGTAGTGGCAGCAGAGGGCAGCACACTCAATGTTGAGGGCACCTCTTCAGTCCTCAGAAGTGCAGAAAAAGCCCGAGGAGAACTTTAAAAAGCCCTTCTACATGATCGCATGCAGTGGTCAGCACAACTCATGAGCAGAAACATGCAGAGTGTAGTGGAACTGCATGACAGTTTTAATTTATAAAATTCAGTTCTATAATTTCTATTTAGTGTGTTGGCAAATAATAATTGTGGCTGGTAACAAAATTGATTGCATGAGGGGGGTAGTGCTATGTGAGCTGTGTGTGATGAAAGGGAAGAAGATAAGGCTGCCATGCAGACCTGAGAGAAGCACAGGATATCGAATTACTGAGCTGCTTCTTTCTTTGCCGTTTGCTCTTGTGTTGGAGTGATACAGAGTCTAGCACATCTCACTCATGCCTGATGTCATTTTCTGGATGCATTGTTTTATATTTACATTTCAGAACATATACACAGTTAAAATTAAGGTTACATCAATATCATCCCTAATCAAGACTCAGGAAATTAAAACTCACTTCTACTAATTGAACTGTACATCTGATCCTTTAATCATTGCTATTAGTACTGTTCACCTATTGACAGTGTACAGAAGGCAGTGTATGCCTTGCAAGGAAGGGAATTTCTTCCATGCAGAGCAAAACAAATGGTAATGTAATAAGCTTTAGGAATCTACTGGGGAAAAAAATCTATTTTTGCAAAGAGGCTGAGCTAGTGTTACCCTGAGAACATTCATTTTTCCATTTCCTGACTTGAGTTTCAAAAAAATTTACTTTTGTTATAAAAATTGACCAAAAAGTTAAGAGCCCTTTCAATTATGTTTCACTTCCAAGATGGTGACAAGCACCACCACAGATGAGACTGCTAATCTCCAATTTCTGGTTCAAACAATGTTCAAACCCAAATAGCTCCTCTGTTTTTCTAATTAATTAAGATGGAGATTGCAATCAGAGGATATCTGCCTTTTTACACCTTTATAAGATGTGACAGTCAAATGTTATTTCTTTCCAAAACAATTTGAAGGAGAAAAGGAGGAGACTTCTTTTCTTATTTTAGTTTCAGCTTCTACTGTACCACTAAAAGAAATAAGTGTTTTAAAAACAGGCTTTACTACCAGTTTCCAAGTTCCTCCAGAATGATACTCATTCATTACAAGAAATTCTCTATGAATCACTACAGTACAGCCAGTCTGGGGCAGGGCAATAACTTAGTAAAAGAGAGCAGTGAAAGCCAGCCTATCTACCTATTTATGTCACATTTTACATAATGGCATAAATTTTCTTTGGAACTATAATTTACTGTGAGTGATTCCCACTTCCTATAACACGTGACAAGGAAGAATTAGAGGTTACATTTAATTTTCATGGGTTTTTTTACCTTGTTCCCTAGTTAAAACAGGTTAATGAAGTTAATACTATCTGCCTTGTCAGTCTGCTTAACACACTCATTTATCACTTTCTGAGCTGTTACTTTTTCTGAAATTAAACTTTGAGGTGGAGAGGTTAAACACATTGTTTGCACAGGTATTGTCAAAAGAGACTTCTGGTGAAAGGGAGAGACCTCAAACACACACCCTAAAGAGGGGCAGGCTGTGGCCTGAATGTATGCACCAGAGAAGCCAACATGGGAAAGAGCTCAGGCACAAAACCTATGAAAAGTTTCAATCAATGTTTATGTCATTCCAAGGCTCCAAAGTAAAATTAACCACAAGATAAATAAGTAGAAGAGATTTCATTAGTACCAGAAGAACGGGCACCAAGGAACTAATGGCTGTAATTACTTCATAGGGTGTATGAGGAAGATAAATGGTCTTCTTACACAAGAAATACTGTGTTTATCATATAGTGAAAAAAGGGAAATAAATGGTAAAATGATGTTACTGTATACAACTTTGTATTTCTTTTGTTTCTGCTGGAAGGAAATAAATTCTGTTATACTCTTGATTTTTAACAGCATTTCATTAAATACCAAGAAAGGGCATAGCCAGCCTATCCTCACTCTTTCCAATCTGTGATTGCTAACAAAAGGGAAAATTTAAAAATCAAAGACACTATTCTTACCCTTACAACTTAATAAAAGCTTTCTATGCATTGAATGGGGACTGCTGCTTGCATTAGTATAGATGACTAGGGAATCCACAGATAAATGAAAATAAATTTTTAAGAAATTGCTGCCAAGTATACAGCTAAAACTATGTTAAACACATAAGAATCACATGTTCTACATAAGAATGTACATCTATTTTATCTTTTATTATTTTAGTCCCTTATTTTTCTCAATAATTGTGTTCATTTTTAAAAGAAATGCTGATGTTTCAACACCCAGGTAGTAGCATGTGGATCACACAGATTTTTAAGCTTATCAAGAGGCAATGAAACAGTCAAGGTTGGATTTTTTTTAAGCTTAAGTCATAATTAAACTTCTACTATATATCAAGAAATCTCATCGGATGCAAATCAAACTTTCAAAGGAAGACCCTTATTGCCTATCAAAACAGACTTGGCAGAATTTATAGATGCACAAAACTGCAGAAAACAGAGCATAGACATAAACTAAAAAGCAACTTTTTAAGAAATTATTGCTAATTTCATTTGGTTAGACAGATTTAAACAGCTCTGTGAAACACTATTCTCTATTTAGCAGCTAGTACTATTTCTATTTTAAATCATTGATATAAATTTGGTTAATGTGGGAACCAAATAGAATCACCCAGCATTGTTTTGTCCTCAGATAGCAAGAGAATAAATAGAGCAGGCAGGCTCCAGAACAGACACGACAGTTCCTTCAAGCTTAATAAACTTCTTTAGGGGTGAAGAACACCCCTAAAGCACACAGCAGAGCAATCTTACCAAGCTTCTCTTCTGAGGTGTGCTATTGCTTTGTAAAACTGTGAGTGCTCTCTAGGAAGCTCCACACCAGGCTGCTCCTGCTGCTGCTGCTGCCCACGTCCAGCTCCTGCTTCGGGCTCACCTCGAGAGTTCCTCAGTTAAGGTCCTGTGCTGTAAGACAGGCTGTCCTCACAGCTGTGTGGTCACCAACCACCAGGATGCCTGGACACATGTCACAAGCCCCTGAGAAAGGAACTTCTGGGTCATAAAAATGAGAGTATCGTCACGAGGGATGTGGGCACAATGCACCAGAAGCAGGTTGATATGTAGTTCCTTGACACAAAAGGCAAAGAGAATGAAGAGGGAAAATCCCTACAGAATATTTCTTGCTTCCTCAGCAGGTTCACTTTTTCTTCCTTAAAACGTGTATCTAAAAATTAAAATATTTGTTTGCAGCAATCCTGCCATAACAGGCTGTTAGGTATGAAATAAAATGCAGTTTCCTTCTCTCCACTTTCCCCTTTACTGGTTTCATTCAAGAAGACTGTTATTCCTTACTTATATGGAACTACAAGGGTGCAAATCTTGTCTTCCCTGGGAAGGAAAACTAATGCCTCAACAGTGTTATAGTTCAAAAGCAAAGTAGCTCCATTCCACAGCCCTTCAAAACCCTACACCATCACTTAACATCATAGTACTTCAGTTTTTCATTACAGAATAAGCAAAAAATGGCATATCTGTCCTAGTGGTCTAGAAA
This sequence comes from Anthoscopus minutus, assembly GCA_013399455.1. Taxonomy (NCBI): domain Eukaryota; kingdom Metazoa; phylum Chordata; class Aves; order Passeriformes; family Paridae; genus Anthoscopus; species Anthoscopus minutus. Next base: position 98,000 of record VWYI01024498.1, read on the forward strand.
AACAACAAGGAGGCTGCCAGACCTGTCCATTACTGTGCCAGGGAGAACCACAGTCTGGACAGTCAGAGACAGATCTTCAAATGCCTGGGAACAGCCATAACTTAACTTCAAAGGCTGCTGAGATGACAGTACAGAGAAAGGGAAGAAAAGTCAGCCCAAAATGTAGCTAGTTTTAGACTTTGGAAGCAAAATCAAGACAATCTTCAGATTGTTTCACAACAACTGACTCACCCACAACAGAAGGATGTAGTAGGAGTGCAATATGCTGACAGCATCCCTTTTATTTGTATGCAGATGAACAGGCATAAAGATATTTGGATCAACCTGAAATAATGTATTTTTTCCCTATAAAATATTTATGACTAATCTAATCTTACATTAAATGTTTCTTAATAATGGCAAACATTTGAGGCATTATAATTGGTGAATTGCTAAGAAATGTCATGAAACTAAATGCTTAAAATGCAGAAATTACCTTTAAGTCATCTCATTTGAATGAAATTATAAAAAATTATGTTCTATTCATTATTTTATGTATGTTTCATTAAAATAATATGGTTTCATTTATGTAACAAAAGGATCCTAATTAGATATTTCTTAAATAGACAGGAGTTTACCAGTTAGTGTATCCTGGGTAAACCATTCCAACTAATGCAGTTTGTGCTGCTAATGCCTTGCTTTAATTCTTTCCAGTTGCTAGAGGAGTTATTTATACGCACAGCATGGAGGCTTATACTCATGCTTCTTTGACTGCACATGGAAATAAAGGACATTCAAGTGGAGAGAGAGGGTAGAAAATTAACAATTTTAAATCTCAAACCAACCCACATTTTCAATAAAGAAAAAGACAAATAGATGAACACACTATGATAAATAAAACATGTGCTTTGACATCTCCTGGATTTAGTAGACAAATTGATTTGTATCTCTCAAGTAAGAGACAACAAGGAATACTTGCTTTTTGAAAACTGGCACACTACTAAGAAACCAGAATGTTTTTATTTAATTATGATAATTGTCTATTAGCATTCTAATGCATGCTAAAACATTAGAAGCTTTCCTTTGCCTTTCTTCTCCCATCATGACAGATAAATTCATCCAAATTCCCTTCTTTCGAGCTCCTTTCTGGCAACACAGATGAAGTTAAAGAAAATCAGTGAGAAAAAGAAGAGGAGGAGAATAATTTTGTTTTAAAGTGTCATTGCCTATATCACAAATTTGCAAGTATCAAAATACATGTGGACAACTGACAAATTATATACATGATTCACCAGCAATCAATCCTCACTCCCAGCTCAAAAAAATCTTTAGTTCTTTTTGAAAATACTGAATGCTAAACACATTTCTACAGTTCCTTCTTTAAAGCACTATATCTTTCTGTCTTAATACTTTGGCCTGATTTCTTAGGAAATTAGGCTTAATGAGATCATGTTTTTTTTCTAGGTTCAGTGATTTTTTTTTAACTTGTTGGCCAAATACAATCAAATCTGAGAGTAGGAGAGTGATATCATAGTAGTATTAGAGACAATTTATGATATCAATAGCTTATGGTGGTAAGGTCAACACACTTTGGAATATCAACCAACATTTTCTCAAATGAACATGCCTTCTGAAATCCAACAGTAAGCTCTGTCAAAGAAATCTCAAAGAGAATTCTTTGTACATTTTCATTTCCCACTTATTTTTACTTTTAATGAAAGACCTTTCATGAATTTGTAACAGTAAAGAAAATGGTAAAATAGTAGCTTTTCAACCAGAATTTTAAGAATAAGGTGTCACTTGGTGATTCTAGAATTTCCATTCAAATTCTATCACATTATTATCACAGTTCACGATGTTTTATATTTCTCATTCATTATATAAGTATTATATACATAAGACTGTGTTTTACATATATGAATATGTATATATACACACACACATTTGCACATCAATATGTGCCAGTTGAAACATTTCATCTTTACTTAACTAAAAGATTTTCTGTTTGTACTACAACATAACAGTTTAGCATTTCTAGAAACTATCAGATTTTTGAACCACTGTGAAAGGAAGCTCCTCTATAGCAATTCTTACATGCAGTTGCATGGAAAAGACAATGTTTAATGGATACAGGTTACTCCTGGGAAGATTCTGATTGCTCACATTAGGAGAATTTTTCACAATGAGGCAGTAGAATAACTTCCCCGGAGAAGAGGTGAGTTCCCCAGCATTGTACACTTAGGCTGGACATGGTGCTGAGCCATCTTGACGAGACAGTGCTTTTGCTAGGAATGGTTGGACCAGGTGACCCCTGAGAACCCTTCCAACATGATGATATTCTTTGACTCTGTGATTCAGCAAATTTCTTCACTGAAAATGTGATTAGGAACTGAAACAAGCTCACCAGTGAAGTCATGGATCCAAGCCTGCCAGCATTCAAGGAGTGTCAGAACACTCTTAGACATTAGGTTTAACTTTTAGGTTGCCACATGTCGAGCCGGGAGTTGATCCTTGAGTCCCTTCCAACTCAGGATAGTCTATGATTGTATGATTCACTATCATGCCTTCCTGGACAAATGGCAATCAAAAGCACATGCCAAATAGATTTTCCTGGTGAAAACATAGGTTTGATACACACAAAAAGCAGTTCTTAACACGAAATATACACAAGGAAATGTAATGAGCATAAGTACTTACAAGCCAAAGACCCAAAGAAGGCAAGTATCCTATCCCTCATCACACCGTGCCTTTGAATTGTCACTCACTGGTTGCAGCTGCAAGCTCTTTATTCCACTTTAAAGAGAAGTTGCTTTTCTTTATTGTCTTTAGGTATAACACTTTACTGTTCAGCTCTCTTAAGCTATTCATTGACCGCAGGTAGGCAACTCCCTTCTTTGCTTCTTGACACATCATAATCCCACTCTGTGTCCTCTCTATTTAATTGCAGTCTGTATAAAAAATGGACTCTCCCAGATATTATAGCATATGAAAATCTAGGAATATTTTCCATCAATTTCAAGAAAAAACAATGAAAAAAAATCTACACAGTCTTAAGGACTGAGATTAGAATTGTCTTACATGAGTAATATAAAATGCAAATTTCTGTGTATTTAGGAAAGCAACATGACTAATTTGAGATTCGAAGCCCATTTTTCAAGATATATGGTTTGTCATAAAATGGATAAAGAATAATAGAGAACATGCTAAAATAGAAGCATTTTCTCAGTGCATAATTTCCTCTTCAGCTTCCTCTTCCTTACAATTAGGTTGTGGAACATACTTAATGACAGGAGGTATTATCACTTCAAGTATAAGGAGGTTATAATTTGGCAACACTACTACTCTGTTGAAAGTCAAGACATTTAATTCACGATACACCTAAATAAAAGATCGATCTCTACTTATGAAAATAATATTAGCAAGCATACTATCCAAGAATGAATCCTTGTACATTTTAAACAGATTCCCAAAAGTAGCAGTGCTGGTTCAGTAAAGAAGAATGAATTCAAAAAACTATAACATTAATTCTGTTAAAGCAAAATGAATAGACAGTGTGAGTACATTTACCCTCCCTTGGATAATCCATTTCTTCACATGGACAAGTCTAAAGCACCTTGATCCCTCTGTCTCTTTTAATCACGTTTTCCTAGACAGAAAAATCGCAGAAGTAATGAACCAAAAAAAAAATTACAGATCTCAAATTAAACAACAGAGACTTATTTAAAATTTTAAAAAAGTTATCCATTTATCACTACAAATTTGACACTACTGTGCCAATATGAACTAGAATTTCAAACATTGTGGTCAATGAAGCATAAAATAGATTGTCAGAAATACTGTCTGAAATATAAATCCACTGAAGAAAAGTGCTTGAAAATACCCAAGATAATTTAAGAGAATAAAAATTGGTTGAATATGCCTCTAAAAAGTCTCTACTTCCCTTTCTTAATTCAGAAATTATTTTCTCCTAGTTACTGTTTCATACAAGTAGTAAAAACAAGCTTCTGATTTCTACATGTGAAACACTGTGTATTTCTGTGGTAAGTTAAATCAATTTTATCTGGAAATTATTTATTCTGTAATAGAAACTAATAGCAAAATAATAAGCTTTCCCCAACATTGAAGCAATCCTTTTGGAAAATTCAGGAGGCCCATGGTGTACTAACCATGATGTTGTATGAAGCAGAACATTACCTTAAAAATTGCAAATGAAGAGATACATTGAAATTAATTTTTTCTAGCTTTAACTCACAACAGAAATGAAAAAAAAACTTTAGGAAAAAACTCATACTTGTTATATGCCAACTGAAAACAATCATCCCTCAAGAAACATCTGAATTTTGGTCAGCCTGAGTCCTACTGCACCACATTAAAGCTCATTAAGGATAAAGATGGCTACAGTAAGCTGCAGTTGTTCTCTTCCCAGGTTGGCTGCCTTGGCTAGATACCCTCCACAGGAATACTTCCAGGGTACCTGGACTAAACCAGGGCAATGAAATGCTGCTTTTCCCTTTTAGCTCACATTTTGGCCAAGCTGGCTTTGGATCTGCTGATGCTGTTCTGCTGGGCTGCTCCTCTGTTTTGATTGTCCTTTTGGCATTTAATGAGAATGTTACAGAACTAAAGTAATCCAATCCTAAAATAAGAGCAAGTATGATAAGAAGGTAAATTATAACAAATATCCCTTTATCTTTATATAGTCTTTAATAAAAACAGTAATTAAAAACAAGGTGTATTTAGCAAGCTTTGAGTTTCTCCTTATCCTCAGAGTTCAATAAAAATGGTCACAAGCTAATCTGTGATATACTAAATAATGGGAGGAGAGGGGAGTCTGTATATTATAACTGCATTTTTCCCTGTAAGAATAAACAGAATGCAATAGAATATGAAAAAGCAATATTGAAACTTGTCTGGGATTATTTATAAATAAGCCAAAATTAATAAGGAATGAAACAGCAGTTGCACTCATATTGAAAAAAAATTAGAGTCATCTCAGAACAACCAACAGTGGCTTCATTCTACACATTGACAGTGTCCAACACTGCATTCCTGAATTTGTAAACAATCTCTCACCTTTATTTTGGCTAGTGGACCATGGTGGCCAGTGAGACATTCAAACAGGCTGCAAAGAAATAAGACTCACTGCCTCTGAAAGATGGCAAGAATTCAGGTTTAAAACAACCTTGCTTCTTGATATCAGTACATGGAAAGAGGCATTATTTGCAGCTGGAACTGGTGAATGTCTGACCACTGACAGAAAAAGAGCTGATGGCCCAGTAAAAGAAGGGAATGGCATTGCTGCCCTTTCATTGTGGATAGTAGATAGGCACTCCAACACTCCAGGTGCCTTTTTGACATTTTTCCTTCCATCTCTCCCACAACACTTAGTCCCTGTAATAACTCAATACTAAGAACACTTTGGTCTGAAACATTTCCCAGATTTTCCAGGAATCAGGAAAGGATGAGTTTGGACTTTTGTTCCTTCACTGACCCCATCTGACAAAGTTTAGAATATTTTTGCAATATTTGTGGTGATGTAGAGGTAGGGCTTTAAGAAGTATGATTAACCTTGATATGAAAATTTGAGAGGCAAGCTAGGAATGAGCATCCCACTGTAGCTTTCAGCCCACATTCAGAGGCAAAGACATCCAATAATTCTCAGCAGTAAGCCTCAGGACTGTAAATATAATGGCAATCTGAAATCTTCATGAGTTTCCATTTAGTATTCTCACATCGTAAGTAGGAACACGATATTTACCAGTGATTGATATCTGAGGAACATAATCTGTCTTATACGAGGTTATTTATTTATGAAGAGTCCTGCAGCTGTGCCTGGAGACAGAGTGGATGCTCTGTGAAATGGAATGGATGTGTATATATATGCCCTGTATTTGGTGCCAAACTGTGACATTTTATCTCAAATTCCTTGGGTGGTGCATCTTCATACAATCTTATGGCAACAGCTTAATGATGTCAGCAAAAGAGTTGCAGCCAAGAACTCCTGTCTTGTCCTTCTAGTTCAGATTCCTTCATGGATGGGATTCTTCTTACACATAAAAACAACTGGCAGTATTTTAAACATATTTTCTTGGTTTGCTGTATCTGTAAACAAATCAAGCAGTGAACTCAGGAACACCATACATGAGCAGGATTATAGTCAACTCTTACTCTTTTGCTTGAACAAAAGACAAAAGCATATTTACAGTAAAGTTCAAGTTTCATTATTTCTATAAAAGGAAAGTGAGGGAAGGTAATGTATGGGTATCTGTGGCTAAGAGTATTTCAAAGTTATAAGCTACTTAGAGGGCAATTGGGTCCATTCTGAATATTAAAAGAATGTTATTTAAAATGTTATGACCTTTAGATTAAGGGATAAATCCTCAGTAAATTCCTACATAAACTGCACTAGTGACAAGGATTCAACTTCAGTTTTTCATTCCTTTGATGAAATCACCTAACACAGAACTCCTACACAATCAACATATTAAAGAACAATATACAAAGTTTGTAAAGCCACAAACCCGAAAGTCAGGTTAATCCTTTGTTTTTGCATTACAATTATTCCTGTGAGAATCATAGGAAAAATGAAAATAAATAAATAAATAGAAGGTTTTATCTTGAAATTCCTCAGACTTCAGAAACATGCCAGTCTACCTGAACTCATATTAATATGTTTGGCACCTATGAAATTACCATCAAGCTCTTTCAAGGCAGGCTACTGTATGGGGTATCTTTATATGCACATCTTCAGGCAAGGACTTGATCTCCCTGTGATTGATAGAGGCACTTACCATAACAGAATCCTAATCAAGACACAGATCCTCTGGAGAAAAAAGAACAAATAATAATGACAGTAGTTCTTTAATATCCAACTAATCAAGAATCATCTCTGCTTTCCTGAACTGAACATTTTTTTTTCCCGTATCATTCACATGCATGAAATGTTGGGGCTAACTGGTATCCCTATGAGCACATTCTGGTCTTCTGCAGAATACCAGACAGAACTAAACAGCAGTGTGATGAAATAGCATACACATAAGTCTGGGTTTGTTCATATAAATACTTTTTCAGTAGAATGACTTGCCTACAAGAGCAGAAGGGAGAAGCTTGAAAAAGCAAAGGATTATTTTATAATTTCAAAAAATCAAGAGCTCCAGCATTTGAGACCATAAATGTATGTGCTTCCTGAAAATAGATGCATCTGTGAATTCTAGGGGGACAAGGGACTATAAGAACCCAAAAAGATTTTTAGGTTTGGAGGTATATAGAATGCATTGCTTTAGGCCAGCAGAGAATGGCAGACTAAAAGTTAATGGAGAAGGGCTGGGTAAGGGGCTGGATTTAGGATGACAATCCTACCAAATACTTGAAATTATTTGTTGTCTCCCTTCTCCTATGAAGCCCATAAGACACCAGCATTCCCTGTTACCCTTTGCAAACTGCAGATAAGACACAATGTTTGATGCAGATAAACTCCAGATTTTTCAAAATAAAAACACAACTACAAAGATAAATATTAGATGGAAGGAATATACCTACGATAAACAATTCTGTTGATGAAATGCAATTAGTAATCTTATTAGTTGATTCTGGAAAAACATGTTTGTTCAGAGCATGCAATAAACAACCAAATGTTGCTTCATCAGAAAGTGCAAATTAGCCAACTTAGTTAAGAACTATTCTAAGAACACTTAATAGCATCCTGGTTCAGTGACTGATTTTCTATTTTAAGCAGGAAGAGAGGTACAGCGCAAACAATCTGGAGGATAAAAGCCTGACAGCAAAATCTCCACACATACCAAAGAAAATAACGTGCCCATGACAGCTACAACAGCAGCAATTTTCAGCTTCTTACACTGCTCATGCAGCGCACTTTGCAGTCATCCCTCTTGCATAAATCTGTACGTTATAATTTTGCGTTCCATTGGATTGGTTTGTGTGCTCCGTGTCTGCAAATGAGCCAGATAATAGGAGTGTGAGAAGTGATTTGTGCTATCAGTGACATCAGGAGTTTTGCAGCTGTAGTTATTAACAGATTTTTTTTCATCCAGCAGCATTGACTAAAATCAATCACTCTGATAACCAGGCATGGCATGAGCTGTCCGCCCTGTCATTTCAATCTGATTAATCACACATACACAGACCTTTACCTTAAAGGAGCAATTGTTCACATTTAATCACAAAGATACATTCAAGCATACCATCATAGATTACTAAATTTAAGTGCAATTTATGTCATATAGTTTGGCAAATACGTTTATGATAATTTGGTTTTGGCATATAGATGTATTGTTTCATTCATTTTACAAACATTAAAATCTAATCTAATGTGTTTCACTTTGAATCATTTATCACATCAGATTTGCAGCTTTTGAAGCTTCCATTATACACATATCCTTATCTGCAGATTTATCCTAATAACCCAGGTACAAATAAATTATTACTTATTATGCCTTCTTCACACTGTTCTTGCTTGACAGTAGGCACCTTCTTCATCATGGATTAAATGACTTTATTTTACCTAAACATCCTATGTTCTATTAACTGGCCATTCTTTTGCTTCAATTTTCCTTTTTAACCTCAGAACAAAGCACACCTCTTCCATTAAGAGTTGTGCAAGACCTTCAGTGTCTTTTGGGTTTTGGGGTATATATATATTTTTTATTTGTTGGGGTTTTTTTCTCTTTAAAAGGAAAGGCATACAAGAGAGCCTTTACACAATCTGCAAGTGAAAGCAGGCCACTCTGTGAAAATACACAGTTATGCCAAAAAAAAAGGTTGAATTTGAGATCTATTAAACCAGTAACGTATTCGACTCAGCCAGAAACATCCTATATTCCAGATTCTTCTTGATTAGGCCTAAGCACACAAAGGCAATCAAGTGTCCTGGGTCCATCACCATTAAAGAAATGTCAGTGGACAAGGGTTTCACTTTCAGTCCAGAAGCCAACAAAATATAAGAGTATGCT
>VWYI01024510.1:0-31552 GCA_013399455.1 Anthoscopus minutus
CAGATTCAAGCATCCGAGTCACGGCACCATTTATCTGGATTCCTTACGCTCCTCAGGGGCTCTGCCCCGGTATCTGGCTTCTCAGCGTCCGCTGCTAAGCCAGGGCCACGTGACTGAGGCAAGTCTGGGCACACTGCGGTCAGAGCGGAAGCGAGCATGGTTTTAGCGTAAGGCTTCCCCTAGCAAGTTAGAAACCCAGTCTTTTACCTTCTGAGTTCCTCTTTGCAGATCCCGGACGAGGTGAAGGAAAAAGTGCGAAGTTCGACTTAGGTTTCNTTTACCTTCGGTGTTCCTCTTTGCAGATCCCGGACGAGGTGAAGGAAAAAGTGCGAAGTTCCACCTAGGTTTCCTGTTCCGATTTTATTGAATTCTATTACCGACACCGATGTTCATTTCTCGAAACCCTAAGGTGAACTCTCCATCCCTCCGCCCACCATCTCTCTTTTATCCCTCGGGGCAGAGCAAGGGGAAGGGAATAGTTAGTTTACCAATCGAAGGAGAGGGGGTGTGGAAAAAGCCAGATTGACACTCATGTAACTCTATCCTTTGCTGCTCTCACCTGAATTCTCTAGGGTTAGCCAGAAACACCGCGAGGCTTGGAGAGATCCGAAACACGTGGACCTTGCGCAACACACCGCTACAGCCAACCAGCTAGGTTTCTATATTTTCAACAGAAAGGTATACAGGCACAAAATTTCCTCTACATTGAAATATATAGCAAATGGAGAATCTGTGAAAAAGAACTCTATTCTCTTATAGTTTCATGGTAATCAATGAGGTAATAAATAAATCAGTAGTTTTTAAATAGTGGTAGGTTTACAAAGTGCTTTTACACTGAAATTAGCAACCTGTTTGAATTCTCATTCCTGACAGTTTGGCTACGGCTACTGGCTCTAAATACACTTCATATTTTTTGATTGTGTAAAAAAGTCACGCAGAAAATATCCCGATATGAAAATCTTGCAAGTAGAAATATGACTCAGAAGGACACACCAAGGAGCCTTGTCATTATTTTGAGGGTATCAACCATGATGCTGCTTCAAGAAAGCTACAGATGGATTACAAAGGAACTGGAGACCTGTAGTGACGTGACTTCCTTTCTCATTTCTGACAACATGACATGGTATATTGTAGCACAATAAGTATAAGGGCCTTTTTCTCCTTCCAGTGCTCAGCAGGGTAATGTTGTGGTGCCAGCAACAACTTCTCTCTCCCATTAGCACCCAGCACCCACAAACAGCAGGCATCAATGTTTTCAGCATGGCCTCATGGTTTTTTCCAATTCCACCTACATTTCTTCTGCCAAGACCAGCTCAAATGCCTCTTCTGAAAAAAGCAATGTTTGAAATAATTTAAAGTTATCTAGACAGATTTTGAAAGGGATCATTCAACACCATGTAGCATATGGCCTGGTGCCTTTATGCTCCAGCTTTTAGTGACCAGCAGGTCTACTTTTCAAATGTACTGCTTGCTGTCTCACACTGACAGAACCAAGGATTTTCTATGGTACAAGTGAAAGACTTAACAAACAAAAATTGGTCATCGGTTTCAGTTTTGTCTTCATTAAGTATTCCTTGGTGCAAAGATGTGAGCAGTTAATCCATGTTAAGTTCCTTGTGAAGAAGTGGTTAAACTGATAACCCTTTTCCAAGGCCATGGGTTAATCAGGTACTTTTAGTACTGTGAATGCCTTTGCAGAATATTTTTGCTTTATCTTCCTTACAGATAAGTAATTCTGTTTTTTAATAATGTTACCCAGGCCTTCTCTTGAGGTTTTGTGAATCTTAATCTTCTAAAGCATATGTAAGTCCCCTTGCCATTATTTCATGTCCTTTGTTTGGGTCTCAGACATGGAATATTTACATAATAAAACTATTCAACTTACATTACTGGCCATTTTACTTACTAAATATATAAATGCACATTTTAAACATCATTCTGGCAAGAACAATGACATAGCTCTATATTACTCATCAATTTATTACTAAATAAATATATGTATTATATATCCTCTTAGGCTGTTGTGTGTGCCTGTTCATCACTTGCTTGGAAAAAAATCTTGGCAGAGAAGGCATTGGAATTTTGAGACAGTAATTTCTAAGAATGCTTGCTCCCTACCTCACCCCTCAAACTCTATTTGACCATAGGCTAAGTGAAGGAAATTAAGCAAGTATTTTGTGACTCCAGAAATGAAACTTGTGTGTGTGGTGCCAGTGCTTCTGCTGAAAGTTACTGCCATAAATGTTAAATAAAATGCAATTTTGACATATATTTGTGGAAGATGTCTTTTTTACTATAGATGTAATGAAGTAGCTTTTTTTTTTGCTTAGGCTTTCTTTTTGCTGCTGAAAATGAATTTTGGCTTTCAAGACCTTTCATTTTGATAAGACTGATTCTAGGTATTACATTCACACCATTTACCCAGCAGTTCTTTTTCTTCAATTATTTAGCAATGTTAAGTGAAACAGCATTTAATTTATCCATCTCTCTACAGTACCATTTACCACATCAGAAATTATTTACAGGCATCAAACAAAATGAGCATGATGTGTACCAGGACTAATTTACTGTATTTACTGCAGACCATAAAAATTGCATATAATGATTATAATTGTAAAAATAGGTGAGTTTAAAGAGCAAATGTATAAAGGCTATGTTTAAAAAATCAAGTACACAGCACTCAGAAACTTGCTATTTGAAGGGGACAAAGGGCAAAAGTGGTTTTGAATGCAAAGAAAACCTACCTCTTCTATTCCATCTATCCAAAGTATTAAGATATTATCATTTTGGCATCTACATCCCAATTAATGACAAGAGCTACAGAATGAGTTCCCATTGACCTTTCTACTAATGACTGTAATCAGTTTATCTAGAACCAAGAAGCACTAAGTTGTATGGGTCCACTCCATAAAGTTCTTGCTTATACCAGTTCCTGCACACATGCATCACACTTTCAGAACCATTGTTAAGGTGATCATTGAAGCTTCTCTGCAAGAAGATGCAGTGCTTAATCCCTGACTTACACTCCTGGTTAATTGGCGGCCTCATGTGTGTCCAAATGTATTGCTTCATGAAGAGGTTTCATCAGGCATCTGATATGAATATTTAATATTAGACAGATTACAAAATTGTTAACAGGATGGGTTTAACTGGTTTTCACAATGTTTTGTGTGTTTATTTAGCTGGCAGAACAAAGAAAAGAATGGGAGCTGAGAGTAAGGACATCCTTGCAAAAGAAAATCATGTGGACACATTGAACAAGTGTAAGGCTGTCAAACATTATTAATAAAAAGTTTAAAAAAAGAAAAGAAAAGAAGAGAGAAAGAGAAAATATGGAGGAACAACAGAATAGCTAACTTTTCCCTCCATGAGAGGCGCTGATCTGCTTTTCCTCTAACTTTTTATGCAGACAAATTTCTTGAGAAGTTACCCCATAGAGAAATACTCAGCAAAAAATATATATGGGTATGCTCAGCTTCAAGGAAATGTCTCTGTTTGACCTACAGCTATACATTCCTCAGGAAAAGAAACTGCATCTTTTAAAGTGCCGGTTGTTCTTCCTTCTGTAGCTCTTTTGTTACTAGTTCAAATCTTATGAGTCAGGTTGTATAATAACACCATTGAAGTTGGATGTAATATTCATTATACCATGTGTCTACTCCTGAGAAAAATTCATTCACATATTAAAACAATTGCACCAAATTGACTAAATGACAAAGGCTAGCCATGTAAGATTGTTCCTTGCATTGTTCCTTGCTGGCTTTGTTACTCCTCAATCAGTTGGATTAAAACTCCAACTGTAGCAGAAAAACAAAACCCTTAAACAAAACCCATAACTCAGACAAATGATATATAAGAATTGAGTTCTCATTTGTCTTTGAAGTATGTTGTGAAAATAATGGTTTTCCAACACAAAGCAATACCTTTTTTTAAATCAACTTTAGATTCTCGGTTATGTTGACCAAGAGTGACATTTCAGGATTTTCTAAACTATGAAAAGAGACATGTTGGTATCAGGCTGTCTAAAATCTCCTTTTCAAATCTTTGAAATATTTTTGTCAGTTTTCAAAAAACAGCTTTCCTGGTTCCACATGACTATTTAGTGGTAAATTCCATGAATGTTGCAATAATTTAAAAGTAAATGAAATAAAAGTACTTTTAATCATAAGTACTTCCAATTACACATCTTAAAACTTTAGCTCTGCTGTCACGGGAAGATGACAAAGTGCATTTTAAAAATGTCCTATGATGTAGCTATTCTTTAAAAATAAAAGTCCTGCAAAGCAGAGCTGGGGCAATAGAAAACAAAAAAATATATAGTTGTGCCTCAATTAAAAGGGGCAAGTCTAATTTTGGGCAAAAGAAACAAACTTTCTGATTGGTTTAGACTAAGTGTTATGCTATGATTATTCATCATTGAGTAGGAAAAACTGTTGTGTGTGAGATATGGTGAAAAAGGGCTTAGAAGAAGATAGATGCTGTATGGAAATGTCTTGGAGAAGAAGGAACAGGCAAACTACAGTGAAGGTTTGAAGTGAGGAAGACCCTTGCCCACAGGCACACAACACTGCTGTTTACAACATATTTTCACACTGATATTATGGATCAAATTACACTTAAGACAAGCTGTCTTTCCTTGCTGCAGTCCTGATGGATTTATCATTATTTTCCCCCTCACCATTTCCTAAGTGTCCTGGGGAAAATCCCATCCCTTTTCCCTGTGAATCAAAATTGCCATTGCTACCAGAAGCGTGATTTGGTCTCCTTAATCAGCTGAACACTGCCTGGCTCAGCACGTCTGTAGGCAGCCAGTAACAGCTCCAGTAACTGAGGTTTAACACAAAATTAGTGTATCACACTGGCAGTCATGATCTTCTAAAACTAAGAAGCTCCTTCTACTTTTTTTATACAGTAAGGGTTATTACAGTGTTAACATTTTATGCCCTTGGAAGCTACATTTATTACTGTACTTGTGTGTTTCCCATTTTAATAGAAGAAGAAGGAGAGACACCATGTAGAGGTCAAATATCATTGCTTGGCGCTGTAAGTGGTGTCAAAACCCAGGGCTCCAATTTTCAAGCCTACTCTCTATGAAGAAGACTCTCTGATGATGCTTCTAAGAATAAATTACTGTATGTTTGCATTTTGCAGAGATAATTCTTCTCCGCTTCCTCAGCCCTGGCTTAAGTGATGCAGTTGTCAGAGGCTGAAATATTATGGGTTTTGACACAAATATTTTCACAAAGGATTTTGAGAACTGTATTACAAAAGCTGCACAGAATACCACCACCCCTGAAAAGGCTCTCAGAGTGATAGCCTATCCATCTGATGAAGAAAAAAACTCAGGAACTGGGGACATTTACAAAGCAGAAGCTTAGCAGCTTCGGGGAGGAGACCACAGCCCCAGGGCTATCAGCTGCCAGGCTCCAGCAGACCCTTACACCAAAGGTGGGGGGAGAGAGGCTTTGGGTGTGTGTTGGAAAGTCTCTGGTGAGAGGCAGTGACTGTCCATCCTCTGCTGTGCAGACCAGCCCATGTGCGGAGCCCTCCACCCTGGTGAAAGCTTATCCACAGCAGAGGAGGTGTCATGGCCCATCAAAGGGCCCCCAAAGGGGTCCCCAGACCCTGCACACCCTTTCTTTACTTTTCAGGTTTTAAACCAGATCATAACAGTGATGCCTGGAAGAGCTGGAATGGAGGCTAGAGGGAGTTAAGGAGCATAAAGGAGACCTATTGAGGCCTTCAGAGGTCACACCTGGACTGCAGCAATGTTACAAATTGGAGCTCTGTCTGCATGGCTCCAAAATGGAGGCAAAAGGAGAGGGCCAGTCCCAAGATCACATTCTTTTGATCTCTTTTGGTCCTTTTGCATACAGAAATCTCACTTGCCAGCCCCCTTCCTTCCACATTGTTTATACTTTTGAGACTGAAGTTTGGAACAAAATGTCCTTGAGTCCCAATTGGAGTAGGATTGTTGTGTCTTCATCACCTTGTGAAAGGATCTTAGTAACAAAACACCACACACTTAGAACAAAAAGCCACACACCAATACAGAATGAAAAACCCAAAAGCCCAAGGCATCCAGCAGCAGTGGAAAAAGGAGTCTACCTCCACACTGCTGCTCTGACCTGCTTCCCAAATAAAGCTGATGCTAGTAATGTAGTCCTGTGTTGCTGCTGAACTCAGCTGAGTAACCACCAGAAATAGCATTGCTGAAGCCATCTCCTTCATCCTGATTTCTTGGCATAAGAAACCCAACATAGGCAAAGAAATGAATTCTCCTGCCCTGTATTTAAAACAGCTGTGATGCTACTGTGAAATTAGTTTTTGCTTTTTCAGGGCACATTCATCTCTGTTATAATACCAGGTTTCAACAGAAGAGTCTTTGGTTAAATATGATCCAAAGTGGACGGATGGTAGCTTGCAGAATACTGTTTTTCTGCTGTTCTTTTATGTTATTTTGATTTAAATGGATTTTGACTGTTAAAAGAAAAATTGATACACAATCTGTAAGACTATTGGCATATTTCAAAAATTTATTTTTGAAATTATTTTTATTTATTTTCTAATAAAAAGCTACATGTTGGTCTGGATTTATTTAACTTATTTTATTGTGGAGTTAAATAGAGAGATGTTTTTTGTGGAATTGCATCATCAAGAGGAGAAGTTAGGGGATCAATATAATTCTATGCATTGATACACAGTGCAGTAGCATTTGATATATGAATTTGACAGTTACAGAGTTAATTTTCAGTGGTAATTCCATAAAATATTCTAACCAAGTTCCAGTGCCACTAAAAACAAACAATGAAACAACCAAAACCCCTAACCAGAACAAAAAGAAATACCACCACAAAGTAAAAGAACACCAATCTGTATTTATGTCAGTGTGTCTGTTGGGCAAAAGCAGGAGGGAAAGATGGACAGAAGAGAGGTATTGCAAATAAACAAGTAGATTTTTATAAAAATGTAAACAGCAAAGGAAAAAATCCGTTGGTGTGGTCAAAAATCCTTGTGGAGCTCATACTGTTTGTGTGTAGGTGAAACAGAAAAATTCCTTTATTTCCTATTCATAGCCATACCCTTATAGTCAGTTTAGAGCCTTTGCTCTTTGTGCCTTTCCCCGATTACTTGCACAGCAGTGTGATTGAAGGAGAGGGACAGATCCAATGCTCTGCAGCCTTGCTAAAGAGCATCAGTGTTGGTCAAAATCATAACATCAAAGTTGTGAGACATTGTTCCAACTGTGGTTTTAAAGCCACTTTTGAGATGGTTTTAAGCCACTACAGTGTAAAAAATTTAAAGTTTACAATTTTTAAAGCTGCATTTCTTAGCAACTCTGCTGCATGCTGACACCAAGAGAGATTAAGACAAAGTTGTTCATCTGATTGAAATTCTTTGCTGGGAGCAGCTGCATTGGTGGCAATAATGCACCTGTTTTACAGGCTGCTGCCTCTGTGCATTAATCCTGAGGGAACAGGGCAGAAAATTACTTGGGAGGAATGAGTTTGCCATAACTCTTGCCACTCGCACTTCTTGTAGCTGGATTATTTTAGGTGGTTTCCATGGTAGACAAACATTACCTCTCTTTTTGCAGGGATGCCTCACAAAGCTGCTGCTTAGCAATGGTATTGACTAGTGGGGCTGAAAGGTTATAGATCATATTTGTGCAACTCTCTTACATGATACAAGAACACCTTGATGAGATGTCCCCACAGGGCTTTTTAAAGGATTCTTTTGATTTAGCTTTTTTTCAAGAGGCTATGCATCCTCTGACAAAATTTATCCTCAAAGTCTTTCCTTCACAAAATTCCAAACAAGAATTCACACGTGCAATAAAATTTCCTACGCTGGGGCCAAATTTCTAAAAAGCTGGAAAGGAGCTGCACTCACTTACTGTGCTCTGGAATTTCCTGCCACAAATCACACATCTGTGATACAAACTGGGTCACCATATAGATGGTCTGAATCCAGCTCCGATCTGCAGGAATTTTTATAAGATTTATGTGTTACTTGGAATAATAAGGAATTCTAATTTGCAAGATATTAAAGTAAAATCATAACAAAATCTGTTAGTTCAGTAAAAAAGATTAAGCACAGAGTGGCTTAGACAAAAAAGAAAAATAAGTTTAGAAGACATTTTCAAGGGTCTGGATTACAGGGCAGCAGGAATATTCTCCAGGTTTCTGAGACTGTGCTGTTTGGCCTGTTACTAACACATAAATAACTAATTCTGTTTCTGTTACAATATTTGGCAGTTTTCTTTAAAACATGTTTGAAAGGACAGTCATCCCCATAACCCCGAGATGCGTATAGATCAGGTATCTATATTATCATTCAAATAATGCAAAAAAAATTCAAGTTCCAGAATTTGCTGCACCAGGCACAACAGAATTGTTACATAGGCCATAGAAATCTCAGTTTTGTCTCTAGGCAGGTTAGAAGTCTCTGGGTTTCAAATTATTTTTTTTAGTTGGAGCTAATATTTTAACAACTTCAAAGATTTCTACTTGGATTGAGAAAGAATATTAAAACATTGTGAGCATAGGGCAAAAATCTCCGTGCTTCAAAACACTTTAAAAACAGACATAAGCTTAAAAATTTCTTCAGGTTATATGGACTTGTATAATAGCAAATCAGAAGCTAGAAAATCTAATATAGCTGTATAATTATAACTGTATCAAGAGCATATGAAATAATGAATGGTGCTCAGTTGCCATGCATTCAATAACTTTACCAGGAATATGTTCTTTTTCCACAGGATGTGTAAAAAAACTTTTTAAAAATATACTTCAAATTACAACAGATCTGTTGTTCATGCATTGCTAGGCATTGAGTGTCAATTTCACTCTGATTTTATTTTTACTTGGGTTTTCTTTCCTGTTATTTTAAATCAAGACCAAAAGATCAAAAAATCTTTTAAGGGGATATTCCACCCTGGAGTAGAAGATGGTGTGTGATGGGGTAAGGCAATTTTTCGTGTCTTTAAGGTGCAGGTAGTGTTTGAAACCTTTATAGGTGCGCTGCAAAAGTACAGAGATGGGGGTAAATTTTTTTCCCTAATGCAACCTCTTTTAAGCCAACAAATCTTCACAGGGGAAAAATGGGACTGTTGAAAGTTCTCTGAAAAGAAGGAAAATAAGTGAACCTGCCTGGGCAAGAAGCAAACCCAGCGCGTTTGAAGATATATTTTTGGTGCTAATGAGAAAGCCAAGCCCAAGCACGGTCCGGGCCAGTCCCCACGGGTCTCTCCTGCCATCTACTGGTTCTCGCCACTCAAGTGCTCAAATAGCAGCTGGTTTTGTCAGTACTCTATATTTAATTCTAGAATAAACATATCAGGCTGAGTTTTCGAAGCACTTTTTTTTTTTTTTTTGAAGGATAATTATGAGTTAAGTACTTGATAATTCTCAAATCTGAGAATTCAGGACCTGCTGGTGCCAATACTTTCCTACCATGTTTTTGTTTTCTGTGGCTTTTTCCCTCTCCATGTGTTGACACAGAAAAATACCAGCTGAACCAAACTGCTAATCTCCATGTCAGGTTTATATTTCAGCCTTTAATCAGTAACAAATAAAGCCATCCTCCCTTGGTGCATAATGGAGAAGAATTTGTTAATTTCGCAGACTAATGTCAAATAATTAGCTTTACAGTGTATTTTGGGATCTAAGGTATTGGTTCTGGATGCCCAGAGGTATTTTTTTTTCCCCTTCTCATAGCTCCACCACTTTTCTCTTTAATTTCATCTTGTTGGAAGCTCTCACTGTGACTCAACCTGGGACCAGTATGTCTCTTGCCATAGGTCTCTGGGCTGGTTAATGACCTTTCCTTTACCTTAGCTGCATACCTACACCATTTCCAGATCTCCTGATATCACCTTTATTCTTTAAGATTTGCAAAGTTTTTCTGTCTTACACCAATAAGGCAGGTTGTTGCAGGTGGTGATGAGGACTTCATACACACAAATAATTATTATCAAGCAAATGTACGGATCAACATTCAGATCCCTCAAAAAACATTACAAGACACAGCGCTAATTATCTGATAAGTAATCAAAGTAATAAAGGTTGAATACAGGTTCTACTGTAAAACATCAACATCAGCCCAGATCTCCATCTTCAAGCATCTCAAGCAGTATGTCAGTCTGAACACAAAGGCAAACAATATAGACGTTTTTCTACTGGGCACATTCAAAACACCAAGGAGATGGTAGAATATTGTAGAACCATTTTACATTCTTAATTATTTAATCTGAAAACCTCTGTACTGCCTTCCTTC
This sequence comes from Anthoscopus minutus, assembly GCA_013399455.1. NCBI lineage: Eukaryota > Metazoa > Chordata > Aves > Passeriformes > Paridae > Anthoscopus > Anthoscopus minutus. The sequence goes on from VWYI01024510.1 coordinate 10,279, forward strand.
ATCAACTTATGCATTGCCCACTTTGTTTTCATCTTGGCTCCCTGTGACTTTTTCTGCTCCCCTTTGGATCTCTATAGATTTTCAGAAAACTCTTGGGTTTCAGTCTTGAGCCCAAATATAAAATAAAGAGACCTAGATATGGTGAATAAGATTTTCTTTCATTAAGTTGAAAAGGATGAAAACATTTATACATTTATATCAAAATAATGTATTGCATTTTGAATGGTAGAGTCATACCATTGCTGTGCACTTTTCCTCATGTAAAACAGAGAAAAAATCTTAATTGTTCCATATAATGCACATATCCACATAATTCCTTATCTAAAACTAGAAAACCTCCTCTTTGGTCTTATTCTGCTATTAATTTGAGTAGATTCATCTTACACCTGTAGCTAATCTAAGATTATTAATCTTTTTACGACTAAACCTTAAGGGACTCGTCCCATCAACAATATAATTCTTAAGTTTATGCAGTAAGGTTCCCATTGTGTTGATTAGTATCTTCCGTCATTCTTAACATCTTGCCTCATTTTCATAAACGCCCTCCATATCATCTAGTGCTCCAGAGCACCTTTTGTTTCACTCCCCACTTCTTATTGCTTGGTTCCTTTTTAAAAGGTTCAGAAATCCCATTTAATTCCCATCCTAATAACTGTTCTCCCACTGCAGGTCCCTCACTCTGTGGCTGGGCTGCCTCACACCCTGCAGCACACAATGCCAGACAAGCTCTTCATTCACTCAGCAGCTGGAAGCAGCACTGTGCAAATCAAAACAAGTTAAATGACAGATGGCTTGTGGTATTTTAATGAAATGTCGAGTCACTGAGCAGCCTCACTCTTGTAAACTCCAACAATGAATTAGCTCCTGTATGAGATACAGTAATGGAGCGGGCACAGGCAGAGATGCTGAAGCTGTGTTTTGCAAGATCTGTGCCAAAGAGTCCTTCCTAAAGCAGAGTACCTCCTCCCGCTCCTCTACCACAGGGTTGAGCTTCTGAGATGACAGCCACCCCACATGACCCAGTCACAGCTAGTCCTGGCTGGTTTTCACCTTTGTCATCGCTATAAATTTATTGCTTTCTTTATTGCTTCATGTTACACATATTTTCCCCTAGTGTTTATGGTATCTCCATAAACCCTTCGTGTCAGAGTGAAAATGAACCCAACAGACCTGAATAGTATATGTGTTGTGCAAGAACTCTAGAAAGGGAGTTGTATAAAATAATTGTCTCTGTAGTAAGAGATAGGTGGTATCCTCCTAAAGTTCTGTAGGCAAAAAAATTTCTAACAAGATTCAGTTGCTCATTTCCATTGGTGGCTGGTGCAGTATGGCTGTGCATCACTGCCTTTTCTGTGCTTGTTATGCACCACAATATTGCAGATGCAAGCTTATGAAATTGATAGAACCATGAGTCTCTCCTCAGGTACCATGATGATAAGCAATTGCAGCCACTCAGATGATAGAGCTGGCCCCAGTGACTTCAGCAGAGGAAAAAGCCTTGCTATTCCATTTGCAAAGCAGCCTAGAGGTACCATTCAGTGCCATGGTTTCACATTGAAGTAAAATAAATAAAATTTTGAAAAAATTTTAAAACCAGCAAAACTAAGTACCTTCTGAAGCCTCTTGGAAGCTTAGAAGTAAATCAGCTTATTAAAATACCGGGTTTCTGTTTTTATTTGCCTGAGTTGAAACTGAATGCTGGCCTTGGTGTGTCCACAGTGCTGAGAAATAAAAAGATATTTCTATAAGAATTCTATGTGAGTGTGGTTTTGTGTGCACGAGCTGATCATATTTGGTTTCTCATAGGAACCATCGTGTTTTACTGCATTCCAGTCAAAGAGTGTTACACTAAGACACCAATTCTTGATTCATTAATGCTAGTAGAATTTTGCCATTGAATTCAGTGGGAGCAGAAAATGTCATATTGTCAGAGTTCTGACCTATTATTCCAAAAACCTCTCTTCATATCCATGTGGATTGTCTAGGAGAAAAAATGGTGCAAACTAAAAAAAATAAAGGAAATGTAATTTTACAAATAGATTATTACTTAATTTGAAACAAACTTAGAGAACAGGAATTAACATCAAAGTATGTTTTAGAAACATAAAAAGAAGGTAGAAATGAGATAAATTCAGGGATATCTGTCTAAAGTTATCCCATTCATAAATCATTTTAAGCTTATACTTTTCAAATTACCTTTCAGAATAGTCTGTACTTGTCACATGGTTATATATGTTGGTGTCTTCCAGCTCGCCAGGACAATGTGCAGCATGAAGAGCTCAAGATGGTATTGGTCAGGTCGCCCTAATAGTTATTTATTTTTAATAATTTTTATGATTAAGCCCTTTATGATGCAGCCCTTTTATGACTGCAGCATTTTCAGAGTATCTTAGTAAGGGATCAAATATCTGTGGCCCTAACTCAAGGCACAAGGCACTGTGAGGGCCAGTGAAGGCTCATCAAGCTTGGAAAGCCACTTTTGGGACAGAGGCTGGAGATGAGGAATTTGGAAGCACGGGAGAAGTTTCAGAGTGCTGCTACTGTTGTCACTGGAGTATCCACTACAATGCCCAAAGCATTTACCCCAAGCATTGATGCTTTCTTGCTTTCATTATCAGCAGCAAAATTGATTTCACAGATGCAAGGAAAACCATGGCCACAGTTTTTTTCCCACCACAGTAGCCTGTTGTGCCTGCTGTGTCAGTGCACAATGCTCTTCCACAATGTTACAAATATCACTCAACAGAACTGATCCATAAGCTTCCAAAAGTGATGGGAAACAAGAGAGAAAAAAAGTATTAATCCCATTAAAAAATTATCACATTTTTAGGTAATTTCATACCTTTGTATTTCATTCCTTTGGCCAGCAATCAAAACCCAACACCACTATTTTTCAATGCTTTGAACAGTGGGGTACTTCAGTATTTTCCCTCCCCAGAAAACAACTTCCCTGATATGTCATACTGGATACTCATACACAATGACTTTTTAATGATTCTTACTTCACTATGAGGAGGTATGTTTTTATAAAGGTTAGAGATTGGCAAATATGACTGTTGTTGTATTCATGGAACTATCTGAGGATACCTGGGGAAATCAGTCCTGAAGGAGAAGTCCAGAAGAATTTTATCTTGAGGCTCCACCCCCTCCCCCTTTTTTTATTTAAGGAACATAAAGGAACAACTGTGGTGTTGTGAAGCAATTAATTACACCACCAGCTAGCTGATTATATTAGAAATAGGGGACCTTCTCATGGTATTCCAAAAGATTTATTCTCCATGCTGTTCTGTTTCAAAATGCTGGCAGAAATTCAGATGGGATGAACAAAACTTTGCCCTCAGATATGTAATAGGGCCTAATGCTTCTTTGCACTTGCTAGTCTTATTCCTAAAAGTATATTGATCAGTTTGCTTCTCCACCACTAAGCAGCTAAGAGCTGGAGACATATGAGCTGAGTTAAAAGATGTTAGTTCTCTTGTCTTGGGACTGGCAGGAGCTGAGAACACCAGACTAGTCTCAAGCCACTGAACCCGATGGTGGCAATAACTTCCACAACAGAAGACCCCTCCCAGAAGAAGACATCTGTGGGACAGTAATTTTCCAGCAGTTTATCCCAGATTGCTGGAATTAGGGAACACCATTATTATTCAAATAAAACCTTAAGAGCAATACCCAAGTTCCAAGGTTTAGGAAAGTCAAGTAACAGTAATTAAACAATTGGCAGAACTTCTCTATTTATGGTGAATCCTAGTGCTTCAAAGCAAAATAGTGATGAACAAGACTAAAAAGGGAACAATCAGAGGTGATTAAGAGGAAGAGTTTCTTGACATGGAGGATACAATAAATAATTACTTGACATTGTTTTCCATTTGCCCACAGTTTAAATAAAAAGGAATAGAAAAGAGTATTCTGAAGGGCATAATTGCAGAAAAGGAACAGAGAAAGGCTTTTTATGTTCCATTTTTCAAAATTCTGCTGCAAGTCAATGTCATGGCTTTCTATTTTAACGAAAGTGGGATCTTGTTACTTTCTGCCAATACTTCTGTTGAGAACAGCCTGGAACACACAATGTTTTTTTGATGTCTATATATTTAGGGTAAAATTAAAGTCTTTGTATTCTAGAAACGTGTCTATAAACTAGAGATCTGGGGTCATCTCCTCCTGTGAACTTTCCCAGGGCACTTCTTTTCCAGTTTGAGGGAAAGAAAGGAGTTCACTCAGAGGAACTCAAGAAATGCCACCTGTATTTCCTCTGGTGTGTTCAGGCTCCTGATTCTTCATTGGTCTCATATATCTGCAGCAGCCTTCTTGAAGCAAATGGCAGGGCAGCAGCTGGTAAATAAAGATCCAACCATACAACAGTGAAGATGTCATTGCAAGGGGGTCAGAAAACTGGCTTCCCCTTGTCTGCCCCAAACCAGACCTATCTTCTCCCAGTGCCATTCACCGGAGCCCTGTCGCCCTTCCACTGATGGCCATTAAGGGCTTTCACTCTAGTGCTCCAATAAAACTTTCTTTGGCATTTCTTGACTTACTCCATGATGAGCAATGTCTTTAAAAACTGGATCCCACTCTATAATCTGAGCAATCTTGTACTGGCAGAAAAGTAATCCAAGTAATCATATTTCTGCTGGACTATTACTGTCATTCTTCTAAACCGGGTTTGTTCCTTAAAGCATGCAACACAGACTGTCTGATCAGAAAATTACAAGAAAAATTAAAAAATCAAGCAAATCACACTGCTTTAGTATCATCAACACATAAAAATGAAAATGAGGATTATGTTTGATCATCATTTAAAATGGGGCAACAGAGAAACCTTACACCCTGCTAGTTCAGACTTTCAGCAGAACAAGAGTGTGTATTTTCTTCCCTGGATAAAGTCAATTTATGAAAGGAACAAAGTGCACATGACTAATACATTACTCAACTACTTGTATACACACATCTATTTTTCTTACCTGGCCTCACTATTCAGAAAGGTAGACATGGGACCATGATAAAAAGGGTCATTTCAGAAGCTCTCCACTGTGAAGGATTGAATTTTCACTTGAATGCTTACATTTTCACATCATTTTCTTTACAGAAATATTCCCCTTTTCAATGACAGGCTGCATTTTGGGGTTTCCTTGTGCTGCTGACCAATTTATAAAATATTTGCCCTGTGGGAGGACCACAGCTAACTCAGAGGTACATCACTGTGGTGATTGTGGTTACACAACCAGCCCTGTCCAGCAACCTCTTCCATCTCTGCACAGATGGGAATGGTACAGAATGACTAAATTAAGCCAATTTCCCAAATCACTAGTTCTCAGACATATTTGCAGAGCCAGCTTTCATAATCCTTACATCTTCCATGTGCTGGCAGAATGCTGACTCTCATCTGTTTTTCCCCTTTTCTCAGCAAATTTAAGTGTCAAAGGGCAATAATTAAAAGATATTTGCATGCAGATTACAGGAATTATTGTGGGCTTGCATTTGTGCACACTTAGCACAAATGGTGAGGTGAGGTGAAGTCGCTCCATCATACTATTGGAATATATACTTGATCTCTAATACAGGAGGCTGAACAGACACCATAGGCATTTCAAAAAAAAAGCAACATGAACAATTGTAGGAAAAATTGTTTGTTTTTTTTCAGATATGGCAACTCCTCCAAAGCACCATAAGTTTTGGTGACATTTATGAAAATGAACTGTTTCATCCAAAGAGAAGGATCTATTCTGGCTTGATATGGATAAGGTGAGTGTAACTGATTAAACTGGTTGCGTTTTTGTAGTGAGTTGTTCAATTTTTGCAAGTTTGCTAATTTATGCTAGTTACCTACTGAAACACTGAAGCAGGCTGTGCACAGTGAAATAGGCCAAAGGTTTACCCTGCCCTTCCTAATGGCTTGAGAGTTTGGTTTCCAGTCAAAGAAACTTCTCCCCATAATCTCTTAGGCCTATTTTTCTCATACTCTATTTTATTATGTAGAAATATAAAGAAGGTGACAGGCAGGGACAAGAAGAGAAGTAATTCCTAACAGACAAGAAAATATAAGCACTGTAGCTCTGGAAAAAAAGGGAAATAATTTAGATTGCTTAGGAAAGCACCACTGCTTTTCTAAGATATGAATGGGTGGATGAGTTATTACCTTTTCTTTTATTTGTTCAGGCATCCTTATACTTTTTTTTTCTAGCAAGCTTTCTCTAAATGAAATTCTTTCTCAGGTGCTTCTGTTTGCTTTATGGTAAGTTTTAGAATAACTACAAAAGGATGTCATAAAGGAGAAGTAACTTGTAACAATATTCTACTCTAATATATACCTTTTCTCCCTATGAGGAAAAACTGAACTTTAAATAAAATTACATCAATGTAACCCCTAAGAAATGTCCTGTACACAGGATGAAGTACAGCTAAGCAGCAAAATACCTGATGTTATAAGCTTAGATGCACACTGTTGATCCAACACAAGTTTAAAAAGAGACTTTACTGGGCATATTTATTGCAATGTCTGATCCCAAGGCTGGAAAATTCAGATGTCTTCCTGGTCAGTATGTTTTCTAATGGATTGCTTCCTTTGTATTCATTGCAGAGTATTTGTTGCAGCTTATTTGTTGCAGTAAAATAATTTTGAGCAGTCACAGCCTGCTCCAGGAGAGCTGAGAGGTAGAATCTGAGTTGGACAGGACACAACACCGGTGGTGTTTTGTCAAATTGAGGTTCACCTAAACTGCAGAGCACAGCTGGCAGCAGATTTTTGAGGTGCCAGACCATCAGCAGTGAGATAATTTCCTCTTCACAGCCCATCTGTCCTATGTTATGTCCTGCTATCTACTAACCACTGGCTCTGGTCCTCTTTTCCAAGTATTCTCTCCTTGTTTTCATATGCAGGTCTGATGAGAGTGCTCAGAATTGCATTAGACAGTCAGGGTCAGGGAATACCTGTGACTTTACGTATGAACTTTTAAAAGCTTTTTCAGGGTTTTTTGCTCATGTCCTCTTAGCTACCAGCAATGTCAGTGATAATGTAAATCAAATTGAGCACCTGACCCTGGGTGAAATACGGACTTGTTCACGTGAGTTTCCTTCCTACCTTAAGAATTTCTTTAGTAAACTCAGGTGAACTGTCTGTTTATCCCTCATCTCCCTTATTAACTCTTTACTCTTTGTGTCCCCACTTGGAGCCTGTAGAGAGAGACAAGATAGAGTTGAGTTACAGGCTGATAGAGCAGAGTTACACACGCCTTTGTGGGGAGGAGATGCCAGATGGCAGAAGCCCTAGGGAGAGGATCCTGCTGGAAGCTGCTGGACACCTGAGCAGCCCCTGGTCACCCCATGGAAGGACATTAGGAAAGCTGGTGTGGCATTAAGTGTTGCTGGCGTGGCAATGTGTGAAAAACACCCTGTAAGGAAATACTGTTAAAATTTAGTGAGTTCAGCCCTGCCAAAATCCACCTCTCTTCCTTACAATACAAGTTCATCTCTTAATATGGATATTGGGATGCTCAGGTCTCGAGCCTTACTCATTCTCTATTAAAATGGATAAATTTCTGAAACATGTTTAATGAAGAATCACAAAAAATAATCTGATTTGAATATATAAATAGGAAGAAGCTGAAGTAATGCCTGAAATTTCCCCCACAAAATTTTCAAAAATGGTGGAATTAATTGGAAGAAATGTTTGTTTGAAATGAGTTGAGAAGGATCTAAGTAAAATAGGTAAGTGATTGAGAAGAAAAAGGAAAGGGAAGTTCTCCCCTCACTCAGGTTGCTGGTTATATCATCTTATTTATCAGATATTTGTATTATAAATAGCAAAAATCCTCTTTCTTATCTCCTTTGGTTCTGGGCTATGAATTACAGCAGCAAAAAGATACCAGCAACCTAAGTGGAGATCTCCACATCCTCTTGGTGTTGGGACCACAAGTGAATAATAGAAGGAAAAGTTTAGGAGTAGAGTAAGTGCTTTTAAAGATTTCTGTTAGTCGTAGTAGTGGTGGTAGCAGCAGTGACAGCAGCACAAACAGCAGGGCCAGCAGCAGCAGCAGTAGAAACAATTGCAAGGAAATGTGAGGCTTCCTTGGATACAAAGGGAATCAGGTCTGCCTGAAAGACAATTTATAATTAATTAACATCACTGATTTATCTAACTATTTGCTGCTGGGTGGTAGGAGCTAAAAAGTGAATGGCACTGAGTATTTTTCCCAACACTCATTTAAGCTAGCAGACCAGCTTACTGTCAGTTTGGGCTAACAGGGGGAGTAATTCCACTACTCCCACTGCTATAACACTAAGGGAAATTATTCTTAGTCTCTCCCTTTTTCCCCTCCAGTTTAGCAGACCATTTATTTACAGAGTAGACTGTATGGCAACTAAACAAATATGTTATTTTTACCATCTGTAGCCAGCTAATGGATTCTGAACATGAAAAAAAGACAGTAGATATCTTTATGTGTGAATATGTGAAAATTTTGTCAAGACCCCTGGAAAACAAAAGGAACTCTATTGCTGGGTGTTTAGGAAGAGCTGATTTACATACTGGAGTAGATCTTTCAGGAATTACATAGAAATGCAAAAGAGAAAGAAAAAAAAAACAAACAGAACACACCTGCCATGGTTCTCTATTACCATGGATGTTCAGGAATGCCATTAATTTTAATTAATGTCCCACTGTGTTTGGCAGCTTACCAAGGACTGGGACTGAAGACAGTGAATCTTCAGACTAGAAGTGAGTTATAACATGTATTGAAATTGAGAAGACTTGTATTTATACAAGCTGTGAATATTTGTTGGGAAGAAGATTTTTGGCTCTAGTGCAATTACCCAAGATTAATTGTTATCTATCAAAATATTTTATCATTATTATACTAAAACCTTAAATTCTATAGAGTGAGTGAAAAACATTTCTAGAATTAAAATGCCAGTTTGTCAAAAAGAATATTTTAAAAATTCGGTCATTTTTCTCAGCTTCAAAACTTAAGGAGAGAGAACTATATTCATCATCACAGTAAACAAATTTATTTAAAATTATCAGTGTTTTATGATCACATTTTCAAATAAAAGCATTTTACTCTACTTTTGTTCTATTCCTTGAGCATCCTTTGAGCAAATTTCTAGCTATTATCACAAACACCAAGAAATAGGATTTTTGGAAAGAGTATTGACAAAAAACATAACCTCTTATTTTTTTTCCCTGATAATCAATTAGAATTAGATTTACAGTAAGAAACCAATTCACAATAAGATGTTGATACAATCTAACAGAAAGAGGTGTTGTTCATATGAAACACCACAACTTCTCAATAGCAAAATGGCAAAACAAACGGCTTGCAAGTTAGGGATAACTCACGGAAATTATTGGTTGAGTGATTTCAAATAGAAAATACGTCTGTGAAGATTATGATCCAGTGTTGGACATCTTGAAAGAAGAAAAATCTCAGTAGAGGATATGAAAAAATGTATGAAAAATGTACATATTACGAACTATTTATTCATCCATTCTGCTAATATGATATATATAAAAACACTTAAACACTGCCACTATCACAGTACTGTGTGTTGTAAAAACAATTGTGAGCAGAATAACAAATGTGTGGTTGTCACAAGAATCATATAATAATTATAGTTCTATAGTTTGAAGAGGGTGCATGTGGCCACAACACCTAGAACCTGAGTAGTCTGAATGTCTCAGGTAGTTGTCAATGTCTAGGTACCAGAATTTTTTCTCTACTTGCCTTTTCAAGTGAATTATTACATGAGGGTTTTTGCTAGATTAATTTTATATCCCTACATATGTAGTCACCAAGGATGGAGCCAGATCTACCCCTAGAGTACACCACTTGCTCTGGGCATGACACCAGTCTGCAGCCCCCATCACCTGGGGAACGTCAGTCAGAAGCAGTGAAGAGGTGCTTAGGCAGCCAGCAAGAGTTGTGATGTTCCGAAATCTATTGATATCTCTGCTCTTGGCAAAGCTGTTTCCTCTCCATGCCCATAGCCTTTGAGTAAGTTTCCTCATCCAGGTTAGAACTCCTGGTAAATAATGTGAACTTTAGGATTAATTTGTGGAACCCACTAATGCTTTATATCAGTGTTAACTTTCATTCACTAACAACCATGTATGAAACTGACAAAATTTTAGATAATAGAGTTAATTCTTGGTGTTGCATGATTTCTTCTAAGAAAGAAAAAGCCATGCTTTGAGACTACAGAAAGAAAAGAATGCCACAAAAATATTTCTGAAACCAAACTTAGCAGATAGTACTAGTTCCTAATGAGGAAAGGGATGAGTCCTGTCAAAATTTACCTCAGCAGAAAAAGGGCAAGCCTGAAATTTCAGTGAGGGAACCCCTTCTACTTACAGACAAGACAAGAATATCCATGTCCTTTAGCTTTCATTTTTATAAACTTCTGTTCTAAAAATGTGGTTGCTGTGAGAGGCTCAAAGGATTGCTGGCTTGAAATCTTTTGGATGTGTGGAGATTGGGCCTTGCCTAGGCAAGGCAATGCCCTGCCCTGCTCCAGGCCTGTAATCCCAGCCCAGCAGTGCCTGGCAATTCCTGCCACACCAGGGGCAATGCTGCACACCTGCCCCTGGAGCCCCTGTCCATCCCCAGAGGGGCCAGAGGGTCGGAAGCCCCACTTCAGAAAGGACCCAGGAAAGCCTTAAGGCTGAGCACAAGGCAAGCACATGTCTTTAGCTCATCTCCTCTTGGAATTTTTATCAACTAAGCACTGCTGGAAGCCAGGAATTGGTAGGTGTATGTCTGCTTTTCTATAACTTTTCTGTATTTCTCACTTCCTCTTTATTCTTCTTCCAATTCTCTCTTCTCAGAATTTCTGAGCAACTTAAAGTTGAAACAGGCTTAGAATTTGATAAGTTGAAGGGGATAAGTTAGTGCTTTGAGAAGTGCTCTATGTTGATTGAATGCTGCTCCAAATCTTTTCTCAAAATTGTCTGATTTTATGAATATGGCAATGAAGTAGTTTTTGTTGGGAATATCTTGGTATTTCTCCCATGGGTCTAACTCATAGCACACAAACAATAGTAAGCCTTTTTAAAAGCCTCATCAAACAAGTTTTTTAGGGCCTTATAGAGATCTAAAAGAGCACTAAAAATCTTACTTCACAATGTTTTCTGCTTTAGAAAAAATTTAGAAAAAATTTAGAAAAAATTCTCAGAATGTGAGAAAGGGGGTTATTTTTTTATACCAGCAGTTGACTATCTATAAAGAGTAATTTACAGAGTTGGTTACTAATGGACACACTTTGAGTTGTTTCTTATGTAATTTCTTATTTTGCATGTCAGCTCTTTTTCCATCTATATTCTGGATGTTGTTTGTTCATAGAACAGACTTTTTCTCCCCCTCTGTCTGCCAGTAAATTGGTAGTTTACCTTAGAGACCTCTCACTGATTGATTTAACTGTGAGAAATTTATTTAGCATGTTTGTGTCTCCTTTTCCATCCATGAAATGGGAACAGCATTCCTTCCATAACTGTGAGGACTAAGAAAATAGGTTTCCGTTATTTATTTCAAATTATTTGCAAAGGACAGTTCATCCATGTACCCAACCTCTACATCTCTGCACACCAGAGTGAAAGGCTAATCCTGAGTAGCAGGAAGGTGGAACAGACCTCTTGTTTACAGGCAATTCAGTGATGAAGGAAGCTCACACAGCATTTTTCAAATACTTAAGGGTTTGTCAGCCTAACTTTAAAATCCAAACCAGCTGTCATTAAACAGCTGCCAAGATACATCAAAGCCATAGATTTTTGTCCCTAAAAATTACTGGTGATGCACTGGAAGTTTGATAACTATGTTGACTTGAATTTTGTTAACATTTGTTGGCCAGATATTATTTTATGTTTCATATGATATATGTGAGCATCATTGTGGCTAAAATTAATGTTAGTGTATGATGTACATTTCAAAGTTCTTGTTTACTTGCCATGTCATCTAAAGATTATCTGCGTCATTTATTTTAAAAACTTAGTAAAAGCTCTTGTTTATGTTTTTAAGTGCTATTGGTCCCAAATAGTTTGTTTCTTATAAGCTGGGTTAATCTATTATTAACAGCCATTTTGGTAATTTATCTGCTAATGATTGGAATGTCAGGATAGCTATTTTTACAAAAATTACACTTCCATAATTCTTATGATTTCATACTACTCTCAAAATGAAACTTAATTTAGTGCTTTTCTGCAATGAAAGTTATTACTTCTTGGGTTGACACAGTAAAATTTCACAAAGATGACCAGCATTAACTGGTCCTCACAGGCAACTATTTTTTTGGAAGTGCAAGAGCCAAGAAAGTGCAAAATGTACTTTTTGAAATCAGGGTGAGAATGACTGTCTTTTCACTAACCATGTACTTGAAGAAACCATATTCACCACTTCATGCACAGGCTTTGCTCCACAAGCCAGATTTACCTCACCTTCAACCACAAAACATCTACCTGAAGGCAAAGATGCAAGTAAAACATCAGAAACAGTGGAAATGAGGATGGAGAGAAACAAAAGACAGGAGGCCAAGGAGGAGATGGTCACAGGGAAAACATTAATTTGGTCCAGCAACAGTGCCTGGCACTGCTGCTGTCCTCATGTTAGGGTTATTAGAAAAAATTTAAGCAACCAGCAAATGGACATAATGGATTTCATCTTATGGTGACTTAGATATTTAGTTAGAAGTCTTAGTTCTTGATATTACACTTTGTAGCTTTATAAATGAATTTGCAGAGCCATCAGCAAGTGACCTTAAGCAGTACATCACATTTACTCATACATTGTCCTTTGAGAGGTGTGATAAAAACTTCTGAATCTACTTTCTAAAGGAAAGCCTCAGATCACAAGCATTTATTACAAATGCATGCACAGCAAAAAGCAAGTGGAAAGCATCATAGGTTCTTGACCACCAGCCTTGCCTGCACCCCTGGGAAGAGGATCGTCCCAGTAACCAGAACTGGTGTGGCATGGTACCTCCCCATTTCTTCCCTGGCTCCACAGCTATTTTTAACTGTCCTTTACTGACTGACCTAATTTCTCTACCATCCTCCCATAGCTTCTCACTAGTAATGATGTGAATTACTTTCTTTTCCCCTGTGTTTGCTTATAGTCCAGATTACTTTCTCCAGAAAAAGCAAAAAGAACCTGGAAAAGAGTAAGGTTTCAGCCACAAATAGAAACAAGATAGATATGCCTTTCCATCTTCTCTTCATAGCAATGTATTTCTTGTACTAGCTGTACCACACTTCCTCAAGTCACAGAGAAGACAAGAAGCCTTCATCGTGGGTATATTTGTCTTACTTTCTGCAACTGTCTAAGGAATGTATATCAAAAACCGTCTCCAACAGAATAAAGGGAACCCACTTATTTTGGCAAGAGACAAGCTGTATTAACCTATTCTGCCCATGTACTGCTACAACACCATTCCATATTCTTGGTTCTTACAGCTGTTAATTCCAGTTTACATCTGTTTGTTTTCTTTGTTTCGTCCCTCAGCCCCAGTACCTCTTATTTGGCCATCAATGGATAGTTTATTCGCATCTTCATAAAATAAAACAAACTAATGTACAACCCTCTTCTAAAACAATGCCAAATTTATTTTAGAAATTATCCAAGAGGTGGCAACAGGTGATCTCAAGGAGCTTGGGTTCCTCCACCCACAGCCTAAGCTGACCTGTGGCCATGCTTCTGATCTTAAAGATGATGTGAGAGATGTCCTTGTATATGGCAGGGAGGTTGGGGACAGATGATCCTTGAGGTCAATTCCAACCCTTAATATTTTATGATCCTGTTATTAAAAATAAGCTAGAAACTGTTGTAAAATAACTGTTAATCATGTACTGTTAGTTTGTTATTGGTTTGTTATTTGTACTGTTACTATATTATAAAAGGGTTTAAAAGGGTAGCCATAAGAAATGCTGTACTACACATAAGAAAATCACCACCCCACCAGACACACCGGACAGAATGAATATAACAAAAGTGTGTCACCAACCCGCAGTTAACAGCCAGCCTAAAATCACCACGCCCGGCCAAACTGGCCAGAATAAACATAACAAAAGTGAATTACCAACCCCCAGTAAAAGGAGCCAGCTTAAACAAAAGCTATGATGGACCAATCGAGAGCCTTAAACCTTCATGCAAATGAAAGGATCCAAACAAGAAACCAATCTAGAAGGACGGAAAAACAGGATAAAAAGAGGCCTCTGAACCAAAGAAAGTCCTGCCCTGCCGCTTCACCTGGAGCACCAGGGACATGACATCACTCCTGGAGAAGACCCAAGCACCGCTGCTGCAGCATCCTCGATGGGAATGCTCCTGCCTGGCCCATGGCCCCCCATGCTTTAGGCCCTTTTCTTTTTAGAATAAATGCTGAAATCACTCTTAGTACTGGGAGCCTGGTCTCTTTTTTAACACTGTGATGTCCCGGCCAGCATGTTTGAACCCTGAAGTCTATCATACTCTACTAGAACTTCTCTATGTTTGCATAATCTCAATACATATTTCATGGATTTGGATGATTGTGGTGACTTTAGATGGGGTCATAGTATTGCCTTTCATTGTTGCATATACACCCCCCTCTGGTATATTTTTCTTCATGGATCTTAGGGTCACATCTGGCCCCTTTGTCTTTGCATCAGACTGGCAGAGTCTTTCCATACCAGATGGGACAGACATGCTTTTATCTGTAGTTTTTAGCTGATTTCCCCCATAGCTGATAGCACAAATTCTTTTGGTTGTTCCTAATCAAGACACGTCTATGTCTACTTTTAAAAATTCCTCCCATTTCATCTCAAGGCTTCGTAGCTCTCCTATGTGATCTGATCCACCTTTGTTCTAATAATGCAACCTGCCCATGCATTTCATAGCCACCTTCATATTCATTTTGACAAAGGTCTTTAAATGGGAATTTTAAATAACTCCAGCTTCAAATCAAGACTGGCAAACTTCCTCCCAGACTGGTACTTCAAAAAATGTTGCTTTCCTACTTCCTTTAAGAATTTCTTTACACTGTTGTGCTTAAACTAATTTCAAGTCTGGCACTGGCAAGCACTTTACTGAAGATCAGGTAGTCCCTGCCCTTCTACTGTAGATTTATGAGCAGAAAATTAGTTATTGAAGGTGATTATCATTGTCCAGGGACAGCCTAACTGTTCATCTGAAAAAAAATCAAGAGCCTTGGATGTCAAGTCATGGAAAGAAGCACAGTTAACTGTTGGCAGATTACTTCAGTGGGCAGATAACTGAGATTTGTCTAAGTTTTCTCCCTCATGATAGAAGGCAGGGGCACTGGAATGACAAATTATTTCTGTTAATGCATGCATTAACACTTCTACTTCTGTATGGGAATTAACTAACTAGTGTGAGGTATTTGGCACTAGAAAATAACATTATTGGGTGTCTTGAACTCTAGCTATAGGGCATTAATAGCCCTGAGCAAAAGATAATCCTTCTGTTTAAAAGAAAAATCCAGAACAACCCCACCTCCCATCCCCCTCCCCAAAAAATCAAAAAATACAAGAACAAAAGAATGCTTGCACAGTTGAAAGCATACCTCAAATGGGTTAATAATAACAACAACAACAACAACAACAACAATAATAATAATAATAATGCTTCTGAGAAGAGCTATACGTATACCCCAAGATCTGAAGCTCTGGCATGAACACTTGCAGTGTGTCCAGTACATGTCAGACAGATTGTGTGCCTGTCCATTACATCCCTGACAAGGGATCCCTGGAAGGGCTGGCACATGCACCACAGAGCATATCCACCTACGTGAAGTGCATTCATCCCAGTTCTCTTGTATCCACTAGTTTGTGTTTCAACCAAGCGCTTAGGAAATGTGCAAAATACTGTAATTCCCTCAGGACTGAAATGCCATGAAGAATTAAGGGTCACAGTCAGGAATGCATGGAGAATGCTTCAAGGGATATTGGATGGGCTTTCAAAAACTGTGGTCAGGAGCAGTGATGAGTGGACACAAACCCATCCTGTAGCACTACAGAAAGTTGGACCTTACTTCATCTTTTCACACTGTCTGCTTTAGCTACCACAGAAAAGATACACCTAGTTTCTGTGGTAAACTAACCAAAAATAAACTAATCAGGAAACATTTTATTCACAAAGCTAAAAAGAAGAAGGAATATTTTTGTCTTAAAGAGTATGTCACCATGGCTGCAGGGGATACATCAGGTTGACATACCACCACCTTCTCATAAGTATTATATAGAAGTGAAAATCAGGCCTCATATGACAAGAAAAATGTAAATATTTTTGCTATTATGACATTGAGAAAATCGGGTTCCTCTTTTTCATAGATGGAATTATGTTAGACCTCTGGTTAGGATACACTATTGATATTTCTCCATATCTATAGTAGGATGTATCTTGTGAAAGGAGAAGAAACTTAGGTTTTAAAATCTTCTCAGTTGAGTTATTTTTATTATTCAGGGAATGAAAGGATACTAATTCATACTGGAAATTAATCTTCCTAAGACTCATTTCAACCAACTTTTTCATGATGCTTTAGGATATATTCTGTCATTCTTGTTTAGTAAGTACAGAGTATGAGATGGTGGAAGAAAAGAATCAGTTACCTCAGTATGCTGGCATTTAATTTTATTCTGAAGGGGTATCAGTGCTGTGGGGTTAAAATCATTGGCTGCTGATTTTACTGGCATCCCTCCCATCCAAGCAGAAATAGTCACAGTGGCAGGCAGAGTTTTACATCCAGCCTCAAGTGTTTGAGGGATACAGTCCCTGGAGGTGTAGGTGCTACTCTGCGCTGAATCTCCTTGCAGAGATTAACTACATAATACCCTCTTTTTCTGGTCCTCTCAAGGGAGAAGTCCCAAGAAGCACAGAGTTCCCTGGATTCCTATATACTCAGTCGGGACGGGAATGCACAGGTACCTCTCCTGCATGGGAGGTGAGGGAGTTTTACACTGTATTTTGCAACAATTTCTGGATCTGTTGCAAGACCTGAATCACACGCAGTCCTCTGGTGGAAGGTCTCAGGAATGTGTCTGTGGGGTGCTTTGGAGTTCTTTGATGGCTGACGATCCCTTTCAAGGCATGACAGCTGCCTCTCACATCAGCACAGCGGAGCCCATTACAGCACATCACACCTTCCCCAGGAGGATGGAGCAGGGGTTACAGCTGAGTGAGCTGCGGAGAAGAGGACAATTACTATGATAAAAGACACCATCCGACCTTGCAGGATTAGCCTGGCATTGCCCTCACAGCTCAGCTTGTAGCCCTCCCTTCTGTCTTGTGGGAATCGCCATCGCACCCCCAAATGCAATAGGGCAGGGGAGTCAACAATGCCTAAAGAGCAATGGAAGGGGTTGTGTTAACAGCCAATTTAAAACACTGATCGAGTTTTCCTTTCCTAGTGTCCTTAAGGCACCCATGCTCATCAGCAGTTCCATATGAGTATACTCTAGGGGAGGAAAGATATTTCTTACAACATCCTAGAATATTTTTTTCTGCTTCATTTTAGCAACTTTCATCATAAAAACATTTAATCATCCCAAGGCAAATCTGACCACGTCCCAAGGGACAGAAACTTTGGTGAGATACACAAATGCAGTATAAATTGTCAGTCTCCTGAATGCAAAAGAACCCCTGCAATGTCAAGGGCACAGCTCTGCTTGCATCAACGACCTGTCAGCCAAACAAATATAGTGAAACCATGTGAGACAGAGTTGGAGAAATTAACTGCTGTGGGCTATAGTTAATGGGTGATTTGACAAAAAGAAAACCATTGTTACAAGTACTATAAAATGAAAACAGAACCAACACTGCAAAAAAAAGTTTGTTCACACACGTTAAAGTCTTATTTCACACAGGAGTTTATTGACTTTCTCTGGGATCTACCCCCAACCAGCTACTGAGGATTTTTTCAACATGATTAGTGACATCAATCAAAACATTGAAACTTTGAAGTATGGCACTGCTGCTGGGTGACAGTATACAAAATTATGTCTATCACTTCATTAGAAAGAGTCTGCATAACATCTCCCATAAGACATGCAACTATCTGGCAGAAACACCTCATTAAGGAAAAGGCCTTAAATCATCACTCACTGAATAGCTGGTTTTCCACATTATGGCTGGCCACAAGGACATGTTCCTGTGCTCCTAAGCAAGAAATTCTCTTGCACAGGAACCAGCTTTTCTTAATGCACCGCAGTAGCCAGGCCTAAGAGAGCATCACTCATGTTTTTGCTTAGTCAGATCTTGCTTTCCATTGCAGGTGGCCATCATGGTATATGTGTTCTGGACTACGCATTAGAAAATCTCACAATGGGAAGAAATTGCCCTTGGGTGATAAGAGGAGAACTGCATGGGTGAAAAGATTATTTTTACTATTTTTCTGCCACCTGAGACAGTCTTTTCTGAAAGGTAAAGATCAATAGTTGGACTGCTCTAAAGGTATTGAAACCAAACACTTTGGAAAGAATTCCTTTGTTCCAGTCTTAATCAGTAACACTCCAGTTAAATCTCCCCTACATTTTATTTTAAAGCATCAGTGGTCTTCTTGTTTCCAATCACAGAATATTCACAATCTGCTCTTGCACATAGGTCCAGGGCATATGAAACAGAACTGCCAGAGGAGAGCATGGCCAGCCAAGGACATGATGTCAAGAAAATACAATGGAAATACAACTTTATTATGTTTCCCAGAGCACTCAGGCAGAAGGCAAAATTATTTCTCTGCTTTCATGAGTATTAAAGTCTGGTAGAGGATGGGAGTTTTTTGACAAAATATCCACAAATTATTTGTCAAATGTAGCCCATTTTTTGGGTAGCATGTTATACTGACCTCTTCTCCTAGCTAATTGCCATGAATTTCTTAAACCTTTTAAACTTCTAGAACTGATAAAGGATCCCATGACCTATTTCACAGTCACCTCACCTCTAGATCTCCCTGATACAGAAAGATCAGGGAGATAAAATCCAACTGTTTTTTCAAATCACAGGCAGAATAAGCACTACAGGCAGTAGATGTTGCTGTATTTGGTTTATCAAAACATAGATTTTATATTATTGATTTACTTTTTTTTTTTCAAAGTATGATACCTAGTGTAAATAAGATATTCTTAAAGCAGTTAACTGTGTCTTGAATTTAGTGACCTGAAAATATTTAATTTATTTTCTTGGTTTTTCAATTTGGTCCTTTATCCCTCTCATTGCTTCACCAGCTGCTGTCTTCTAAGAACAGAAGTCTGACACCTTGCCCTAAGCAGTCAATATGCAAAACAGATTTTTGCTTAGTGACTTGTGATTGATCTTGTAAACTGTTAGGTGGTGGATTTTTCTCTACTTTGATCCAATAAACCCACATTCTTAGAAAGCAAGTACTGGTGGTGGATTTTTCTCTACCTTGATCCAATAAACCCACATTCTTAGAAAGCAAGTATGGAGGAGAAAGGAAGTTTGAATTTTTGCCAGAAATTAAAGGATAAAAATTGGATGAGCAGAAACAAAGTTCAAGAAATGTTTTTCTTTTAGGACCACAGCACTACAGACTAAAATGTAATTCTTTAAAAATTGGTTTCTCAAAGACAAACTGACTGAGCGCATGGAAACCAAAATTTTCATTTCTGTTTACCCATGCCATCCAAGCCTGCTATCCAAAAGAAGGAGGCTAAGTGGAATGCACATCTGTATTTTTTTAATTTTTCTGATGCAGAACTTTGGAGGAGAGGCCTTGATTCTCTATGAATTTGGTGTATCGAGTTGTGTGACTTTTTTCAAGACACAATCACAGTCCTTGTTCTGTCTCACAGCATATGTACAAGTGTTAATACCAAGACAATTTTGAACAGAGTTTTTATAACTCTAGATAGGGTTTTTTTAAATATTACATTAGAAGGAGAAAAATTGAAGCAAGTAGCTACCACCAGAATGGAATTCAGTGGTACAAAGATGAAAAAGCAGGTTTTGAGGAGTCTAAGTGAGAACTTTGGATGTTTCAGAGGCAGAAAGATGACTGGTTCCTCTTTTCTTGGTCATACATAAACCTATGTATTGGGAAAATTAGATAATGCACACTTAATATCTGTGTCTGTATATATATATTTATACACACATATATATTTATATACACACACATGTATATATGATCATATCTATTATTATCATTATTTACTTTCTGTTGATGTGAAAAATCAAGTTTATGGTTAAAAGAAAAATGAACCAGATGAAAAGAAAGATATCACCAGCATGTGCAAAGAAAATATTTTTTTCCACTGTTTTTATCACCAAGATTTCATACTGGATCATTAAAGGAATACTTCAAAAGGAGTAAATCATGTTTGATATTTTTATTTCTTTATCCTGCTGTAGTTTCTCTGCTATAATTTACAGTATTATATCAGATTAATTTCATGAGAAATGTGCTCAGAGAAAGAGCAGATTAAAGAAATGAGAAGAAAAAAAGCTTGAAGAACTTAAGGTTCAGCTCCTTTCAGAGCCTGATTTACTAGTTTACATAATAATTTTAAAAGTCAAAAGTCAATTTATTAAGCCGTAAATCTGTAAGGTAAAGGTACTTCCTTTACCTTAGGAAAAACTAATAATTGGTATAGACACATTAAAAGAAGCCATAGCACAGTTATGTGATCACATTCAAAAAAATTATGAATAGAAGTTTAGCAGCCATGAACCACAGCTCAAATCTAGTTTGAATGCTGATGAGCATCCTTGTGTTGAGCAGCCTGTTACATTGAGCTAATGTTTGTGCAGGTGCTTCATAATTTTTGGGGTGAAAAGTCCCCTGCTGGGCCCAGACAAACAGCTGTTCACCTAAATGGTTATACCATTTTCCTGTGGTCTGAAGGAAAGCCAGAAGCATGAACTTAGCACCGAGAGGTAGCAACACAAGTGTAAAAAAAGATGCCAGGTTCGGCTATCAGTAGTAGTTGCAGTTCCATGAGATTTCTCAGAGACTCTACAGGCTCTCTAGTCACACCAGGCAGCTCAGGGGAAAGACAGTTTATTGTTAACAGGGACAGAGCTCTGTTAAAGGCTGCCTGTCAGCTTCAGCCTACACCGTGCTCAGAGACAGAGAGAAAGCTGGGCCTGAGAGTATGGGGATAGAGGTGAGGGAGCTAAGGGGGGAGAAGGAGGAGGAGGGAGAGATAGGAGTGTTAAGAGAGTTAAGAGAGAGCAAAGAAGGATTAAGAGTTAAACGAGATTAAGAGGACAAAGTTCTTATTACAATACATTATATCTTTTTCTATAATGAATATTCTCGTTTACACTAACCAACCAAC
>VWYI01024513.1:0-10858 GCA_013399455.1 Anthoscopus minutus
ATGCTTATATAAACTCATTCTTTCTCATTTTTCATTTATAGTTTATGGACCACAAATAATACAGTTCCCACTCTGTTAGTTCCCGTATACTTACCTCTTCTATTCTCCCCCCACCCCTGCCAAAAAAATCTGGAATGCACAAATTCTAATAGCCTTTATACCTTGGTACAAAATTGAAGGACTGCTGATTTCTCAACCAGCCAATGTTTCATCTTGTAGCTTATTTTTTTTATTTCTAATTTCATGTGCACATTTGCATATGGAACAAGAACAAAGATTCAAAAGGTATTTTTATTTTTTATTACAAATAGGTCTTACTCATTTTTATTTCATAATGTAAGTTCTTAATTGTGAATACTTGTCATATAGGAACAGTGACAGTCTGTAAACACCTAATGGATGAATGTGACAACAAATTCCATCTTTTCCTTCCTGTTTTCTACATATTCCTTATGGTATACCATAAAAAAGAATTTGGTCATATTGTGATGTTTTTGTCCTGGGCACTTGCTGGAATTATTTGTTAAGGTTGTGTGGCAGCCCATAATTATTTTTCCTTATTTCTGAAAAGCATTTATTATCATCATATAAGTTTATTCCTACGTTACATTGTCAGTTTTCATAAGTACTAAATTTATGCATCCGTGCCTGAAAATGCTGAAGTTGAGGTGCTTATATTTTCTCTCTAGTGTAACAGGATCCAGAAACTGCTTTACAGGTGAGAAAGCATATAACACCTATTTTATGTTGTCTTGAAAATACAAGCGTGTCCATTGTTAGACATTACTATGTAAAATAAACCAATGCTGTAGAAATTCACTTGTACTTGAACTACATGCCAACATAAAAATAGTAAACTATGCCAAAAAGAAAAAGAAAAATCAGTTGTGATTGATGGCACAGGCTTCTTTTGGTGACAAAAAAGTTAAAAGGACTGTATAGCCCCAGTTGCTTTTTTTGGTGTGAATTCAACAGGATCTAAGGAGAAAATAATAAAGATGTGAATGGAGGAGCAATTGTGAATAACTTAGCTTGAACTACCTGCTCTTCTTGAGTTTTTTGTTGCTTGATACCCTCCTCCCAAAAGTTTACAGAACTGCTTACTATAGTCTAACATAGCAATCAGTTAGTGTTATTAAGTAATGGTCCTCTGATCGACTCATACATAAATATTAGCTTAATATTTCTAGAGGGCCTATATAATTATTAAGGACTCTGTAAGCTTCAGTATTTGAAAGTGGAACTGGCTCTGCAGAAAACTGCCTGTGTACATGTGTATGGCCCTTGTGCAGAGTGTGTGTAAATGGTTTATGGCAGGTTATCTGCAACACATTTTCAGGGATGGGGAAGGTTTTCCTCCATTGTACAAAATGGCTACAGTTACTCTGCATAGCACACAGCAGCTTATATAGGAACATTAACTGGGAAATAATAAAATTCAAGGAGCTGTTGCTTTGTCTTCTTCAAGCCTCCATTTCTTTGGAGGGCACTGCAATGGAGCCATGACATGTAGCAGGTGCAGATGCTGCACGCTCATTTCCTCTTTATGGTGTATTCTGTGTTGTGGCCAGCACTTTGGAGCATTTTTAGAGAAACTAAAGGCATAAAGCCTTTAACTAAAATAGAACTTGAAATCACCAAACATTTCACACAGACTTTTGTGCTACAATATTGCATGGTAAGGTCAATCTAAGTTTCAATCTCAAAAATCAACATTAATTAAACTTTTTATTAATTACAAATGCCAATTACTACTTAGGTAAAACCCTGCTAGAGAAATAGAAAGTGTGATACAGTAGAGCAACGTTGGCAAGTTGTATTATGCTAAGCACCTATCTACTGCTTAAGCAGGATTGGTAAGTGCAGAAAATTTCACTGCTTGAAGGCAGGAGCAAGATGAGATCTTAACTGCTAGTTATATATAATTATACAGGAAGCAAACCCCTGCAGAGTGACACAAAGCATTCATTACAGCCACCACATCCTGTCTTGGGAAAACTCTTACCTTGAAGTCTGCATGTTTGAGATCAAGCTTTTTTGCATACCTCAGTAAACAGTCTTGATGTATAAGAGAGGATTTGGTCCTATATATTTAAAAATAGCTTGAAATATTTTTCATCTGAAAAAGACTTGCTGGAGCTCTATCATCTACGATTTGTAGTATCATGGTATTAACTATTGCTGGGAAAACATACAATTTTGATTTTATATATATATATAAATACGTATTTGTACATAAGTGTATCTACATATACACTTATATAGATACTGTATATTATATAGAAATATATATATACATACATATATATGTGTGTATATACATATAGGTAGGAAGAGTCTCAGCTATTCCATCCTGTTCACTGGAATTCATTTGCCAGAGTGAGCCAAGGCCTGTTTTGCTTTGATTTACTCTGGTCTCCTTTTCATCTACTGCAATGTCCCTATGCCCTAATTCTGATTCTGTGTCTCTTTCAAATTACAAGGCCTGATCCTATAGTCCTACTTGGGCAAAACTCCTGTAAGTCCTTCTTATGGCAACAACATTTATGCAATGGTTGACTGTAATGCTTCTAAATTTTTTTTTCTTTTTCTCTTTGATGAGAATGTAGATAAAGCCAGGTTTACAGTACAGTCTATTTCCTGTAAACAGAATTTTTACATAATGAATTGAACAGTTTTATGGAACATTAAGAGGCATAAATTCTGATAAGAAGAATGTGATTATTCCAATTTCTTAAAAGGGCCTAATGGAAAACCACTGATAACGTGCCTCCAATTTTTATATATATCTTAAATGAGAGAGTGTTCTTCTGAAAAGGAATAGGAGAATAAAAGAGAGCTCAAAGTCAAACTCTTTCTCATTATAGGCCTATAATATGTAGATTTTTTCATGCAAGACTGATGCTGTGAGGTAACAAGAGCCTGTCTGTCTTGTAATTCTCAGTGAGTCAGGGTCTGCTTAGGTTAACACCAAGGTTCCTGTAATGCATACTCTCTTTTTTTAGGAATTGTCAGAGAACTGTTGGCTGGATAAAGGCCTTGATATTTATCCATGATTCCTCTCTTTGGGTGTTTGTTGGGTAGTGAACATGGCAGTGCTAGGTTAGCAGCTGAACTCGGATCTTGGGGGTGTTTTCCAACCTTCATGATTCTATGATTCCTCTTTCTGAAATTTATAGAAAAGGACATATTTTTATTCAACTTCTTTTAGCTAATCAAGTAGGCAAGTGAGCTGATGGAGTTTGTTTGGTGTTTTGCTTTTGGCTCAAATGTCTTTGGTTGGAATTATACAATTTTTTGTTACCAGGAATGCTGGTGAAAGGAAGTGAGGTTCGATGTTTTGACTACATGCAATACACAAGCATAGATCATGCATTTCTTAGCTAGTCAAATTGCATAAACATGCACCTCATATAAGAATACCTCACCTGTCTGCTTGAAGCCAATCTTCCTTTTCCCTACACATAATATTTGTGAAAGTGAAATTATATAAAGTCAGCCTGGAATATATAATAATTGTTGGGAATTATCGTAAGATATTATCAAATGCCAAAAAATTTTTATCACTAATTTTCCTGCAGTTTAAACAATCAGGCTTTTAAATATATATTTTTCAAGAGGGGCTTTTGTTTGGTTGGGTTTTTTAAGGAAAAATGTACAGGAGTCCATTGTTTCAAAGAGTGATGTATTAACTTTGCAATGAGTCTTGCTATCCAAGTTTGAAAAGGTAGGCTGATTTTACTCTCTAATGATGATAGTATATTCTCTCTCAACAGTAATAATGACAAACTCAAATGCTATGCTTCTGTTTCTTCTCTACATGAAGAGTCTGGACCCATGGGAGCTCTTGCTGTTCTTGTGCAGGTGAAACATCATTAAAATCAGTATAGGGTCCTGTTTTGCTAAGGCTCTTTTCCCTGACTAGGGAATGAAAGGATAAACTCACTATATAAACATCAATTTTACAGTTTCTGTATTTTAAATTTGAAAATGCTTATTTTTTTATTGTTATTATTATGACATGCCATGCATCTGGATCTCTCCTTTTCTGTCAGAATTACTGTTGAGAGCCAGCTTTGGCCAAGAGTACAATGTGGTTTCTTTTAAAACAATACCACAAGTGGGCTACTCATGTGAGGTCCTGATTATCCACGAGTGTCTGTGGGAATTCATCTCGAATTAATTTGATGTTTGTTGACCTTTTATGTAAATGGCCTACTGTAACAGCAGAACAGTTTGCTACAAGAGATGCAGTGTAATTAGTTTGGTCTGCCTGGCTTCAAATCCTTTTAAACCCGTATCTGCTGCATGGCAGACAAGGTCATAAAGGTTTGACAAAGTGAAGTAGGATTTTTTAATTTTTGGGCAATTTCACATCTGTTTCTGCTGACTGGAGATCTGGATTTGTTGCCAAGCAGTATTCTCTGCATCCTCTTTACTTTCATTGGCTAGAAAGCAAGATTGGAAATTCTTCTCCAACTTTTAACTTTCTTTCTATAGAGTCAGCCCAGACTCAAGTTGCAGTGCTTGTGCTAACAGATGCCAATTTTCAAATGCGTTCCTATGAATATCCAAATTAGTAAATTAAGGAAATCACCAGCAATGCCTTCAGACAGGTACTGACTTTTTGAAGTGGCCAACCAATGGCTGATAATCTAAAATCTCTGGGCAACCCCACAAAGAATTAAATCTGTGTATTAATTAAAAATACAATGCTGTCACCTCATAAGAAATCAAGTACTCAATAGTAAAGTCTGCAGCACGATTAAATTAAGTGGAAAGTAGTTCCAAGATTGTTTTTCACCATTGAGGAAGACAAATATTGAGTCCTTCAAATTCTTTTGCTCAGTAATTACAGTTTTCTTCCCCTCCTTGGAAATCTTCTAAGCCATTCTTTTCATTTAAGTTTGCTCAGGCACCCAAGAGCATACAGAGTTAATGCCCTTGTAATGGTCATTTGTACATAAAGTTGTAATTATTTATTTTCTCATTTGTACCATATCAAGGCTTTGTACAATGTTTAAGTTTTGTTTTCAGATTATTTTGTATTTTATTTTTATAAACTGGTTCTAAATAAAATATTCATTCAGCATGCAAAACTTCAATTCTTGATTGCATTTGTATAATGATTCATTAACTTAAAAAGCTTTGGCTGAAACATTTTTCAGCTTTTTTTACTATTGCAACTCTGTAATTTAAATGGATAAAGTGCTTTGGCAGTGATTATTTTTTTTCTGGTTCATATGTTGTATATTAATAACAACAGAAAAAGCCAAATGGGCCTCCTCAGAAACCTGACTTTCTTTTTGTTCTTACCCCTTCTGTTGTATTCATCTAAACAAGAAATGTTTGGCACAGCTGGATCAGGTCAGTTTAAGTAACAATATGGTGGTCCTGAAAAGCCAGCTGCTGACTGCATTTCTCACTTCAAAATTGTAGTTTTTTATTTAGTCAGAGGTCACTTTAATTGACCTTTTAAGGGGGTAATCAGCTGTCTGGGTGTAGCCACTGAGCTTTTACAGTCTCTTGAGGAGACTTATCTCCCTCTGTGCAATAAACTTAAGCAGCAGATAGCAGAGAAATGAATGAATGGAAGTTGTTACTGAATCTGAGTGCTATGGGGAAAATGCAGTGTTATGGTACCAATGGCTCTAGTTTCCCCCAAGACCCTTTTATTTCTCTTTCTACTAACACTAAGCAGAAGTAGAGTGTAAAATCATCACAATTTTTATTTGTGGTTTGTGTGCCTGAATATCTTAGTCCTATGCTACTAGAAAATAGTCTGCACTTTGTACAGTGGGACAAGTTTTTTAGGGAAGTCCAGAATATCCCAGAAAATTCCCTGGATCTCTTTCGCAGTATTACCACTGTTATGCTGTGCATTCAAGCAAACTCAAAGCCAGCTCTGTCATTGTTCACATCATTGACAATATTTTCATTAAGCTTCATGACCAGGTCATTAGCTCTTGTCATTTATACAAATAGCCTAGATAGCTTCACAGGGGAGGAAACAAATTTACTCACTAACAGTCCAAGAAAATTATGTTTCACCTTCTGTTAAAAGCAGCTAGAAATGTAATGGCATGGCTTCTGGGTGGTGCATGTGATTTCAGTGCTCCCAACACAACCATAATTTGATGACAGAAAGGGATGTGTAAAGAAATAGCAACCAACTGTATTAACTGGAAGATGAAAATAACAATTTTGCCCACCCTGCAGTGATGAGAGGTAGCTCAGTTTCTTTGCTTGTTTAAAATATGTAAATATGTAAATCTAGAATGTATCAAGGGGAAGAGTGATTTTGATCTGGCTCCAGTATATTTTAGTGGTATAGCAGAAACACAAGGAAAGAAGCAAGATCAGAACAAACATGCTGTGGTAGATTGATGTTGAGGTGTGGTTGTTGTCTGACTACCACTGTGTCTTTTTGCATTGCCTGGCTTGTCTCCATTCATACAGATCCAATCTGCCCATTCTGCTCACAGGATCTTGCTGCACTTCTCTACTCACACTGTAGCTGTCTCTTATGTAAATCAGTACTGGAACATGAGAAAGCAGGCAGGAGTCAACTGTCCTAAGAAATGCTGTAGTACGTGAAATTCAAGAATTAACAGTTGCAAAAAGAATTGAAACTTAAAGGAAAGACAGGTGAGAACTGCCTGTTGCAACCTGGACAAGATCATACTGCTGCCCAGAAGGACCAGGTAAGATTGCATTTGCTAATCTACATGGAATGTCATGGTAGCATGAATTACCTTCTTTGTTCATGAAAACAAAATACAGAAAACCTTGCTCAGGAGAGCCCATCTGTACTGATGGGGGAGAAATAATGCTTCCAACAGGTTAATTTGGAAAGCATTTAAAACACAGACACTACAATCTGACTTAGATTCATTATTTGCCATTCTTAAGCTCAACAATTTCTTAATACCTGTCACCCACCCATACCATCTTTTTTTAAGGCAAACTTGGAAAAGAAATCTTTCTCCATGGCATTAATCCCAATTAACATTGTGCTGTACATGCATACATTTCATTTTTGTGAGATATCTGCATATTTTACTCCATCTGTGATACTGAAGGGAAACAATTGCTGACAATAGATTACCCTGTATTCACATCCTGGGAGGCACCAGTGGCTGGTTTTTGAAGTGCGAGGCAAGTTAATTCAGTACACCAAAATGGTGTAAGGGCAGAAATTAAGTACATTTTCATACAGCAGTGTTCAGTCAAAGCTGACTGCAAAAGTGCCATACCTTATGCTATGATTGCATATTCCTAGGCTTCTAAGAGAAGAATTTGTGGTTCTCTATGTTATTTCTATTTGCTAAATCCCTGCAGGAGGAATGCTTCTGCAAACTGACTGTAACACTAGAGGCAGGCATTGCTATAGGCCAAATTTATCTGTAGAATTTTTTTTTTAATGCTGGTGATAAATGCTTAAGAAGAGAACCTGTATGATTTTTCAAGTAATTGGACAAAATTCAGGTTGAGAGTGTTTTTCATTTTCCCTCTGGTAGAGACGCCAGATATAAGAACACTGCACCTCTCAATTGTGCAAAGTAGAGTGGCTCTAATATATAAGCCTGAAACACAAAATAGTGCCAGTGACAATAGCTTTCCTTATCTAATTGTGAAATGGTGATTTTTCCTTTTGCCATGAAGATAAAATGGTTTCTGCTTGTTTCAGAGTTGACACCGGGTTACATTTTGCTCCAACTGCTTCCTTGGCTATAGTTACAAGGAAGGAAATTATAATGAAAGCTTCTTAAACTATGGAGGAGCATTTGTCTGGGATGAAGTGAGCCCCTGCCTCCTGTAATTTAACAGCAAATCTAACTTCCATTTCATGTAAAACAATACAAAGTTTTTTGTTCTTTGTATTTCAAATACTGTGGTATTGATTCCACAAGACTTACAAAATCAGATGAAGATACAGCCTACATATAACCTATATGTCAGAAATAGGCATCACCCATCCTTTCCTCATTTTGTTGTATTTCTCTGCTTTAACCATGTGACAAAAAAAGAGACTACCCTGCTAGAGCAGTAAAACACAATGCCTCTGAAGAGAAGGTGCATCTGACAAGCCGGGAACGAACAACATCCAAGGTGACCAATGCTGTATGGATTCTGAGGACACTCATAAATGCCTCAGTCCTAAACCATTCCTAGAATAAGCAAGTATCTCAAACCCCTCCTGTGATGCTTTGCACAGCTCAGACCTAAAAAAACTCAACAGCAACCAAGCAAACACCCCCACATTATAACTATTAGAAAAGGAAAGTACTTAAAAAACCAGCTACTTCTGAGGTTTGTTTAATCCAAGAACCAAGTAACTTGTGTAAGATAGCTCCTGGTGGTAGTAACCATAATGTTACTTTTTTACCTCACTCACACCTTTTAATTTTCACAAGGTGACATTAAACAAGGGACAAAACAGACAAAAGTCTTAGTCAAAATAAATGTTTGTTTTTTTAAGAGAATAAGAGGATAAAGAAAAGAGATGAAATTTATTAGCCAACTGCAAGAGAGTTAACTGCAGACTCATAATTAGTGTTTAATGCCACCTACAGCAAAATGTTTCCCACTGGGAAAAACATGGGAGGCAAGTCCACTTCGCTCCTTCAAAGTCACAGGCCGGAGCAGAACATATATCAGCACCCATCAACAAATTTTATGCATATTCAAGTTTTTACACATCTGCAAAGCAGAAGTAGTAGCAGCCATTTGGATGTTCTTTCTTAATGGTTCTCAGGGGGGGCCTAGGAAACTCAGAAGGACCTGGCTCTTGTGACATGGAACTGGAGCTGCAGCTGCTGCTTCTGCTGCTGCTTCCAGCAACCTGTGCTCTAGCTCTGTCCTTAGCAGGGGAGAGCTGGGGGGATCCTGGGCTCAGGTACCCAGCTGTGGTCTGAGTAGATGCAGTGGCATGTGTGGCTGGGCCAGTGTTGTTTTTCACATAGACGTTCTTGATAGCAACAAGTGTATGTGCCATGATGCTGATGCTGTTACTCAGATCTTGCATGCCTTGCTGCAGTAGCCGAAGATTGTGGTTGACACTGTCAAAGCCAGACTGGATCACCTGTATTTGAGTCTGCTGAATCTGAAGCAGGTCCTCTTCAGTCATTTCATTTTGGTCTGCCTGGGACCTGCCTTTTCTTTTGGCTTTTACTTTCCCAGAGGAACCACCACCTGATGTCCCCAGTAAAGGCAGTTGTTCTTGACTAGGTGGAACCACTACCATGTCCTCAGAGCTTCCTTCTGGCTCTACCACCTTCACTACTATTTCTTCTTTGAGGTTCATCTGCTCAGGACTGGATTGATGAGATGGGCCAGGACTGCCATTAAACCCTAGAAGGAGGGGGGTAGGGAGGTGGGGGGAAGAAAAGCAAAGCCCATGAGAAACTTTATAACCTCAGTAGTGATGTATTTTCTCATTCACTAAGCACTAACATTAGTCCTTGAAACAAGACTCTCAAACTCACACTACGTTATCTTTGATGGTTTTAGAATACAAATTACCTCAATAGGTGGTATGAAAACCATAAATATGCATTCACCAGTTAACCATGTATCTGCACACTACAACTGCCTTAACACCACAGAAGCCGAGCTTTAGGATCACAAAGTTCACTGCAAGCTCATTTCATGCTCTATCGTGCACGCAGTAAACAGTAAGAGCATTACTGAAATGCTGCGATTGCAAGAATCCCTTGGTATACCAGCGTGCTAGAACAGTACCTCCAGCACATACGAAGTTATGTGCTCAGAGCACTTTGTACTGGCTGGACCTGCGTGCTGCCATGGCTTTTTGCATTTGCAAGAATAATTACTGCAATAGTGAAGATCGGTGGCCGGGTCTAACGCCTCGTGGAGGGAAAGCATCTGCTACGAGACGCCGTTTTTACTCTGGGATGCTGTTCTCAGGCACTTTTGTAACCTAGAGGACGAAGGCTCACAGTTCTGTGCGCGTACATAGACATTTGCCTTTCCAAGGATACGAACCAGAGCTTTCCTGCGGGGCCGGTCCCCGCCGCCCCAGCGCGCACGCAGCGCCGCTCCCCCGCAGACCGGGGCTGCCGCGGGGGACGCCGGGCGGAGGGTCTGGGGCAGCTCCACAGGGGGGGCTCCTGCACTCACCCATGCTCCCCACGACGGCGCCGGGCATCTCCAGCGTGTCGATGCCGCCCACGATGGGCACGGCCTCGGCGGGCAGCAGGGAGCTGTAGGCGCGGCGCTGGCGGCGGGAGGGCGGCGCGGCGGCGGGCGGCAGCTCCTCGGGGGCCAGGAGGAGGCCGAGGGCGGGGGGCGCCGGCGGCCCGCAGCCCTGTGAGAGGCGGCACAGCTTGCTACGGTCGCGGCGCTTCAGGTCCCGCCAGCGCTTCTTCAGGTCCTCCACGTCGCGGGGGCAGGCGGCCACCGGGTTCACCTTGTGCCGGATCAGCTCCCACACCTTCCGCTTCTGGCCCGCGGAGGCGCGGCCGGGTCCCGCCGCGAACAGCAGCTGCTCATGCTTTAGCACCTGCTCGATCAGCACCTCCGTCTCCGCCTCGTTGAAATTCGCCTTGCGCCGTTTTGGCGAGTCCTCGGCCATCCTCCGCCGCGGGTGTCGGCGGACGGGCGAGGAGCCGCGGCGAGGAGAAGGGAGGGGACGCCGCTACCCTTCCCTGCGCCCCGGCTCGCGGGTGCCGCCGCCGCCGCTAGGCCGGGCCCCGAGCCCTGCTGGGGAAGGAAATAACGCGCATGAGAGGAAAAGACGCGCACGGACCGGCGCAGGCGCCCCGTGCCCCGCGTGTTGACATGGGGAGGGGGCGCGGCCCCCGCCCGCCTCCCCGGCGGGAATCCCCGCTCGGCG
>VWYI01024513.1:11196-50018 GCA_013399455.1 Anthoscopus minutus
AGCTGCGCCGGGAGTTGCCCGGAGGGCGTGCGGAACCCGCTGGAATGCGCGGGGCTGAGCCCGCAGGAACTCGGCGCTGCTGGCGCCAGGACGCTCCGGGGTGGGAGCAGGGGGGGCCCGCGGGCGCGGGAAGCGGCGGGAGCTGTGTGCTGCTGTGTGCTGTGGGAGCGGGCTGCTGTGTGCCGGCCCAGAGCCCAGCGAGGCGAGGGGCGGGCAGCGCAGCGCAGCACAGCTGGTGTCCTGAGGGAATGCGGTGGCATCAGGAGTGACGCTTCCCGCGTCTCTATAGGGGAAGGTAGCGGTGAGAGAAGGACGAGGCTGTCAGCGCCTGGGGCTTGGTGGTGGCTCTGTGCAGGTGCCAGCGCGCCTCCCGGCTGGATGCTTCTCCCGCCTGGACCTTGAGGAGGATCTTTGCGGCCTGGGAGAGGGTGCTTGTTGACTGAGTTTTGTAACGAATGATTTGGGTTCCTGTGGAAATCAAAGCATTTTAAACTCTAGATAGACTAGGAGTGCTTATTTCACATAAAGAAACAGTTGGTATTTAAAGCATCTTCCACCTGAGCCCCTCGCCTAGTGTTACCTATTGTTAAAATCAAAACTGATTGGTGTCACCCACTTGAATTAGTCGAGTACTGCTGTCATCCTGAACATGTGGGAAGAACAGACTACCACTTTTATGTTGTGTGGTGTTTCTTCAGCTGTGACTTGAAGAAGCAGACCTACAGACATTATGAAGTTTGAGATCCTGGCAGCTCAGCTGGCACTTTATGGGTGAGGGGTGTGGATGTCGAAAAGTTTGCCCTTGCAAACTCCCTTGCAAGAGAATTTCTTGTTGCTCTTTTGTTGTTGGGAGCAGTGCAGTTGCTAAAGCATGAGAAAGCAAGTGGGAGGTTTGCAGCTGGCAGCTCTTGACAGGTTGCTGTTATCCAGTTATGGAGGAACCATACCTCAGTTATCTTGGACAGAGAAAGATGAGTGAAAACAAGTTGTGCTCTGAAAAGTTGGAGAAATTACCCAACCTTATGCATAGCATAGACTGTAATCATCTTTGTGCTCCTATGCTGATTCCAAGGGAAGGGAATGCTAGGCTATGTCTTGCTCTAGCTCTTATGGCAGTTTTGGGCTGGAGATGGTCTGCTGACACCTCATGGGGGTTATATTCTGACCTGTGCTTTTTCACTGATTGTTGGCTGCTTGGCTTTGTTATCCAGGCTGTCTTGGAATCACACTTCTCCAGGGAGCTGAATTGGTCTCACACTTTCAAGTATGAATTTTAGTATTGGTGTTGAGGATTGAGTGAGTCCAGTTACGGGCGTGCTTTCACTGCTTTCTTTCAGGCAGAAACCACCTTCAGAAGTAGTGTTTGCTTTTTGGACTTTTCATCTAGTAAGGTTATGAATGTAACTTGAGTATATATGTAATGCTTTTAGTATTAGTAAGGAAAAAGTTGCTGCCTTTGAGAACTTCTGCAAATGTTGCTGAATCCCATTGAGAGGAAACAGAAACCTGATGCAGTGTTAGGAGCAAAAGAATTTTTAACCCAGGGTACAAAATTTCAAACTCTGCATGTTACATGAAGTTGTTTTTGTCTAGATTTACCTTTGTAAGATCACCACCACCTATTTGGATATCAAATGCGTTGAGTCAGTGGTGGGGCTTTTGTTTAAGTTTCTCTAGTGTAAACTTCATGTACCTTAAAGTTGCACAGTCTCTGTTTAGACCTTTGTAAGGTCTTAAGCAAAATTATTTAATTGGAATGGAAGAGCAGCTTTGGTCTTGTGTTTGGTGCTGCAGGACTCCATGTGCTTCAACGGTTGTTGTTACAGCACCCCTCTGTGGGAGCAGGTGGCATTCCCAGAAAAATAGGGCACAGAGGCCTTGCAGATTGCAGATTTTTCTGTTAGAATTAGATGCTTTCAGTATTGATGTTTTCAAAATGTTGAACTTAAGGGTGTCACTTACTCCAAGTTCTTCCTGGCCATAGCTTCAGTGAGTATTACTGATGTTTCCATGGAACAGTTCCACTGTTTTCCAGTCAGAGACCAAAGTGAATGACTCCATCTCAAAACTTGTGCCAAAAGAGCTTGTGTATAGGCTGATTTTTAGGTCTGTGACCAGTGTTACGGTTGCTTGAATTTCAGCGACCTACTTTGACAAGTCATGTTGGTTTTTATTGTGTATTGAAATCCCATAGTTACTACTTAAATTGTCTGGGTACTTGGACTGAAAGAATCAGGTAGCATTGTTAGATTAATTTTTGTCTGCTTTTCTTGTAGGAGAACCACATCCATGACAAGCTGGTATCTCTTAGCTTGCTTCAGAAAGATTTTGTGCCTTTTCTGCTAAATTTTTTAAGGGAGCAGACCAGCCAGATCCTGACTAATGGACCCCCTACTCCTGCTAAAACTCCTAATTCCAAAGCCCATGGAAGCCAAAGGACAGGGTCAGAAAGGAGGGCAGGCCATGCAACCAGCAGCCGAGTGCAGCTCTTTTCTCAAAGGACTTCAGTGACCACCTGTACCACAGATACCAGCTTTTCTCCTGCTGCAGCATCCAGTGGTTCCTCTTCCTTTTCTGGGTCGAACCTGTCCAGCCCTTGTGGTGATTTCCCCAGTGTGATGTCCAGCAGCAGCCCAAGCTTTGGGCACAGCCCTGTGCTCCAGCACGGTGAGAAGCGCTCCTCTCAGAAGGCCAGCCTGGGGAGCTTCCTGATGGCTACGCCTGAAGCCCTGCCCGTGAGACGAGGCCGGAGGAAAGGCAGCAGCTCGCTCGGGGCCTCTGGCCGGCAGGTGGCTCGTGATCTGGGGCGTTCCCTTGCTGAAGAGGAGGATGGCAAGAGTGACAGTGGATCGTGGAGTGGAGGGAGAAGGAAGCGGAATGAAGTGCCTCTTGTTTCTGCCAGATCCCCGCCCAGCCAGCTCAACCTTAACAACTTGGAGGAGTTTCCGCCCATGGGTGCTGCCTCTGGCTGGACAAAGTAAGAGCGAGTCTGCCTCGCTGTCTCGCTGGGATTGTGCTGCAGATTGCAGCTCCTTGCGCATGCCCAGGTGCAGAAGAGGTTGTAATACACAGTACCTGGCTTCTGGGCAACGTGGTCAGAACTCCTTTGTTCTGGTCACCATGTAGGGAGGGGAATATTGCCTTGACAGGGAGTCAGGTTTCCCCTCCATGGACTCACCCAAGACACCTCTTTAGCCTCTCACTTGTGATGCTGCCTGTAGCTTGCCAGTGCACAGCCCAGCTGACACAGAGCTGAGCACCTTTGTCCTTGCATGTTCTAATAAGTCAGCATTATCTTGGCTCTTCATGTTTCTCATTTAACAGAATAGCAGTTGGTAAGGGAGAGCAGTCCTGGAAGGCTCTTCAGCTTTACTGATGCTAGCAGAAAAGCTTTTGTATTGACCTTCTGTGGCTTCTGGTAGCAGATGTTAGTGTGCAGCTTTGTTTGTGCTGTGTAATTGTGGACAAAATAGCAGGCTGTGTTCTTCTATGTCTGCAGCAAGCCCTAGTCTCCTTGGTGACTTTGGCTGAGCTCCTGGGCAGCTGTTTGTGCTGTGGTTGCCTCAGTCCTTCAGTCTTTCTCTTTTACTCCTTAAAATCCTCATTACCAAACGTAAAGCCTTTCTGTCAGCCTGTTTGCTCTGTATGTCAGTCATTGGCCTCTGAAAGTGGGACTTTCTAGCTGAGCATGGAAAATTCCAGCTGAAAATTATTAGATGTGTGAGTCTGTACAGCAGATCCAGATGCTGAATCAGGGTGATGCTCTAGATGATGCTCTGGCCAAGGGAGATAAGGTGTGTTTCCAGTGTAGACAAGTCTCATTTCCTCAATTGCGTTAATGCTCATCTAGGAAAAAGAAGGAGGAAAGATGTCGCAAGTCTTTGGAAATCAATGTTGCGGCTATTTTGAGAACACCTTAGCAGTTAATATGTAGCAACCAGCATTTCCTTGATGGTTTGTTTTTCTGTATCCATTTCTGGGTTTTTTTGTGGTTTTTGCTACTTTACCTAAGGACAAGTCCAAGTATTTTATACAGAAAAAATGTATTTCCCTGAACTTAAAGAGCCTAATGTAACTTGGAAACCTGAACTCTCACCGATAGACAATGGCAACTTGTTTGATTTTGGTTTTGTTTTTATTTTTTCTCCTGGTCGTGTAAGAAACCAATTCAACAACAGTTTCTTTCTAAAGTGGCGTATCTTGTCCTTTCAAATTAGAAATATATGGAAGGGTTGTGTGGCACTGCGTTATCTGTTAGATGGCTTGATATTTGATAATTAATTTTGCTGCAGGTTTAGCAGGCTGGTTTTGGCAGGCTGTAGCTCCGTGACTTTTTTTTTCAGTGACAGAATAGTATTGATAACTGTAGGTACAGTTTGGAAATTCAATATCCCAACTCGATATCCATTTTGTTTTAGCACTAGGTTCCTCTTGAAGAGTTTATTGCATACCTTTCTTGAGACGTAATGTTTCTGTTGCTGTTTGGCTTGATTTTAGTGGAATTTCTTCTCTTTTTTTCAGCAAAAGCAAGCCATCGAGGCGAATCAACCCAACGCCTGTGAGCGCTGAGCGGCCCCTCTCAAAACCAAAGACCTGTTTCACTTCTACGCCTGTCAGCCGGTCTCCAGCTGCTCACTGGTCAACTGGGTCAAGCCTTGAGGCCTTTACTGCTGCCCAGGAAGGAAACCTCTCATCTGTAATAAGCAACAGTCTTCAAGAGGAGAGGGAGATGCTGAAAAAAGAACGGTACAGTCTAAGCAGGGGTTTGATTCTTAATTCCCTACCCCCTGGTTCCAGGACAGGGTTAATTTTTGCAGGAGGGGGCTTGGCCAGGACAAAGTGAAAATGTTGGAAGACTATCCAAAACATGTATCGGTGACCTTAAACTATAATTTGCCTAAAGCCAAATGTGCCTGTGGTATCAGGCTAGGAAATTAATGCACCTAGCTCCTGTTTGTCATTTTAGAAGTGTGCTGACTTTGGAACAATGACTCTCACTTCAAAAGTGTTGTCAGTCCTCACTGGCTTTGAGATTTCCTCTTCATGGACTTGTATGTGTGACTATCACCTGTGCATCTTTCCTTAGGTTGCACAGGTGAAACCTAACACAATTACAATTGGGTGTAATTAGACTGTTTGAAGACTGCACCAAGACATATTGGTTTGGAGAAAATGAGTTAGCAGTGCAAATATGTTGAAAGTGTTAATGGTTTTGCAAGGTAGGTAGACTAACAGAAGCTTGAAGTCAGAGAAAACAGGACACAGGCATTTGAGATTCTGCTTTAAAGATTACTACTGCAGTTATCTGTTGACAATTGCTGTCAGATGAGGTGAATTCTAGCTTCTGATTTTGTCTCTGCTATTTGGTTAGTGTGTGACTTTCATTGCTTGTAAAATGTTACCGCTGTTAGTCTGTGAAGATTGATGCTCAGAAAAATACCACAGTGCAGTAGTTTGCAGTATTGTTGATTGTTTAGAATTGCTGACAGAACTGTTGCTGTTCTTTGTACGTTTTGTTCTTGGGGAAACTCCTCAGGGCACATGGGTGTAATTCTTCTCCTGATAAGTTTTGCAGTTCACTTCAGTGGGACCAGAACTGGCTGAAACACATCCAGTAGGGTCCAATGAATTACTGCTAGTACTGAACCTGCAGCAGAACTGCTCAGGATTCAAACCTGTCACTCTGCACTTAAGTCTACCACCTATTCCAGTCTGAATTCTACCTGAAATGTCCCAATAATTGCATTATTGGAACCTTGCCTTGGGTAGGGTCACAAAGTACTTAATAGTGCTCATCCCTTGGGTGGGATCACAAAATACATAATGAATAATTTTCTTCAGTTAGTTGATTATGTTAGTTGCAAGGAAGCTGTTGGAATCCTACTTCCATTTTGGGACCAGCTGTTCTTCATCACAGCAGTTTCACTAGAAATAGGCCAACAGAACAGGTTCTTTGCTGCAGGTAAAAATGTTTCTGTCTTCCCCAGAGACCTTAAAGTGACTTAAAGATTTCACTTTTGAGATGGTGTGTTAAGATGAAGTGTGGTGTTCCAAGTGCAAATATTCTACTGGAATCTTTGACAGTGATTTGATATTGCTGTTACAGGCTTGTGTCCTTTATCTCTTGTGTCTTATGTATGCCATTTGGTGTTGCATTTTGGATGACCTCATATCTAGATATATTTTTGTACAATGTCTGTGTATTTAACTGAGTTATCATTGTTGATTTAGGATCCAGCAGACAAACAAACAAAGTAGTTTGTTCTTTCTGTTGTTTATCCTGCCGGTATCGGATTTCATTAGCTGTTTCACTGCCTTTCCACTTAATGGTATTGAGTCTTCTCAGGGTATCATTACCTTACATCTATATCCAAAGGTATGGATGTGAACTTTATTTTCATAGGTTTTTCTAAATGTCTGTCAGAAATTGTATGTACAAAGAAGATTTTTAGGACCTGATCTCTAACAGATTCCCTGCCCTTAACAAGTGCCAGTTCAGATGAGAGAAGCAATAACATAGGTTAGTTGGTTAATTTGATTGAAGTGCTACACTATTTTGACAGAGTTGGAATCTGAATGAGGTTCTTTAGTCTTTTGGTTGCTAACCCCAAGATATTCTCTGTAAGAGGAAGATGACTTAAATTACTATCATACTAAAAGTTGCTTTAGCCAGTGTAAATGACATGGTTTAGTTACTGCAGGATTTCCTTCATGATACCTCCTTCTTCTAGAGGAAGAAAAGAAAAAGACCTCTTCTGGCTAAATGTCTGCTGTAGATCATCCTCAGTCATGTGGTTATGTTGCTGCTTTTGAATTTCAGATGCAAATTGCTGCACCAGGCGTCTTCTCCTGCAGGGATATCTTTCGATCCTGGTACTCCAACTAAGCTGAGCTACACTCGCAGTGCCAGCCTTCCTGCTGAAAGCCATCTGGTGACCTGTGCAAATCCTGCTAAGGTTTCCTGTAAGAAACAGTTGGAATGTCTGGCACAGCTCTATTCATCATGTATAGCAGGTGAGGACACAGAAGATGTGAGACTGATCTTTCTTTGAGCATTGAACTTGTGTGTGTGTGTTGTGAGAGGGAGATAGATGGGAAGTGGAAGCTGTGGGATAGTTATAGTGTATGAACAAATGACACATGAAACAAATGAAAAATAAACTAAGCTAACACAGTTATTAAAATAAATGAATACTCAGTAAAAGTTTAGGGAAGGAGGTGAGCTTGGTGCAATACTTTGAGCTGCAGTAGGCTGAAGTTGTATGTCCCATCTGAAGCCAGGCTTTTCCCTAACACATCTTTCCAATGCTGATCTACACTGTGATTGTGTTGTGGGAAGAGAGTGCTTTGCTGACTACCACAGAACAGGATTCTATCTTTTTACTTTTGTGTATTAGAGCAGGACAATATTGAATAATCCACCTTTAACATCTCAATTACTCTCTCCCAGAGAACCTGGTGCCAAATATTTTTCTAGAGCTGTTTTTTGTTCTGCAACTGTTGACATCTAAAGGCACTTCTGCTGCAGAAGATGGGGATAGTGATCCTGAAATCAGTGAAATATATAGAGGTAAGCAGTAGTAATGAGAAAGAATGTTGCTTCCATAGAATGAGGAGGTGTTATAGAGTAGCTTGGACAGTTGTTCTTAAATTACATAAAAATGCCTTATAACCACTATTGGACTCCTCTGAGATGCTGATGAAAGTCATGTATGCATGGGAACTGCTTCCACATAATATAATAGTGGGGTTGATAGAAACTGAATCTAGTTTTCTGCTATTGTGCAAGATTTGCTGCAGATACTTCCTAACACTGACTTTCAGAGATAAGGACGGATGTGCTCAAGTTGCTTCTCCATTGATCCTGCAACTCAAATGAGCTGTTGACCTACTGTGTGTTTATTAAGCTTCAGGTTTGGATCTGAGAGCACAGGATCCAGACATATTGTTGCATTTGTTTTTTGGCAAATTTAGCCTTAAGCCTGATGCATACTTTGATATGGATATTACAGCCAAAAGAGTGGCTTTAGGATGAGGCCCGCCACACCCTCCTCCACCCCACATGCCTCAATTTGATTGACCTTTGTTTTGCTACTCATTCATTCTTAGGGCTGAGATTAGGAACATGAAATCTTCAGCTGTGAGAATACCATTTTATGATTGTTTGTAGTTGATCTACTTTTACTGTCCTGTATCTGCTTACTGTTGTTCAGAGCACTGAGAAAAAGAGTATTTTCTTTCCCGTACAGCATTAAACAATAGAATTGCCTTTAGTGTAGGAAGTCAAGGGAATGGAAACATCTGAAAATTGAATAGGGATCTGGAAGATTATTTTTGGATATGTCAGTTCCTACTTTCCTTAAAAACTATTTGTTGACCCTTTAGTTTATAAATGTAAAAGGTCCTGTTGTCTCATGTTTCTTTTTCCCCCTTAGATGCATCAGGGAGACAGCATTTTGAAAGTGTGCACAACTGTGTTTATTTTGCTGTTCGAGTCTTGGATTACCAATATGAGTGAGTTGAATTATTTTTTCATCCGTGTCTGTAGTTGTGTGTGGGATTACGCAAGCATGCTTGGGTTTTAGAACTTTACCAGTTACAGGCATAGAGTTGTTAATTTTTCTTCAAAACATACAACTTGGCCTGGATTTGGATGTCTGTGGGTTTCCTTGCACAGATCTGTCCACTGAATTTTGTTTTAATTGTGCAAGAATGGAAAAGTATGAGAATGGTAACAAATACAGATATTGGTAGGATTTCCTGCTGGGTACACGTGGTTTAGAACTCTTTACTTGGCAGCATCATAAAATGTAAACATAAGCATTTCTTTAGAACAGATCATGTGTTGTTTATGTCTGTCTCTCTGAGTTTTATCTCCATTATCTTGGCAGAATTATTTCCCATTTAGAAAAGGGGTTACTCAAGCTTTTGGCTGATAATGAACGAATTGCATCGTTTTCTCCCACCTTGCACAAGAGGCTCAGACAGGCTTATGAAAGCAGCACAGGCAAGGTAAAAATTGGCAGACCCCAAGTGACATTGCTTCAAGCCTTTGTGGTGTTGTTCTTCTATTTGCAATGGCTTTGATATTAAATCTCATTCCTTCATCTTGTTGTGTTGTCTTTAGAAACTGTCTAAAAGCTACTTTTTTTCCTTGTCAGTGGGTAAGTGACTTGCTGGGTATAGTGGTTTTTTTTTTTTTGTTAGCTGTGAATCACTGCTGACTAGCCTGGTGGTGTGCTCCAGGTCCTGACCTCAGCCAGAGACCTTTATAGGGTCAAGTTTTGCTTTTGAAATTCTCACCTAATAAACATGGATCCCAGGAGAATGATTAGTTAGGTGTAAAAAGAAGGTAATTTCAAAGATGTGGATTACTTTCATAGATATGGACTCCTTTTAGGCAAACAACATTCACGGGAGACAATCCAGACAAGGAAAAATGGTTCCCTTGTGTGACCAACTGGGTTGGGGAACCCATTTGGTTGGTAGGAATTGGATGCTGGAAATATATTTTGTATCTCATTTCATCCATCATTTATAAATGGAACTTATTCTTGGCAAAGAAAGGACAGTGTACTGAGTCTGGGACACGTCAGTAGCTGAGCTTTAAAGTTTTAAATAAAGGTCTTGTTACTTGAAGAGCAGGCTTTTTAATTGGAGAAAGAAAGGTGACAGAAATTGCCAGCCAGAATCCTGAATTTTCTCAAGCCCTCTATCAAAGATATATCTCAACTGTTTGTGGGTCTTTCCACACAGTATCAGTATTGGTTGCAATCTGTTCAGCAGAGATTTAAGGAGACCAGATACTTTCTCTTCTAATATTGAGTGACTTTGCCTCTGTCCCCTAATGTAGATTGTAAAACTGTTGGTGTTTACTAGCAGTTATCAATTGG
This sequence comes from Anthoscopus minutus, assembly GCA_013399455.1. NCBI lineage: Eukaryota > Metazoa > Chordata > Aves > Passeriformes > Paridae > Anthoscopus > Anthoscopus minutus. The sequence goes on from VWYI01024513.1 coordinate 21,090, forward strand.
GAGATAGTGTGTCTGAACAACTCAGCTAGTGATATTTGTTTCCTCATCATGCCTTTTCCCTGCTTTTTTCTGGGTCTCAGATTGTTTAGAGACTTCCATTAGCTTAATGGCTGCCTTTATATTTTTAACAGGTGTCTCTCCTTCTGCCATGCTCTGTACAGTCTGTTTCTTTTCAGCCGGAAACTGATAATCGCTCTAACTTTCCCAGTGACAGAGCATTTCACATATTTAAGAAACAAAGGTAAGTTTCTTCAACTTTTCCTGGATGCTCACAGGGTATAAGCTTTGCATGATCGTGAACAAAGGATATTAAGAATGTATCATGTATGCTGTAGAAAAAAATCTTGACATTTTTGCTCTAATTAAACGAAAAAAAGTCTTTGTCCATGTTGACTGCAGGAGCTAAATGGTTAATGTCTTTAGAGAAGAGCAGCGTAATTCTTCAGGAGTTATTGAGGCTTCTGATAATGCCAGTACAGTGTGTCACCCTACTGGAATGCTTCTGCATATAAATCTGGTATGCTTTTATTCTTCCTGCTGCTTTCCTCCATGCTTGCAGCCACAGGGTGAGGGCAGAATGATGAGTTGTCTTGGTCCTTTTCTTTTTCTCATAGGTATTACTTCATGTGGCTTATTCTTTCCTGCCTCTCAGTCTTCACTATGTCTGTCTGGTAATGTCTGCTTTGGTCATTCCTTCATAGATTGGGCATAACAAGCTTAAGCACTTGCTGTCAAAGACATGGAAAATGGAAACTCACTGAAGTACTGCTAACATTTATGAGTTTTTCAAAGGTATCTGAATGCTTGGAGGCTGGAGTTATTTAATCTGAGGTAGATTCTTGCTGGGGAGCTTTGGAGCAATTAATGTTCAGTTGTTGTTTCAAATTTTGAAGAGTGGGAATTCATTCCCTTAAATATCTTGATTCACAGGGATATATTTTATGAACTTCTACGCGAATGGGAGGATAACCATGAGAAAACTGGCTGGGACTTTGACAGAGTTCTGGGCAACAAGATCAGGTAGGAGTCTTACGCAGCTTCAGCTAGCTCTTTAATGTATCTGAATGGCTGGTGAATCATATTGCACTTGGCATCCTTAGTTCCATGTTCTGCTTGGTCTTCTGCACTAATCTGCAGTGAGCTGTGGAGGAGACTGCCCATGTACACTTGCTTCTGAATTTAAAAGTATCCACCACTGTCTTAAAGAAACAAGCCATAAGTGGCAAGGGGCTAATTTGATCAGTTGCTTTTTCCTTTTCAAAATCACAGAAAGAGCTACTCTCAAAATCAGTGTATTGTTGTCTGAACATTGTTATTGCCATTGTTAAGGCATGCTTCTCTTGTATGACTCCTCTTAAGTGAGGAGAAGTGTGTTATGTGTTCAGAAGCTGTTAGCTCTTCTAATTATTTCAGGGGGTCTAGTGCATTGGCTCTGAAAACAAGACAACCGTGTCTCTTTCTGTGGAAAGGAGACTGTTTCATTCATCTATTGCTTTATCAAAATGCAATACATGTAGAGACACTATTATAGCATTGAAAGCAGTTGCCTTGTGGGTTTCTGTGTTAGTCTCAACCACCAGCCTCCTCAAGTAACATGGATGTAGGTGGCTTTTCACCACAAGAGCAAAACAAAGCTGAGGCTTAAACTGAGAAATTTTGGGACATCAGAAGTCGCACTATTGCTGTTTCCTTACTTCCATATGTGAGCTCTCATCTTACTGTTCTGAGCAGAGGAGTGGGAGCTGAATGAGTTTATTCCTTTTTCTAAATAACAGCATTATTAAAGGAAAAGATTATTTTTATCTCTAGAGATGTGTTTACTCTGCAGGTGCTCAAGGAAAATTTTTGTTTCCATGTCAGCTGCAGGTGGGGCTCAGTGCTTGGGAAACTGGCTTATAAAGATACTGATTTTTTTCAATGGCCTTTGGAGATGGCCTTCTTAAAAGTAGTTTTTTTTATGATTTTGGTATAGTTTGAGGTTAGAACACTGGTTTTTGTACCACAAGGTTCCAGTAAGATATTTATAATGTTTTCCTTCACAGGGCCATGATGGCTCACCTATCTGCAACCTGCAACCACAGCCATTTTGCCAGGCTCTTTCAGAAACAGCTTATCCAGGTAAATGACTTGGGTTGTTTAATGACTGTGTGCATCAAAGCTGATTTGATCCTTCCTTGGCCTGAGAAAACAAGCCATGTCTTGTAAGCTTCTTTGAGATTTTCCTACTGAAACTTTTTTTGGGAGAAACAAGTTTTCAGGATGGGAATTTCTTTCCTTCTTCAGAAATAATCAGTGCTAAACTACCAACGAAGTCTCTGTAAATCAGGAATAAGGCACACTGAGAACATCATGAGCTGTAAGCATTCATTCTTCATGGCTGTTGACTTTGACCTTCTCATTGTAGTACAGTTATAATTTCTGGATATTTTAGAGACGTGTTTTGACATTTGCTAAGTGCAGAGGTTCAAAGTTATGTTTGTTAGCAGCATGAGTGCAAAAATCACTTATTCTTCTGTGTAACACTCAACAGGCTAGTTTTGGTACAGTATTGCTGTGGTAATTTAGGGGGGGAATTTTGGCCAATTTCAAACATCATCTGACTTCACTGTAAGTAAAGAAATGAAGAAGAAGATTCACTGTATTTTCTGTAGATGCCGGCTTATTGTTGGGCTCTTTATGGAGAGCAAAACAGCCACAAAGTCTCACCTTGAGTATTAGCTCAGACACATTGCCAGGAAGTTGCATGCAAGCTGTTGGAATGTTGTAAATTCCTCTAGTGTCAAGTCTGAGTTTACATCAGTGTCCTGTCTGATTGTATGGGTGTGTTTGTGGAAACTGTGGGAAATAGGTAAGATTAACTTTGTTGCATCAGTAGGATTTAATTAGTCCTAGGTGCTGTATTTCTACTTTATATCTATGCCTTCTTAATGTAGGATTTCACAATGGATCCAATGTGTCTGTCTGGAAAGTGATTTGCATAATCTTGTGTGTAGTATGATACTCCTACAGAAATGAACAGAGACTGAAGACTTGTGTCAAGGCCTGATAATTTAAAGGTTGAGAAGTGTAGCAAGATGTTCCCTTGGGGAGGTGAAGAAGCTCTGTTTGGAATAAATGGACCTAGTACTTGCTCACTTGATAGACGTTCTTAAATGTTGCTTTTTATTATGATCTTTCTCATTAAAACTATCATGACTTAGATGTAGGGATATGCAGTCTAACTTTTCCTGTTGCTCAGCATTCGCTAGGTTATGTCTGGAGTGCTGTGTCCAGTCTTGGGCTGATGAGCACAAGGAAAGAAAGATACAGACTTACTAGAGCAAGTCCAGCTCAGGGCCGTGTAAATGATTAAGGCACTGAGCATTTTTTGTATGAGAAGAAGCTGAGATCTGTGAGTGTTCAGCATGGAGAAGAGAAGGCTTTGGGTTGTCTTAGCACTGTTATAAATACCTGCTGGGAAGGAACAGAGAAGAGGAAGTGAGATTTTTCTCAGTAGTGTTCACTGACACTGACTGAACAAGAGGATTGGATTAGATGATCCAAAAGGCCCTTTCTAAACAGTTCTGCAGTTCTGTAATTCTTTAAGTCTTGAGTTGTATCTGTCTGTTTGAGGCAGTGGGGCATTAATTTTTAAATTTTATTTAACTTTTTGGACGTTCCAGTAAAACCTGCTCTGGCAATGTGTAGTGCAGCATCATGGACTCTGGAGACTGAGCTAAAGATCCTACTGAGTGGTTCATGAAGATCACACATCTACATGTAGCCTGCTAGATATGCCCTAGTTAGATGTGTAGGATTGGAATCCTATCTCTCACAAGACCTCTAGGCTGTTTATGGCCAAGGTGGGTAGCATGTGTTGGCATGAGGAAGAGTTGTTGTGTATGTAAGCACCAGGAGAGAGCATGCTTGGATTACTCCAAAAACAGTCTTGTGAGGAAGGGATAATATGCTGGATGAGAGATGAAGTGAAATGATGCCTTGTTACAAATACTCCACCTCGCAACTCTTTCTGTCTCCTAAAGATGTGCAAAGGTCCTGTCGGTGGTGGTGCAAGCTGGGGAGACACTCCGGACCAGGATGTTCTTAATATGCTAGGTTCTGATAATCTGAGCCGTCTGAAGAGGCTGCAGGAAAGATTTGTTGTTCCTCAGAGCATTAGAGGGCCTTGTCCACCCCCTTCATTCCCAGGGTGCCAACAATTCTTCAGGGACTTCATCCTCAGTGCTGGAAGGTGAGCGGCCTGTGCTTGCTGTTCCCTCTGTGAAATATGTGGGCAGTGGAAGCACTAGCATATTTCTCTTGCAGCAGGGAGTTGTCCAGAAAGACTGGGACTAGATTACATGGTAATGATTTTTCTCCTGTAAACCCACAGTATTTTCTTGGAGCTGTCAGCATTTCCCAGTGCCAAGACATGCAGTGTTACCTAGTAAGGACACTGGACTGGGTAACTTCTTGTGAGATAGTGCACGAAGCCAAGGTGTACAGGATGAAGCCAGATTAATAGTTTTGTTTAATGAGTTTTTCACAATTGACAGCATGGGGGAATTCTCATTTGTAGGAGATTTTGATCTTAAATTCAATTATTTTATAGATTCCTCCTTTGGCAGATCAATTTTATTACCCTAATGCTGAGACTTGTTACATAGCATCTCTGAAAAAGTACGAAAGAAGAGTGGAAACGAAGATGGTCAGCCAGTCCTAAGTTCTCCCTTGCTTTCTTGTTTGTCAGTCTGTTACATTGTATGTCTGCTGATGCTCGTTACAACTCACAAGACAAGCTTGAAATTTTGCAGCGTGTTAGTTGAGATTTTACTGCTGTTTTCAGCCCAGTCTGACTCATCATCTTTTGCTGAAGTTACCAGTTCAATCAGCACCTGATGGATAGTCTGTGCCTGAAGATACTTGAACTGAATGGCCTTACTCTGGTGGAGCACGAGCACAGCGATGGGGAAGCAGATATGGAGGAACAGGTAGGCTTGCTTTGTGCAAACTCATCTGTCAGGAATTTCTCTGAGCTGCTCCAGTAGTCAAACAACTACTGGCTTTACTGTGAGTTGCTTGGAGCTTCCATTGCTGTATTTACAGGACAAGAGCTTCTTCATTTGCTTCTTTCATAACTCTGCAATTTGCTGATTTGTCTGACCTCCTTGCCACTTACTTGCATGCTTCAGAGTTTTTCATAGAACTGTCATGATTGCACAGTAGTTGTGAAAGTGGAAGCCGCCTCTTTAGGTTGTTGTAACCTGTTTTTGATCAGTGGAATAACCAAGTCCAGCTGTGGCACCCTATTCCAATAAGTTTCTTGTTACTTTTTCATATAGAAAGATTTGAGCTACAATGAATTTGTAGTCATCCCTGTTCATAGGTGCTTCTTCACTCAAGTCTACATATCGGGTGTCACAGCTCACGGTCTATTAGCAGTGTTCATGGAGACTTACAGAGTGGTTGTGCTATGAAGGAGGCAATGTGAGATCAGTTCTGCCTTTCACTGACTCCAAAGTTCTTAATGCAAAGGTATGATTGAGCAGCAGCTTGTTTTAGAAAGGTCTTGAATAATTCCTTCTTGTGAAGAAGTGAAGCAATGGAGACAGAAGCTATTAAAAATACTTGAGAAATAGGTATTTTGGAAACTTACCTGTATTAAAAGCATGTAGCAGATGAAGCTACATGCCCCTTTTACATGAAGAGAGTGGAAGTTTAGACCAGTTCTTTTCCAGTGTAGGGTAGCATTGCCTCAGCTTCCTTTTCTTCACTTTAGGATGAAAAGAAGCGTTTCACCGTGGCCCTGTTGAGTCTCCGACTCCTCGCCAAGTTCCTGGGGTTTCTTGTTTTCCTGCCCTATCGCACTGCAGAGCAGCCAACCAGAGACTTGCAAGATTCTGCGCTGGCACTGAGAAACCAAGTAAGCAACTGAGCATTGCCTTTTGCTTGACAGGCACTTTTTCTAGCCCAAGGAGGATTGTGGGGAGTCATGCACTTTCAAAGTGAGCCAGTGGTTCTTAGGATGATTGTATGGTTCTGTGTCCCTGCTGCATATTATGGAGTTGGGAACAAAGGGAAAAAGAATTTGTGTAACCTTGAAAAGAGGGAGCAATGCACCAATGGTAAGGTACTCAGTCTTCTGTTATTTCTGTTAATCTGGGTCTATCATGCAAAAACTTTCGCCTAGCTAAGACCACTTGTATTTATAGCATAAAATCCAGCTACCAGGACTGGCTATGTTAGTTTTGTACCCATCTCCCAGCAGTGCGTCACTGAAAGGAAGCATTAGACCTTGACTCCACTTTGTACATAGTCAGGCTTTTAGTTTTGCTTTTGAAAGTCCCAGTGGGACCTTTGGTTGCAGTCATAGTTTGGTTTTTACCTCTGGTCATGTGCAAATAAGCTTTTTCATTAGCCAGAAGTCACCAGAACAGAAGATGAAATCCTAGAAAGAAAAGTCAAGATACAGATAGAAGTTTATCTATAAGTATCAAAAGATAACTTCAAGCTGCTGGTTTAACTTCTCTTGTCCTTTAAGACCATGCCGGTACTGGATATATTAAAGCTTCTGAGACAATCTATTCGGGATCAACGTTCTATCCTCACTGTTCCTTGGATTGTGGAGTACCTTTCCCTTGTGGATCATGTTGCTCCTTTCCTTGATTATTACAGGAAAGTGTTTGGTCTCTTGCTGCAGGTGTACAGGTAAGAATCGGGGAAACTATATCAATAAAGAACTATTAATTGAATTTTTTTTTGTTTGTTTTTGTGGTGCAAATCATGCATGCTTTTTATCTTACATAAAGCTGCAAAGAGAACACAGCCTAAACTTGGAGATTAATACTAGATTCAAATATATGTTTTTTATTAAGTAAATAAAATCTATAAATCCCACTTGATCACTCTACATTTGCAGCAGTGATTGACTTTCAAGCTGCAGTTTGAATTTTGAACTTAAACCTACAAGGTTTCCAATACCTAAGTTATTTTCTAGTTTTCTTTCCTATATACTTGAGGAAAATTTGAAGCATATTCCAGAGAATGGCTTGTCTAGTGCAAACTTAAGACAGGATGTTATGCAGGTACATACAAAAAACTAGAGCATACTCTGTCTAGAAGGCAGACAGGCAAGGAATGTGTTCATGGTAAGGGAATGGTTTGAGAATGTTTTCCTTGATTAAAATTGAGCTGCTGAAGACTGACTCTTGCTGCAGGTTAATGGTCCTTTCTGAAGACAAAGAGATGAGTTTCCTGAACAAGCTGCTGATCCTTGCAGTTCTGGGTTGGCTTTTTCAGGTAGAGTCTCCTGTGTGCATGTAACTCTTCTCTGAAGAAGAAGCAGGGCACAGAACTCAATACAAAATAGTATTGAAATGGGTTAAAACAATTCAGTACAGGAGTTTGTTGTTTTATCATGGGTTTTTTACACTGGCATGGAGTTTAGAGAATAACTGTATGTTAGTGGAGAATTATTTTCCTTTAGTGGAATTGTGTGAAGCAACATTTTTTTTCTGATAGGAATTGTAATTGCATCTGAAACGCATTCTGTACTTACTAATCTGCAACCTTGTAAGAAAATTGACAGCTGATTCCAGTTAGAATTGGAAACTTGTAACAAAGATGGTGTGCTACCTGTCAGCCTTGAATTTCTGAGGAATTTATTAGAGGGATGGTGTGAGATGAACTTCTAAAATTCTTTTGTGCCTCCAGTTGGAAGCAAGGTAATTACTTAGCAGGAACCTGTTGGAAATGTGGAAGATGATGTATGGGGAGGGTGAGGAAGGTGGCTTTTGTTACTGTGATCAAAGTAAGTTTAATTTTATGGAAGGTTCTCCTTAGGGCAAGTGGATCCTTAGTGCTAGGAGTTCTCATTTGTGGGTGGCAGGATCTGCTGTTAGAAGTGGTGGAAGTTACTGACTACCTTTCAGGTTGCAGCTGTTGGGTTTTCTGTTCTAGGTTCCATCAGTCCCTGAAGAGTTGTTTTTTACTACTGATGACAGGCAGGAGAGACTTACAGTGGATACTGTGGCATCTGCTCAGGCTTTGGTGAGTTTGTGCAGCAGCATGTCCTCTGAATCTGTGGGTGAAGATGGACCTACCACTTCATCAGGATTTAAGATTTTTTCAGGAACTTGGCTTCAGGGCAGCTGCACTGGACATATGGAGACCAGTGGATGTGATGCCCAGTTGGTCCAAGTGCCTCAATTGCATTGCATCTGTGTTATGGGTTGTGAACTCTGTGTTACAGCTCTGGGTTTTCTGTCAGGCAGGAGCCATCTCACCTGCTGCAATAATTTGCAGAACAGGTGCCAAGTTATGCTGGAGGATCAGATGCTGTTTTCCTGCAAGGTGAGCTGATAGAACTGTAGCTCTTCCCAGAAATAATCAAAAGTAAACAGAAAGGTGGGACTGTGAGAGCAAGGTTGCTGTTTGTGAGGTCACCTGTTTTCCAGTGTCATGCTAAAGGGTAGCTGAACTGAAAATGGTATGAGCAAGCAGGAAAAGAGGTTAGGGTACGTGTGATGTTTCAGATAATTCCTAGACATGCAAGGGGATGTGTAGTATTCCATGGAAAAGGGGTATGGATGGTAACATACATTGCCTGGGTGGATGGGATCAGAAATTCCTGTTCCTTCCACTAAGGTGACATTTCTCCACGGTGTTGTGTTTCAGTGAGTCTGGATGAAGGCACTTGTGGAGGTGTAATGCATAGCAGATGTGTCTCATTTATTTTGCTCCAGGGAAGGGTTTCTCCCTTAGGAGCAGAAGCTGTGGCAATAGTAGTGGTTCACTTCTTTAACTCAGCTTTCAGCTGGGCTTTGACAGTGATCAGGGGCAAAGGCTGAGCTACACTAATAAGATTAAGAGCAGCTCATTCTGTGTTACATGGCTGGATTGAACACTTGGGCTGCAAAGCTCCTAATTTTACTGTGTATTTGGAATCCAGCTGTTGTTTTCATGGATAGGTAGCCCTGAAACCTGCCTGTGACCACATGTATGGGATTTCTGGCTTGAAGAGTGTTTCTTTTGTGCTGTATCCTTTCAGCATTGCCTTCATTTTCTCACCAGGACTTTGTACCCTTGGTGGATCAGCAGTTACTTTATACCTGCTGTCCCTATCTTGGTGAGTATTTTACTTATTTTTGCTATCTACATATTTGTATGTATTTACTTGAATTTAGTCAGTTGTTTATATATGTTATTTGGTAGAGTGAGTTCCTTGCATCACCTTTCTTACTCCTCCTCACAACTTAAGATCTCAGTTGTGTATGCAACAACCTTGATAAGAAGCTGTATTGCAGAAGCTCCTGCAACTGTGGATAGTATCTGGTGAAGCTGGGGGAGGGAGGTTACATAATCAGGATAGTTGATCCACAGAGCTTGAATTTGGAGGGACAGGGGAAGCCACCCCTCACAAGCTGTAAGGAAGCATTATAATAACACAACTCTTCCATCCTAGGTATAGGAAGAGGTGTTTGTAGTGAAAGGAATGTCTTGATCCTTGAGCATATTTCTGCTGCTAGGCAGGGAGGAAGAATCCTTTTGTGCCCTGGTGTTTTGTCAGGTTGTTGTTTGAGATAGCTTCTTCATGGGATCTGTCTACCAATGGTTAAATTCCTCTCTGTAGACAATAGAGTCCCAGATGGGGAGATGGTGCTCTTCTTCTTTGGACTTAGTAGGAAAACTGTGTTAAACCTGCATCACAAAAGCTTCTAGAGGTGAATAGGTTGTCCAGCTTTTTCCCCAGTAGTTGCTCCTGACGTGTGGAATTTTGTGTTAACTGCTTGCCTTGTTGTCTTTGTAGACTTTATGGTTCTTGCTTGCCACACTAAAAAGGAGTGCGTAAGAATAACTGCTCCCCCATCCTTCTGAACAAATCCCTTGTGCTAGGGAGCTTTTCAGAAGCTTCCTCTTTTCAGAGCCTTGCTGTGCCCTGCCAGTTATAGTGTGGGATGCCCCCACTGCTTTACTGAAGCTTCTGCTTTTGCAGAAGCTGAGAGGATCTTCTCTGGGAATAGGAGTGGAAAAGTGAAAGTCTCTTTCTTGAGTTTTGATATTAATTTGGTTTTTGTCCTTGCTTATTAGGCTGATGATTGCTTTTGCGTGTTTTCCTGTACAGGTGAGCTGCGTAAGCTACTTGCCTCTTTTGTGGCTGGCAGTGGAGGGAAAAATGGTGGTTTTATGAGGAAAATCACTCCCACAGCTGCAGAGTCCTTAGCACCCAAGGCTTCTGTCACGCAACGGAAGCTGCAGGTAATGCAATTTGGGAGTCTCAAGGGGAAGAGGAGCAGGAGAAATTTGCTTGTGTAAGTGTAGAGTTACACAGTGGCCTCTTAATGCCAGGGAAAGAAGGGACCTAGATGTCAGGGAAACATTGTTTAACAGTCTTTACTCCCTCTTTTTCTGTTACAGTCACATGGCTGGGACATGGTGTGGGTACTGAAATCCAGATAACCTCAGTAAACATTCTTGCAGTTGGAACAGCTAGTCTTGTTTATCTATTTCCCTTTAACATTAAGTGTTGGTATGTTTCTCATACTTTGTTTTGGTTAGATTGTAGCCATGTTTCCGCTGAAAGAAGGACCTGTGTAGGAGCCTACTGGATTACCAGCCTGTAATTAAAAGGGAGTGTTTTTCCCAAAATAAGCCGGATGTGGTGACTCACTACTGGTAGACACTGTCAGAACTCTTATTTCCTTTACAGATCTTTTGTAGCTCTAGAAACCCTGATAAGGAGCTTTGGGTTAGAAGGGAATAGGGAGTAAAACTGGGATGATGAATGCTACAGTAGCAGGAAGTTCTAGTGGAGGCAAATTGTCTTTTCCTACATCTCCAGATGGTAGTTCTGTCCATTCCTGTGTTGGTGAGAGGAGGATCTGGGTGGAGTGCTCTAATCAATGGTAGTGCTTCCTCTTGAACAGGTAGATTTGGAACATGCCTTCTTCCACAACCAGCCTCCTTCCCTACGGAGAACAGTGGAATTTGTGGCAGAGAGGGTGGGATCCAACTGTGTTAAGCACATCAAGTAAGTGCTGGTCACCTGTTCTGTGACTTAAGAAGTAATTTTACATTATAATTAGGTAAAGAGTTGATCCATTAAACTTGCATGTATCCTGTAAACTTGCATGTAGAAAGAAGCTTCCCTGGGGAAGCACTGTGTAGCAGAGCACAGAGGCTGTGTGAGACTGTGATCTGCAACATCTGCTGTTGTAGAGGGGAATTTGTGAAGGGATGTAGAGAGAAGGGGGATACAACTTTTGGGGCACTTGGTGTGTGAGTATAGTGCATCGTTGAGGCTTTATAGTCTGTTCAGAATGTTCTTGCTAATGATGGGAAAATCTCATATCAGAAATATGGAGGAAGTGACCTCTGGAGGTCACTTGATCCAAACTCCTGCTTCAAAGCAGGCCCAGCTTTCAGGTTAGATCAGGTTTATTGGTACCTTTTCTTGGCAGAAGAGTTTCCATCTCTTAAAGATGAGGATTCAGCCAACCTCTTTCTACCATATTCTAATGCTTAATTTTCCCAGGCTTTGTGAAAAATGTTTCCTTATATTATGTCAGAATATCCATTGTTCCAGCTTGTGCATATTCCTGTTAATCTTTAGTATTGTTCTTCCTGGAAGTCTTGTTCTGTCTCCCTGTAACTTTTCTTTCTCCCTTTAGCTTTTTCTTGTCTCCAGGCTAGGTGAAACTGACTCCCCCTTGTAGGTGTGTGCTCCAGCATCCCAGCTATTGCAATAATTTTTTTCTTTTCTCCTGCAGTTTCACAAATTGTCAATGGCTTTCTTGTCCTGAGATCCCAAAGCTGGACACACTACTCCAGGTGCAGCTTCTCAGTGATGAGGGAAGCAGTAACTTCCCTTGACTTCCCTTGGCTGCACTGTAGCTATTGTCAGCCCAGTATAAGGTTGGCTTTCTTTGGACACTCCTAACTTACCTTGTGTTCTGGGAACCCCAGGGCCTTTCTGCAGAGCTGCTCTGTAGCCAGTAGACCCCAGCCTGTCCAGGTGCACAGTCAGCCCATTTCTCCCTCTTTTCACTGCCCTCCTGTGTGGCAGCCCTGCCCTCCAGCTCATGAGCTTGCTTAGAGTTTGCACTGTTCTGTTGTCCAGCTTGCTGAAACCATTACATGTTATCAGCCCCTAAGGTTTGGTGGTTTTAGTGGGCACTGCTGACATCTTTGAACTGAGCACTATCAATTGAGCATACAAGGGCATTGCTGCCAGAAAGGAGACCTGTAGCCAAATATGTTTTTAGTAAAACCTAAAGGCTTTTGACTCTTGAGTCTTAGTATTTTGGTGTCTTCATTGTTGTTTTCTTCCATACATACAGAACAAGGAGATGATACAGTACTAAATACAGCACAATTGATTTGTTTTTAGCAGAGTGACTTATATCCTTTGAGATGGGTATCCCCCAAAACTGGGGAGAAGAGCTGGGTACAGTTAGTGTGCACTGTTTCCTTGTACAGATTTCAGCCTGCCTGATTGTTCTTGGTTTTTTTGCAGGGCAACTCTGGTAGCAGAGCTAGTTCAAAGGGCTGAAGCCATGTTGCAAGATAAAGTGAAAGAGGAGGATGTTAATCATGACAAACTGCTTGAAGAGGTGTGCACTCATCTGTATGAGGAAGGGGCCCAGGCACTCATCAAAGGCAGAGAGTAAGGAGAAAAAGTTATTTAAACTTGTGCCTTCCCATCTCTTCTTACTGCAGAATCTATAAGCCTAAGTTAGCTTGGTCTGTCATGCTCAGGTTCTGGTAATTGTAAACCATGCCCTCTGCTCTTCTTATGGTGAATGTCTGCTGTGCCTCCAGCCAGTTAATACTGTATTTGTAAGCAGGAATAAAGTTGCTGTGTGTCCCTCTGCATCCAGCTTCAAACAGACATCTACTGCAGCTATTGTAGTTCCTGTTTTTGGAAAATTGATATTGCAGCTTAATTGCTTGTAATTACCCTCTCCTTGCTTTATTCTTTTAGTCTGATTTATTGTATTTCTACATATTGAACCTCTGAGTGTTGTCCAAGAACTTAGACTAATCCTGTGGCACACTTTCTTCCTTTTCTTGCAGATTTTGCAAAAAAAAAGGTCCCGAGGCAGTAAAGGTGTTGTTGCCAGAAGAGATATCTGCAGCAGTATGTATTTTCCCTGAAACTTATTAGGAGCCTTGGCTTTAAGTTTGGATCATTACTGTTTTTCCATTGCTGCTTCACTTATCCCTTAATAGCTCAGGTCATGCAAATCTATTGATACCCTCATGGGAGGATTGAGAGATTGCTAAGGAGAGTCATTTGTACTGGCCTGCCTTGCAGTGTGCAAGAAAGGTAGCCCAGTAGAAAAGCAGCCTAGAAAAGTGATACTCCAGCTCATAGCTGGCTATTGAGGCTAGAATGTTATATAAATTGCATTTACCTTGCAATGATAATGCATTTGTTTTAGCATCATCTTGCACAAGAGTTGATGAAGTTTGGAAAATCAAAATGAGTCAGTTGTATTGCTCAAACCAGCAGTTTACATAGAGGTGGTGGTACTCAGTTTAATTGTTGCATGCCAAAATTACACTTTTTTCCTTTAGACTTCCTTCTGAATTTTCACCGACTGCAGTGCTATGGCTGATAGTAAATTTCCTATCATTTGTTATCCTCCCTGTAAAGGTTTTAAGTAGTGCAGAAAACATTGCAGTGGAACTGGCTACAGAGAGAGCTTGTGGCTGGCTCTCTGCCAACATAGCAGGTGAGTCTTTTTACTTTGGGCTGAGGCTTCCAACCTGTGCACTGTACTCCTTTTTTCTGAGATCAAGGGACAGACAGTGTTATAAAGTACTTAATCGTGTTCGTTCTTCTTTCAGTGGAAAGTATGTAGTTGCTCTGTCCCTCCTTGTTTAGGAATAACAAGAATGATTTCTAGCTCCAAGAACCTTCTTTGGGAATCTTTCGGGCTTGGTCCATGGTAGTGATTTTTAGTTATGGAGTCTTGTAGGATAAGAGTGAATGTTGTGGAAATGCTTCTGGAAATGTCATCTGAAGTTGTCTTAGCACTCCCAGTGTATATACATAACTGCTTCCTCAAGCCACCTCATGGTTCACATGTACAGAGTGCTTCTGAAATCTCCTGAAAAACAAATACTTCTTGGATTGGGTGTATTTTCTGTAGGCAAATGTAGTCCTTTTATTCTGTAATACTGCTATGGCAACTCTTCAGAGTCTCTGAAAACCCATTTTTTCAAGAGGTTGTGCCAAAAGCCTGGGGAGGAGTGTCCAGGTACCATTTGCAGCCACAGGAGTTTAGTGTCTTGGATGCCGATCAAAATGTATTTGGTAGAAGACATATGGCTTTTATGGGCACAGTGGTTGACCTGGTATGATCACACTGAATGAGCTTTCTACTTTGGCATTGCCTTCTGGCTTAGCAGAAGTGTGTTTGTTAAACCTTTGGAAATATTTTTATGGGAAATGAGTTGGCAGTGATACCTGGCAGTGATGGGTGACTGCCTACTACAGCTATGGATTAGCACACCCTCTCCACATGAGCCTCTGCACATTAAATACAGAGGGACATCAGAGAGAGGGGGTTGAAAATGTAAACTGTCTTTTTTCTTTATTTGCCGTGGCCCTTGGAATGAGAAGCTAAGAGTATTATTTGGAAATGATTCTCTGCTTCAGTGGGGACTAAAACTGAAGCAGACAGGGTTTGTTCTCTGTAGCACTCATCAAAAGAGAAGTGAAGGCAACCTTCAACAGAATGCTGAAAGTCCCAGGATTCCCCTTGCCAGGCGAGGATGCTCTTGAGTTGAGAAGGGACTGTCGTCCAGGCTGTCAGCACTGTGCTCCATTTCCCTCCCAGATCATCAATGAGATTAAGGTATTCACTGCCTGGCTTGCCTTTCTGTTTTTCACATTGGTGTTTTTGTGGTTTGTTCATATTGTTGTTTTGTGGGGTTTGGTTTGTTTGTTTGGGCTTTTTTTGAGAGAATCCTGGTTCTGAGGAGGTGGCTATGGGGAGTGCTTAGGAAGCACGATGGAAAGTTCTCAGGTTTTTTCCAACCCCTGCTTGCTGTGTCTCGGTCAGAGTTGCCTGTTAGGAGTGCTGTCTCAAATACAGGATTTCTGGTAGCATGGCAGTGTGGCCTTTTTTGATATGAGTAGGATGGAAACCACAGTGCGGACATCATGGGATTGTGTACAATTTTGCAATCATTTAGCCTACGTACCCCATAAGGAAAAGAATTCTGAACACCTCACTTTTTTACCATTCAGTATTCTGTGTATATTTTTTCAGCAGCTTGTCTGCTTGACAGACAAGTAATGCTGGTTATCACTGTCATTGCTTTCCCAGCAGTCATGTGAAAATGAGTTCACATCCTTTAATGCTTGTGCTAAAATAAAAAAAAATAAAATAGGGTAAGTTGTGTGAGGAAACCTCTGGGTTGGGACCGAAGCTTTCCTAACAATATAAGAGGGCTCTGGATTTCTGTAGCACTTCACCTTGAACTTGCTTGCTGTGCTGCCAAATTTATCTAGAGCTTTCAGTGCTAGTACTTCTAAAGAAGATGAATTTGTTGCCATCATTGAATTTTACTTCATAACATTAGTGAGAACTGTGCTAGAAAATGAGATCTTGGTAAGGTTGTGAAAAGTCAGCTTTAATCTGTTTTATGAAGTGTGTGTACTAACTTAGGTTCTGGTTTTAATGAGGACCCAAGAACTATTTATAAACTGCTCTGTCACAGGTCTAAGGATCTGACTGTGGAAGAGCAGGATACTAATGTGTGTGCTGATGTCTTTCTCATCAAGGATGTGCTCTGTGTTGCTGTGGGCCCACGGGAGGAGGGTGAAGTGGTTGACTACGTGTGGCTGGAGTGCTTGCTGGGAAGGTTGAGTCAGACACTTCGATGCAGAAAGGTAAAAGATGTAAAAAAGCAACAAAATCTCCCTTTGAATCACTTTGGGCTGTCTTGATACCTGTAAACCTTTTAATTTGCCTTGCCTCACAGTTGAGTTCTGTTGTGGGGTTTTTATTTGAGCTCATATGTGGCAATGTTGCACTGCATTTTTTTATACTGTGTAGATCTGCTTGTTACTTCAGTTTGCAGTTGTGAATCCCCTTTTCGTATATGGCCTTTTTGTCTTTCAGTCTTTAAAGGTCTCCTCATTACAACTCTGTACTTCTTGCTGTTAATTGCCTGCTCTTCTCAAATATTTTTTATCCCTTGTGAAGCCCTGTTTTGTCCAGTCTGCAGTATGGAGAAAAAAAAAAACTTTTTTTGTATTTTCCAGTTCATGTGTCCCACATCTGAACAGCAGCTGGCCAAGTGCACGGTTGAGTTGGCGTCTTTGCTGGGTGAGTTATGACAAGCTATTTAAGACTGAAATATGTTATATCAGTTCTCTTAGATCCTTGAGGTCAGAGATTTAAGTGTTTAGAGCTCATGGATATTTAATTCTCTTTGGTGTCATGACATCTGCAGGTTTTTTTCTGTCAATTTGAGTGGTTGCTCTTATTTCCTCTTACATTCTGCAAAACAGAGCTGTACAGTGACTAACCATCCCTCTTATCTGCTTCACATCTTTTATGTGAAATGTATCTTTTCACTTTTTTTATTTACTGACACCTTCAGTTAAGTATGGGGTATGTTTTCCAGTATTTCTGCCTCTGAAAAATTGTGGTTGAGTTTGGGCTTTTTTTCCTAAAAGTAAGGGCCTTTTCCATTAAATTATGGTTTTATGGCTTTTTCATGGAAAGAATGGAAGTAACTTGTTTTCTGTGTATTATGATTCCTGTGAACATTTTCGGGTTGTTTTTTTTCTCTTGCTCTGAAGTGTAAATACAGTTTTTCTCTGAGCAGGAGCTTGTGATCTCAACAGGTGTTTTTTTTATGGGCAGCCTTTTAATTTTGTGGGTTTAGAACTGGCTGTAGAAGTTTTATACATAATTAGTTTTTTTCAGAAGGCAGTTCACATCTGAATATTGTGAAATTTATTCTGGGGGTAGCAGTGTCTACCTGTCCCATTCCATTTGACTGTACCAAGGAAGAACTGGTGTCTTCCTTATGTTTATGTTCACCTGCAGTTAAGTGCTGTTCAGCTTTACTTTCACTTGTGTGGAGTCATGTAACTCTGCCTAAACTATGGACAACTATTCAGTCTGTCTATAGACTTAAATGTTTAACTGTGTTACTCTTCTCTCCTTTGCAGTAACACCTAGGTTCTCTTTGACTAAATATTAGGCTGACTTTCAAGACTTGGGGCTATATTCCAACCAATTGATGTTCTTTGTCTGAGGAATAGAAATCTCTTCCTGTGTCATACTGTCTGTATAGTTTCAAAGCTCATAATTTTGCATATTTCCAAACTCCAGTCCTTTGAGGTTCACTGGTTTGTAAGTGTGCTGATGAACCAAGATGATGACTATAAAAGATAAAGCAGTATAGAAGTTCATTTTTCATCCTTGTCTTAGTTTCAGATCGTGTTCCTCTGAGTCTTGGGATCAAATCCCCAGAGAAGAGCCCTGAGAGACTGCGTGTAAAGAACAATCCCATCTATGGCCTCCTAAAACTGCTGTTCTCCATCTGGAAGGAGGACTTTGGGATGTCTGTGCCTGTGCAGCTGATCTTCACCAAGAAGAACATTGGGTATCTCACAGAAGCTAAGCAGCAGGAGGTAAAGCTCATTCCAATGTGTGGAGCAGGCTGGCACTCATGTAGGAATTCTGCCAGCCTGCAGTGCTCACGAGTGACTCGTGTGACTGAGGCCAGCGGGGTTTGGCTGCTGCTGGCTGGCCTTGTTTCTGTAGGGCAGTGAGAGAGAGGAATGTGTATGGCTTGTCAGGGGCTGGTACCTGCCTAGGGGGCTCTCAGGAAGGCACAGTTTTGGTTATGAGCCAATGGCAAAACGGCCCGTTTGGCCTGGGATATTGCAAGGACTGGACACAGGTGGCTGTCATCCGTTGCATTCCTGTGTCTTTTATCAGCTTGCATTCCTGCATGCATGTTGGTGTTACAAGCACCCCAACAAAAGCTGGAAATCACCCTATTTAGCAGCAGGCTAAACCCAGCTTATTTCAGAAGTCAAAGTAATAATTTTTCCTGCTGTTCTTGATCAGGCAGGAATTAAATTCTCGGTGTGTTTATAAACTGAGAATTTTGAGACTTTATGGTAGGATACAATCAATATATGAACTAGAGGAATGCTGTTCACTCATTTTGGATGTTACTCTTGTCCTCATTGTCCTCTGCATGTCCACATGCAGATAGATAATGTGCTTGCTCCTTTTTTCCATGCTCTGATCCAAAAAGATAAGTGTGAATTATATATGGATAAAGAAACAAGCACACAATCCATTTCTTTTTGAGTTGATGATATTTTCTTCTCTTGTGCAGTGGGATTTGTTCCTTTTCTTGCTTCATGGTCTTATAGAACATGAACTAATGAGAACTAGTGAAATCCAGAATTGCCTGCATAGCCTTGAAGAGCTCCCTTGGCCCTCAGTAAGTAATTAGATATGCATGAACTTTCAAGAAGTGAAATAAAAAAACTATATGAACAGACAGTCCTTGTATTTCTATTTCATATAGATGAGGCCCATAACCTTCTCATCTGTTGTTTCTGCTTAATGGAAAGGAAGGACTGGTTTCCAACAAGCTTGTTTTTGTTGCTAGTGTTTGGCTGAAAGCTATACCTGTGTGAATCCAACATTGCCCATGCAGTGGACACATTTCCAAGAAAATTGTAAACCAGTTTGGAGACCAGCTGGCTCAGTGACCAGCTCTCATTTGTAGTCTGAGCGTGCTTGCTGCCTTCCAGCTGAGAATGATGTGTTGGGAAGGGTCTTAACTGACCAGTCTTGCACTTAAATCCCTGTGCTTCCTACCACCAGAGTGTGAGAGCAGTTGGAATGTTCTAGAGGAGTCTCATTATTCTGGCCACAGTCAAAATGTAGGAATCCATCCAAATGTCTTGCTAAAAATGGACAGTATTCCAAGGCTGGTGAGCACTTGCATGTTGGAGTTGTTTTAACCATTTAAATTGTGGCAGCGATCTTGTCTGAGAAGGGTGTGGGGATCAAAGGGGAAACTGAGCATGTCTGCAGGCATTCATCATTGCAGTCAATTCTGTAGTTCATCTAGGTATTTGCACTGGAAAACCATCAACATGTTTAACCTTGTAAAGTTCTTTGTGTTAAAATTAAGTCAGCTTCTTTTGTTTACATTATTCAGGGATCTCTGGTTTCTATCTGTTTGTTACAGGATTTCATAAAAGACCTGAAGAGGCTGTCCCGAGTATTTGTGTCAGAACATCAGACAGAGGAGCCCAGGACTCACCCTTGTGAACTGACCAGACAATCTCTAGCTACTGTGACCACACAAAGTTAGCAGAGGTGGACTCTGTGGACAAAAATTACTAATGAAGATGCAAATGGAATTTTCAGTGTTTCTGAAATGATTGGGAGCTCTTTGCTGGGAGCATACGAAGATAAAAGGTCACTTTGTGCAAAACCTGCACTGGGCTTTCTGTCTTGGACATTTTGCCATGGTGATTCTGCTGACAGATTTACATCAGTAAATGGATCTCCAAGTCAAAAGTCTTCTAAGCACCTTGATTATATCTCAGAGCAGCTGTTCTTTGGACTCAGAGACATTTTTTGTATTTGTACAGCAACAGGCTGTGACCAATCCCAGGAATCAACTCAAGTTACTTTGTGATCAGAGAGATGGTTTCTTGGTGCCTGTCTCCTAGCTCAATGTGACTTTTCATGTTGTCTTTTAACAAAGTCTCTACAGTCAGGGGAAGGAAGAGGTGAACATATATGACACAGAGATGTGCCTATATTTATTTTTCATTGTAAGCTCAGTGTTGAAGTTTTGATTTTAATTTCATAAGACTAATTTTAAAAGTTAAACCATATTAAATAGATCCACTAGACCATTGATGGCATTATTCATAAAGTAGGTAGATGCTTTCCACCTCTTGTTGGAAACAGAATTTGTAATTTCCCAGGGCTTTTGATAGAAATAAGGGATAAAATATCTGTTTATATTTTTTACAGAAGACAGTATTTTAAAGACACTTTTATAGTTGTGAACATAAATGGCATCTGGCTGCTATTCACTGGTTTTTTTTATAATTTTTCTTGCCTTGAGTTTGGGTTTTATCAGTCAGGAAGTGCCGCAGCAAGAGAACTACAGCCTGGAAGAGCAGACAAAGTAGTGAATAAGCACTGTGATGTTCCCTGGAGAGTAGATATTGAAAGGGGCCCAGTTCTTGGAGGCCAGTGGGCATTTTCTATCTTACAGGGCAGATTGTCACCAAGTACGTGACCTCCTGTTCACTCCCTTCTCCCCAAGTGTTTTTTGAACTGAGGTTTGGGGCAGGGACTGCTGATAAGTAGCAGAACATGTTTAGGTGCTCATCAGCTGTCTCATGGTATTCCCTGCCCCAAAGCAGTGAGGACATTATCTCCTTTTGTCTAGGAGTGTCCTATTAGTGTAGGTTTTTCCAGAAAGGAAGTTCTGTGTTATTTAAGAACAGCCTCTGGACAATGTGAAGCCCAGGGCCGTTTAGCTTGCTGATGAGCTAACCTCTTCCCTGTATAAGGTGAGAAAAGGTCACATCTTGGAGTCAGTGATTCAAGAAAAAACTACAAACAGGACCCATTAGGTAGAACTGTGGCTTCTGTTAAAATATATGATACAGAAAGAAATCATAGAGGCACATTAGTGTCTGAACTATAATAAAATGTTCTTATCTTGTTTACTAAGCACTGTGTTGAAAGATTTGCCAGGTTCTACCTGCATTCCTGTGGCTTCTGTTAAAATATGTGATACAGAAAGAAAAATCATAGAGGCACATTAGTGTCTGAAGTATAATAAAATGTTCTTGTCTTGTTTACTAAGCACTGTGTGAAAGATTTGCCAGGTTCCACCTGCATTCTTCTTTTCAGGGGCTTTCTGATGTGAATGAGTCTCCAAAAGTAGGCACGCTCCCATACAAATACAAATGGAACAATTCAATACAAATTGAAGAGCAAGTACACTATATCATGCCACACCTGCTCTCTGAGAGTGGGTATTACGTAATGTTTTGCTGCAGAGCTCATTTGAAATTGTTGTCATAATAAACCTTACTAAATGTCTTGTCTTGTGTTCAAGCTGTCAGTATAGAACTTCTTGGTACTAGGCTGAGGAACAAAACAGGTACCTTGCCACAAAGCATGGGGCAGAGAGAAAGTGCAGTACAGACCTCCTGTCTGGCCTGTCGAGCTTCTGCTGAAATAGAAATCAACTTTGTTACATAAGGGAGGGCAGGGTGGTGAAAGGGGAAGCTGGAATCCAAAGGCGTTAAAAAAAACCACCTGGTTCTGGTATAGATATTATTTGGGTACCATAGAACTGTTTGCATAGATATTATGGCCACATCCATTTTCATGAACTCAGCCTACTGGAATTATCCTTCTCTAATGCAATATGTTTGGAAGTTTTTATTTAAAAGGTGACCCCAGGAGTGGTTTCCAGCAACCAGAGAACACAGCTGTGCCCTATGGGGCAGGAGGCACTTCTGCAGTGAGACCCAGCAGGTAAGAAACACCTCTTTCTGTGTTCTTATGACTTAATGCAGGGACACTGGTTCTTGGGCATCCCATGGCCCCCAGTAAAACCAGACATCACTCTGTATCCAAGGCACAGGGGCAGGTGTGGAGCCCAGGTTTTCTGCCTATGGACACTTTGCTGTGGGATCATGCCTGAGGCCAGGACCCTGCAGCCCCCTGGGCTGGCGGCCTTCTCTCAGTGCAAGCCCCTCGGGCATTGTCCCTCTGTCCTGGGCACTGCTGCCAGTGCCAGAGGTGCTGCAGGCAGGAGAGCAGCAGCTCACTGAAAGCCAGCTCTGAGCACATGGGCTCTCTTCTGCCAGTCTTTTCTATTGCAAACTCACAGGTCTCAAAAGATAATTAGGAAAAATGATGTTATGTTAACTTCTGAATGTGCTGGTCTGGGGAGTTGTGTAACAGGACTCAGGAAGAAGCTCCATCCAACTTTTTTTTTTAAATAACCAAACAAAACCCGCTTTGCTTGGAGAAAGCACTGTCACAGAACCCAAATTTAAGCAGTGACTGACTTCTTGATTCTTGTGCCAAAAGTTCAAATTCCATTCCTCAGCAGGTAAGTAGACCTGTATCACAAACTTGCCTTTGTGTTGTTTTCTATCCAGCACAGTTCCATAGATGGGTATCTTAGCTGGAGCAAAATAAGGTGGGGCACATTTTCTTGTGTAGAAAATACCATTTATTGTGGATATGAAAATAGCAACCTTGATTTAGGAGCAGAGATGCAACCCTAGGTGGTACAGTACAAGTGGTTTGATCATCTGCTGCTCAGCAGTAATTTATGGGAAGTTGGTTTTTTGCCTGTTGTAGATTAGCAAATTTGATATCTGCTGGGCCTTTTTTTTCTTCCTTCCAAACAAACCAATACCATACATTAGCAAGTACCATAAAATGTTGTATTTGCAAAAGAAAACATTGGTATAAATAGGCTTTTTAGTATCAATTGAAGGTTGTATTAAAAAAAAGTTACATTAATTCAATACTGATAAAAATAAAACTTAGCTTTGATAGCATATAAAAACGCTTCAAACCAAGCATATATAAATAACTTAATTTGTAAACATAGAAAAAAAATATTAAGTATATATAAAAATAAACATCTGATGCACTGTACAATAAGACACTACCCTTCATAGGCACTGGCATCATTGAGAAACAGGAATCCCTCTAGATGTTTTTCCTACAAAAACTGTTTTATCACTAGTGCCGTGTCCAAAATAAAAGAGAAAAAAAGCAAAGCACTGAGCAAATCTGTAGTGGGTTGTATGAAGACCTCCCCTACTTCCTCAGGAAAGCTATGGAAGCAGCACTGGGGACAGAGCCAATATCCCACACTGCTGGTTTTGCTCATTTTTCCTGGGTCTTTCCTGTTCTGCCTTGCCTGCTCTTCCTTCTGGGTTTCCACTGAAGGGAGGATGTTGACATGTTACAAACCTGGAAATCTCATTCTGCTCAGTTGCAGAAAACTTTGTGACAGGTTGCCCATTCTTCCTTGAGGGCTGTGTGGTGCTGCAAGTGAACCTTGCCGTGACTCAGGCTTTTAGCAAAAGGCTGGGCCTCACCACAAAAAAAAAGCACTAATATATTGGTGTTAAGATTGTAACCATGATTATCCAAAGATGAAACAAAGCGAATTTGTAAGTAAAAGGTTTTGTTACCCTCCCTGATCTAGTTTGAGGAGGAAGCCTTGGGTGGGTGTGAATGACAACTGCTATTTTCTTAAGTATCAATTTAAAACAGCTATTGTCTTTTCATTTAAAACTCACTATATTAGTAACACTATATTAGGAAGTAACATTGAAGCTGAAAGCCAGAATTACACCTGTGCAAAGATAGAATAAAAGTAGATCTTGGCTCTTGAACTCAAAAGTGGGAAGTGCAGCTAACTCCACCATGTGCTGGGAAAACTCACCTTGTACTGAAAGTAACTGTGTTAAAGTAGCAGGCACTGACTGCAGTGGGGTGGATGCTTGAGTACACATTTCTCACTTGACAAATTCAAAGTGCAAGAGTTTATTGAACAATGTGGACTTTTTTGAGCTAACGAAAGCATAAAATAGCAGCTTAGATGCTTTTATTGCTTTGATATATCTAAAGTGATTCTGTACTGTTGTGCTGAAGAATTAAATGAAGTTATTTGGATATTTGAGGTGGTTGTGGTTTTGTTTAAATTTAGGAATATGTGGACCAGCTAGGGATTGTGTTGAACAAACATGTAAAGCCTGACAGCAGGACTGTTGGACTAAGTGCCACAGAAGTCCCATGAGGTAATTTAATGGAAAGAATCTGTATTTGCTGCAGCGAGACAGCTGGTCAGATTATGAACAAGGAAATGTGGTAAGACACTGACCAGGCTATATTTTCAGCTCCTAATGTATTTAGGTGAAAGTGTAGAAGGGATGATGGAAAAAGCCATTATGGAAAAATGTTGGAGCTATTCTCACTTGCAGGATTTAAATTCTAGAAACAAGCTGATTACTGAGTACTAACCTATCCATGACAGTGTCACTGTGTAGAACAGTTTGGTTTCTTTATTTCAAAGCACCTGATTCTGCAGTACAGTAAAACTGTGTCCTGAGGTATGGTGGTGTCCACTGATGCTGCATAGTGTAGTGGCAATCTGAAACACCTTACACTGGCTGCAAGCAGTCAGCAAATCCATGAAAAAATCTATCCAGGGTGTAGGATGACTAGTGAATATTGCGCTGCTTTGACTTCCCTCTTCAAGGGGAAAGGAAAGCTAAGATAAATGATTTATCTACACAGTCAGGAATTCTGCATTTGGTACTTATCATTAGAAAGTGGCTTTGCAGCTCTGCTCAAGAGGTTGTAAAAGGTCTCAAGCCATACAGATACTGCTCCCAGCCTAAAATTCAAAAAATAAGTTGATCTCTGAAGCTGCTTGGAAACAGGAGTTTAAATAATACACTTTAAGATTCTATTTGCTACTGTAAAGCAAAGTTTCTTCCTCTGCTCTTTATAGAGCAGTACACTTTTCTTCCATGGAGGTTTTCCACTGCTCTTTCCAGGAGAAGATGTTCCCCACTAAACTTGCTGCATTTCTTATAAGGGGTGTTGGCTAAAACAAATTATCTTTTCCTCGAACTGTACTTCCATATACTCCAGCAGTAGCAGCCAGGCTCCTGAAGTGAGGCTTGGTGATGGCTGCCTCAGGAGACAGCATTTTCCACGACCCTTTCCAACACTAGTGTGTCCCTGTGAGCTGTCAGGGGCTCCTCAGTGCCCGGGTTGCTGCAGCACTAAGCAGTGAGCAGGTGAGCCAGCCGAGCAATCACCAGGGGCTGCCGCTTCGCCACGGAACTCAGGAACTGGGCAGGAATGGCCGGGGCACCAAGGTCCACCTGCAGGGATTAGAGGAAAGGCTACATGCTGGAGTCTGTACCTGTTTTAAAGGTAACACACTCCAGTATGGAATAGTTCTGATGTAACACATTCCAGTACGAAATAGTTCTGAAGTCTGTGTTAGCCACAAAAGTTGTTAACAGCCAAATAGCATTATTACTGGGTGGTTTGTATCTTTTTCTTCCCAATACTCCACAGACTTCCAAAATTTTGCTATTTGATGTTGCTTCTAGCATGTATGACCCACATTGCTTTTGAGTTTAAGCTTGAATTTAAGTTTACTGGTTTGAGACACACAGTGTTACTGAAAATACATATGCATACACTATAGGGCAATATCAAATACATAAAAAATGTTAAAGGGCATATATACATTTCACCTATTCATTGTAAAATGCACGTTCTAGTTAATGACATTTTCAAAAAATGTATCCTTATGAGTTTAAAGGACTAATGATATTTATCTTTACATAAGCATTTAAATAAATTTTACACATTAAGGCATGCTCTTCTGGACATTTTTAAATGTTTAGTACGCCTGTCTCAAAGTGAGTCTACTTTGCAAATGAGTTTAAAAAATGATGATAAGATTATAGTTTTCTTATTCTTAACTGGAATCCTAATCTTGACTTTTCTTTTGTATCTATTAGGTGTGAAGAATTAATGGCTTTGGTTAGAAAAATGTTCCAAGTATTTTCAGGGATTTTGAAAAAGGTGGACTTCCTGTGTCTACAACAAGGCAGAAATGCAAACAAGACTCCCCATATTGGCTTACCACATGATAACATAACATGTACTAAAATTGCTAATAAACCTTTACAGAAGACCTTCATATCCAAGGAAGCAGCCTTGAATGCTGTAAAAGCTTGGGAACATGTGCTTAAACACAATCCTAGTAACAGTCTCTGCATTAAGCATGAAAAAGATGACTTTGTGGTCACTTCATAATGTTCATGGAGCATAGCATAAGGATTGTATTTTTTGTTGCTTACCAGCTTTTACGTGTTCTGCTATGTAACAGCTTTTTGCATTCACAGTTGGACATATAGAGAAATCCTTACCTGTGCCATGTAAATAACTCTGGTGATCTCTCTTCCATTCACTATGTCAGGTTCCAGTATCCAAGCACTTGGCAAAATTTCCCCTCTCACTGCTTCTTTACAAGGGTGAGGCATGGATGCATCATAGACAGACTGCATAGCCAGGACAGACAAGTTCTCCTGCACACAACAAGGTGTAAAGATGACGATTTGAAAAACTTATATAGCAATGTTTTCGTTGTTTGCCATGAGGCATATTTCTCACATTACTTACTTAAAAGAGTAGTAATTTTTCATGTTATCTATTAAATAAGTTTTTTGTCAAAATCCTGTGTGTTTGCAACCAAAATATACTGTGTCACACTTGTGTTACTGTATGGTGGGCCTTGGTTGGCTATTGTCATTCACAAGAGGGTTTTATACATAATTCACTTGTGTGATACTGGAATGACTTTCTGCTGCACTGGCACTTCTGCAAATATGAAGATCAACTTCTTTCTCTCCTTTATCCTTGAACCAGATTATCAGAACAACTCCTCCTCTGTGCTGCAGACAGAATGTTCACTTTACCTCTTTGGCTTCTACAGTAATGCAGCAGAAATCCCGGGGCTGCTTTAGGTAACATAGGGAGGTATCAGTCACTAAATATACTGGGGAAAAACAATAAGAAAGGGGAATTAGGCTCTGACAACTTCAACTTGTCACATTTTCCCCCACCCGTTACATGCAGATACATATTTTATTTTCACTTGCTGCCTGGGAGCAGAGCTCCAGTTCATATGCTGTAATGTATCGTTTAAAATGCTTTTTCAAGCCACTTCAGGTTTATCTTTACTTCCAAACCACTGTCTCTAGCTGCACTTCTCAGCAAGATGTATTTAATATCAGCCTGGAGAAAGTCTTGCAAAGATGCTCATGTACTAAATAATGAAATTATTTTTTACACCTGAAGAAATGGAACAAGATGCCTTTGACTTTCTTCCTGGCTGCCTACACCCAGATGGTGATGATGATTGTCATCTGCTGTGTGTGAGGATACTCACCTAGGTGGATGTGGCTGGTTACCTTCTTGTGTATTCGAGCTGTGTTGATAGAGCTGTCATAGAGATGCCTTTTGCCAGGATCTCTCACCAGTCCCCACACATAGGGAAGAGGTCTTTCTATCACTCCTGCTCCCAGAAATCCATGCCTTGTTGCTGAAGGGAAGACTTTGTAGTATACCTGCACCTCTTTTTCTGTACACTGGTATCTGTCAGAAGCAAATGAAAGGTATTTGCCCACAAGACGGCCAGGTACAGAGAAAGGCCTGCCCTTACACAGACCTGCCATAAACTTACTTCCACCCAGCTGCTGCTTGGCATGTGTAGAGGTTCCTCAGGTTGTGAGAACATGCTGCCATTACCTTAGAAAACAATGACAAATGACACCAACTTCACTCAAACATTCCAGCTAACACCCTACACTCTCTTCTGTACCCCATGGCTGCAGCCTGGCTCACTTTTACCCATCCTTCAAAATTGTTCAGTGTGTGTGTCTGTACCTGACAAATAGATAACTGTTTGTGATGTAGAACAAGACTTGTCCCACCCATTTTTGCTACAACTTCCATAAGGAATAAGTGAAAACTCTGTTTTTATTTACCTCAGTGGTAGCATTATCCAAGATATGTTTGGATAAATCTTGGTATCCTTTTGTTGAAGAGGAGTTGACAGAAATAGTTAATCCATGAGTGAACCTACAGCTGGTGCCGCTTGAAGGAAGAGGTGGCTGAATTCCTCTGGCTTCTGCAGGTAATAAAAAAGCCAGAGAGGGAATTAAAAAACTAAATTCAACCTCACCACTATCCTTGAATTGTAGGGACTTAAACTCTACACTGGAGCCCCCAATCCATCTGATCCTAATGAAGGAGTGATAACATCCCTTGCCTAGACATTCTGTGTGTCAGTAATTACACTGCAGTTATATCGTGCAGTAGTTTTAACGGTTATTGCCACATGTAAGAAAATAAAGGAAAAATAGCTTAACTCTTGAGGTTAAAATAAGAATTTGCTTGTACAATTCTACACTCATTGCAGATTTGGGCCCCCCACTCCTTGCTTCTTTCCTTCATTTAAAATATCCTCATATTATCTCAAAAAGTTGTACTTTAATGTTGCCACCTCAAAAGACCAACTTCAGAGGAAGCAAATCACTGTTTAATATTTAAAGAAATTCTAAGCAAGCTCTGGCTACTAGTTGATGGTATTTTTCTGAAGTCATGTAAAGGTAGGGACATCCTTGCAATACCTAGATTCAAATTAGATTTTGATTTGCATAAATGACAAATCTCATTAGGCTTTGGGATACAACTCAAAAGAAACAAATGTATGTTTTACTTACCAAATGTTGAATCCTTATGCAATTGCTCTAATGTATAAAGCTGACTATTTCTAACAGCTGAGCGACCTCGTGTATCTCTTGAAACCAAAGCATTTCCAGAAGAAACCTGATTTAAGAAAATTCAGAAGTGGGAGTGTTTGTTTGAAGTTGGAAAAATAAATTATGTCCATAGGCGGTGGAGTATTAGTAGAAAATCTGCCTTACAAGGTTGGAAGCTTCTCTTTATCATGAGGTAACTCCTTTGCCTTTGCCTTTTCCCGAGTTATGAAATGATACTTTCACTTGGGAAATCTAGCAAAACAAGTGTAAGGAACTAGCATGGGTGCATACTTTAATAGTGACTTCAGGAAAGTCCATTTTCACACATGGAAATTCTTAAGTCAATACATGTATCCTTGAGGGAGGCACACAGAATATCAGATGCTATCAGATTTATCACAATAAAAGGCCTGTTGTTTCTAAAACATTTGGCATTGTGACAGAACAACTTTCTGATAGTTACATAGGCAGTAGTAACTATCTGATTTTTTATCTATGAATTACAAACCCCCCCCCCCAAAACCATA
>VWYI01024513.1:66111-106238 GCA_013399455.1 Anthoscopus minutus
GCCTTTTTTCTGTGAAATAGGCTACTTCTTCTGCTTTAACTATTCTGAAGTCATATGTTAAACTTTGTATAAAAAAGAATGTATGTAAACTGGGAGAACACTTAACAAGGGAACTAGAGGATGAAGTTGCACAGATGTTTGTAAACCAAACAATTGTTTGTGCCTTTTGCTGCTATCCTTTCCTCTTTAATTTGGCTAAATGAAAAAAAAAACAAACCACCTGTGAAGTATTTTTTTCTCACTTACCTTGGCATGCTGGAAATGGAAAATGAAGGAGCCCAGGGTCATACTAATGGACTTTGTTCAGCACAGGAAATGGCAATTTTTGTGTTCACTGTTGATGACAAGTTCAGCAAGCCTGGAGGCTGGACCTCCCTATGCCCCACTGTGCATGGGCCTCTTTTTCAGGGCAGCACTTGGGAATGCAGCCTCCCAAGTGAGTTACAGACAAGGCTACAAGGATGACCTCGTATGGGTACCTGCCAGAGAGTTATTTCTAAATGCATCAGATGAAAATTTTCCTAGTGAAACAACCCCTGTGTGGCACCTGGCTGAGGTAGAGCAGCAACCACAAATTTACTCTCTCTGGCAACCATGGCTGGCCCAACGAGCACTTGCCAGAATAACCTGATGGGAGCCCACGTATCTTAGCATGAAATCTTAAAATTACAGAACCATGAAATGGCTTGGGTTGGAAGAGACCCCTAAGATCAACTAGCTAAATGTGCATGAAATAGAACAAATACTGTCATGGCAAAGATGCAGGTGAAGCCAACATAACCTTTAGCTATTGTGACAAACAATTCAAAAAACATAAGCTCATACCATCAGTCAATTAATATTTTTCATAGAATTACCACTCTACTCCACAAAAAGAATTAGATTCTATGCTCCTGTTAATGACCCCTACAGTTCATAAATGCCATATACGTTCACACACCAAGTGATTAACCTAATTTGGTAACAAAATATGTTACCTCTGCTTACACATTTAGTCTTCTCTAAATATTCAGAACCTTATCTTTGCGGTCAGAGAGGATGCAGTAGAGAAAAGAAACAGGCTGATTTGTTTTAAACCCTGGGTGCAAGACTACTTTTGTTCCACCCAAAGGATGGATGTGCTTAGAGGTTTTTCAGAGCAAGCAGCTTCAATCTGAGCTATGATGAACTGTAACAAAAGAAGGGATTATTGAGATCTCCATGACAAGGTTGTATCTGATGGCTTGAACATATTTGGCAGACTTTTCTTATGCTGATATAAAAATATATGTATTCATCTCTCAAAGCAAACAAAAGAGAATATCCATTGCTGAACAAACAATGTAAAAATCTCAGGCCAGGTTCCTTTACAGGTGGAGAATTTCTCCAAGAACTAAAGTTTTCCAAAGTACTGCTGTCTTACTAGCAGCACTTTTGTTTTGCTGAGCTTACTTTCAATGTGTAGTCCTTTACTAAATAAGTGATGTTTGATTGCTTATTCAGGGATGTAGGAATTAAGAGGTATAGAAGTTTGTTTTTATAAATAAGAAGTATTTAAGTTTGATGTGATGAATGAAGACTATATTGAGCTGAACTGCAGGAGAGAAATTTGGACCTCTGGAAGTCTCCCTAATGCAAGAAATCATTAGTGCAGAGACACTGTAGGTATCACTTGCTTGATGAATACTGATCTTGTTAAGCATACTTCATTAGTGATCCCCACCACAATGAGTCTCCTGTCCTGCTTATGTTGGCAGCTCTGCATAGAGCACATGCACAGAGGTAGGAATTCTAGCTCTATGGTTTCTCTGTGGATAAAAGGAAACCATTTTTGTCATTATGTTAGTTAATTTTTCTTAATAACGTTTTTTGTTTTCACATTCAAAGCTTTTTTTCCTCAAATTTGTTTCCAGATGTGTCCTCTTTAGCATGACTTTAGCAAGCAGAGTATTTGACAGATCAGTCTCCCTGCAAGAGAGCTGCAAGCTTAAGATGCTAATTAATCTCTGCTCACAAACTTGCCTCTGTCAGGAGCTGAGCTGCAGAGGGCACAGAAAAGGTGAAGAACTTTGGTGGGTTGCCAAGTAAAGAATTGTATTTGGCTGGCAAAAACTACCTTCCTGGCTAAGCTTTGCATGAACACAGTGAAAACAGCAGAACTAGAGGGAAGCACAGAACAAGCCTACAGAGCCACACAATAAAGACATTTTTGGGAAACTCTCCTGATTTTCTGTACCATCTACATATTCTTCTTCTATATTGTATCAAGACAATTTCCTTTTAACCTCTTCATTGTGGCTGGCATAATTAAAAGATAGCTGACTGCATATGTTTTGGTCTGAGACACCGCCAAAAATTCATGGAAGTTTCTTTCTTCCAGGATCAAACAAACAGCAGATTTTGCCAGGTGGGAATGGCACCTTTGTACAGACACCCTTTACTTATCAAGAAACCTAGATCAAATCACTTGTTAGAAGACAAACTGGAGAACACCAGAACCAGTGCTGTAGGGAGGCAGGATTGGGATCAGCCTGGGGGAGGAGAGGCTCAGAGCTACAGAGGAGGAGCTGGTGCTGTCCCCCAGCCATGACCTGCAGTGCTAATTAAACCGTGCTGCTGGAGCACTGCAAAGGAGGCTCTGCAGTTCTGTTAATCAAAGCTCAGTAACTGTTCTCAAGGGAAAGGCAATTGTAGGAGAAATCCAGTAATTAGCCACAATATAAGTTCTACTCATAAAAAGAAGCATCACTAGGACAAAAAATGTTGAGAGGATGAAATTATGCAGTAATGGAAGGGAATTGAAGCAGGGGAAGAGGCAGGTACCCACTTTCTTGGATTTGCTGGTTGATGAGGGCTTGGTCATTTTCTAGTTCCCGCTCTGCTTTGATCTGTCCTCTCAGAATCTGCTGCTTTAAATCCTCAACATAGAGCTGCTGTTGTTGAATTTGTTTTCTGTGGAAAGCTTCCTGGTCTCTCAGTTTCTGCTTGTACTCTTCATGCACAGCATCTACTTCTCTGCTGTCAGAAATGTTGACAGTGAATTTAAACCAGAAAAAAGTATTATTTGTAATAAAACAAGTCATCTTACTAAAAGAAGACAGACAACATTCAAGATGTTGTTTTGTTCAATAAGGGTGCATTATGACAACTTGTAGCTGTGTATGCGCATGTCAGAGCAGGCTGCAATCCTGTAAGTGTCAAAAATGCCAGAAAACATGAAAGCTCTAGTAGTGAAGCAGGTAATTCCATTGCCAGAAAATAAGAGCAAAAAGAATTTTAAAAAATATTGTCATTTTTCATTTTGCTGTAGTCTTCCATAAGTGAAAGGGGGTTGTTTTTAAATTATAAATTTTTTTTACCACTATATAAGATATTCATCTAAGTGCTTCAAAGTGCTTTACAGAAATGACCAACATTTTTTGTTTTCAGAACAAAAACTCCAATCTAGAAATATTTACAGGCATTGTCAGGATTATACTGACAGTCTCTGGCAATGCCAAGGAAAGGCCTTGATCATCCAAATCTCAGTTGGATGCAAGAACTATAACAGGTTACTGCTTCTATATTTGGAGCAGAATTGTGATCAGAAAAGTGACTAGCCTGTGAAAAACTGCTTTATAATCTTCTCCAAGATGTTTGTCTCCTGACTGTGTGCCAAAATTTTACACACAGAGAACAACAATCAAAATAGTATGTATTCTTACTATAATGCATTATAATATTCAAAATAACTTAGCCCCCTGAAAGGAATATATATTCTACTTCTCCATATGCTATAATCAAGAAATTCTTAACATTAAAGTTAGATTCTATCTAAAGGTGATATATAATCTTTGCCTGTTAAACACTGCATTATTATACATAACCTCAGAAATTCAACTTTTGAGTCTTAAAAAAATGTTTAAATTATATTTCACTAAGAAAGCAAATGATGTATTTATTATGCTTCTAAAGCAATCAAAGACACTAAAACTCTAAAGAGTCCTTGAAGGTCAAAATACCTCCAAAAATACTTTCAAAGGAAATCTTTGGAAGTATATTTTGGTTTGTAAAATCACTACCAATACAAGGTCATCTGTATGATTTGACCTTTGCTACACAGGAATAACGAACATCTCGATTTAGAACTGTAAGCATGTGTTGAAAGCAACTGTTTCTACAGCAAAAACTTGATTTTGTGTGATAGTCTAGCAGACAGAACAGATGAAATAATTAAGCAGCCAACATCTACAAATCTCCTGGAGTATCTTTACATGGTGCACACATTTCACTTCATAAGTAGGAGAAATTCAGTACATAAAAGCTTTAAGATTTCCAATAATTTAAAATATTTCTATGAATCTTGCTCACACGAGAAAAATAGAGTTCTGTTTTGCTTTAATGTTTATGTAAATGTAATGCTGAGAGCAACTGAAAGAGACTATCTTCTGTTCAGCTGTCTGTCATGGTGCAAACACAGTACAAACTTTGCTGCTGCCATCTGCTAAGTGGTTTGTGTCTATTCGTCACCCACACAAACAAATGATAAGAATATGCAGGTCCAAGATCTATTTGTCCTTGGCTCAACTACAAAGACACCAGTACCTTGTGATTTGTAATTTTTTCCTCTTAGATAAATTTTAATTGATCCCCAGGAAACAGAAGCTCATTCAGCTGCACTAGGCTTGAGCTGACATTTCACTGCAGCACTGAAACACTCCTAAGGCAATAACAAATCTCCAGCTGTTATGGGATTTGTAACACCAACCATTGAGGACAAACTAAGAGGTTAAAGCAAGACCAGTTCACTGAAGAAGAACCACTTTCCAAACACAGTATTAAATCTGAAGTATCTTGTTTAGGAAAAGCTCCCATGGTTTCAATGGTAAGTCTCAGGAAGGCTTGCCTTAAATGCAGCTTTGAGGTTGTTTTTCATATTTTCTAATCGAGCAGCCATATAATCTGGAGGTTAAAGTACTGATCTGGAACAAAACACTTCTGATTTTGGAGCAGTTACATGACCTCTGTGCTTTCACATCTTTGGCCCGCAAGGTCTTCTGGATGAGGAGTGCCTCTGAATGCCTGTGCACTAAACCTAACCTCTCTGCAGTCTGGAGACAAGACGGTCTTTAACCTGTTCTACTAACAGACATATGAAAGCTCTGATTCCTATAGTGGTATGGAAGTCGAACAATATAAATCTAAAGTTGTCACTGGTCTCACATGACCTTGGGCAAGTTGCCTAGCCTGAGACGTGTGAAAGAAGCAAAGCAGATTAATCCGAGAGGTGATGGGGGCCCATTAGCATTACCAAATGTCAGAAAGTTAAATATCAGATGAGCTGATTTCTATTAATTTCTCATTATTATCATCATTCTACAAGAGACAGAGGAAACTGAGTAAATAATTGCCAGCAGGATGAAAAGAAGCATGATACTAAAACAGTAGAGAAAGGATTCTTGCTCTGCAACTTTACCAAAACGAAATAAAATTCCTCTGATAAAATCTCTCATTCCTTCTAAACATGACTTTTAGCCAATCTTCCCATAAAACTGACTTATCAGACTGATAAGTCTTTACAAACTGAAACCCAGAATATTTAAGTAAATGAAACAGCTCAGTGCTGTGTTTCAATCCAAAGATCTCACAATGCTCACAGGGGTGGTCAGGTAACATGTGTTTACAGTTCTGAGAGGCTCTCAAGGTTTTCCCATGCTTTTCAACCTTGCTGAAATCACCCCCCAGCCCCACATTAGAAAGGGTCAGAGAATAAGCAATGCAGGCAATGCACGTGGCAGTTTGCTCTCGGCAGCGCTGGCATTTTCCCTCACGTGTGTAGCAATGGCTTTTTGCTGAACTAACATGAAGCTGCCAGATCCTTTCCAACAGCCATGTGTGTTTGCACACAGAGCAGAACACGAGGCAGGCCAAACTGATGGTATTAATCACAGCTCCATATTATGACTACATCCCAGAAAGGCAGAGTACAGAGGAAAAGCCATACTCCACTTTAAACCTTGGAAAAACGAACATAGCACAGCAATCTCTGCACTACTCTCTGCTTTTGTTCTGGTGATGTAGCTAGCTGGTAAAATTCTCCCTCTGTAAGATTAAAGTCTCGCTAATAAAATACTGTTGTTCCAGGTATATATATAGAAATTGCAGTTCCACTGTTATTTCAGCGTTTCTGCTTCATTTCCTAATTTTCAGTAGTACAAAACAAAAATCAGGCAGAGCAGTAAAGCCAGGTCTGAATACAGAGACTGAACATTAAGCACCTTTTTAAGAAGCTGCTTCTTACAGACTGTTTTCTGAAGTGGAACAAGAAGATAATGAAAACCCACACAGAGCCACTTACATAATACACAAATGCAAGAGGATGTTTTCCCTCTGGCTTTGAAACACTGATGGTGAGAGCAGAATGACTGGTTAGTCTGGGATACAGATCTGTCTCTCACAGAAACTGCTGAAACCAAGAACATGAAGTCAGAATACTCCCTTTCTACCTCTGAACATGCTATGTCATGTCAGCACAATTTTGCCGGTTTGTGGAAATAACAGCTAAATCACTTAATAAGCAATTCAAAGAACAATCTATTTTTGTAATATATGTTTGAATGACTAAACTAAAAGCAAGTATCAATCCACTTAACATAGGAATTTAGCCAAATTTTGTAACAAGTGGGAGAGATCACTGATTTTTTTCATCTAAAACATCTTAAATCAGATGTACTGTTAAATTTAGACATGAAACATTGGAATACTATGAGGTACAGCAAAAAAGAACAGTATGCTGTTGCTTATATTCCTGCTTTTCCACACAAGCAATCTACACTTAGCACAGTTCTAGAAGGAAATAAAATAACCTCAGAACAAATGTAAGAGAAACAGCTTCATTTCTGTAGCTATCTGTAGGTAGGTCTTGGTTTCACAGGACCAGCATACTCTAGCATGCAGCATATAAAAAAAAACAATTCTGCAGAGAATTTCATAAAAGCATACAGATTTCTGGGTGAACCAAATGCAGCAAGAATGTCAACACTGCATCGAGTAAACTGTTAAAAGCTGCAAGTAAAATGACAACAAAAAGACAGCAATCCTAAATTAAAGATAATCCCAAATCACTGAGAAAACATTCATATTATACCAATTCTGCCGGATTGCTTTTCCATCTCATTTTCCTCTCCAAAGTTTGCACGATGCATGCTAAATGAATCATCTGTAAATCCACAGTTTTTTCCAGCCGGTTTTGTTGTCAGCTCTCTGGGATCCTATTGTGCCATTCTCCTCCCCTCTTTCCCAAACACTTCTGCTGCTGATGCAGAGGCTGGCAGCTGCTACAGCATAATGCAGCTTCCAGTAACTATGGCAGCAATAGCTCTGTGGTGAGGCTGAGTACCTGCTGCAACAAAATCCTAAGGTTCAAATAGAGAAACTACAGTGAAAAATAATTCTTTTTGGTAAAAGCTGAAATTTGCTGGTTTTCTCTAAGAAAGCATCAGTCAAGTTAGCACCCCCATCTTTTCAACTGCCTGGTGTCCAAGTCCAATTTGTCTTTTACAAAATATTTTTCCCAAGGGAAAAAGAGTTAAAAATAAAGCAGTAAAAGAGATGCTGGCAAGGCATTCTGTGCCCTTGCAAACCCCACACTGAGAGCAGTCACAAGTAAGAGCTACAAACCCATCCCACTAATGCACATCTACACAACTCCCCCACCCTCTCCAGCTCTATCCTCCCCCTCTTCCCATGTCCAATCCGGGCCCTTCCCACAGGGGCTCCAAGCAGCAGCAGGCACCACACGGCTGCACAGGATCTACATCTGCTTCTGCCTAGCACAGGGGTGTGGACATGATTTTCTGAGCCTGAGAGAGTTTTCAGCCTGTCAATAGCTGATCTGTTCCCAAGGGAAAGTCTTTTGGAAACTTTCTCTTTCAAGGATTGTTTTTCATAAATAGGTTTTGGTTCTCAAAACAATGTCACACAGCTGTTCTAAATGTGATTTTCTCTTGTTCCACCACTGGGACCAGAGAGGTGGTTCCTTTGGCCAATCATGTTAACTTGTATCAGAACACCTTATAAAAAGGGTTACAAACCCCAAAATAAAGGCTTCTGCCTCATTGGGATCCAACCTCACTGCTGTGATTTGAATCCACTCTTCTATTTCCTGTCCACCAGCAACACAGGGGCTCACACCTCTGCCTCCTCTTCCCTAAAGCAAAGGGAAGAGCGAAGAAGGAGAATACAAAGACATTGTATTGTCACCTCCTTCAGCCTCCCAAAGGAATGCCACTCACAGAATTCAAACCAAAAGCTGGAGAGTGGTGGGAGCCCGAAATCAGTCAAAATGGCCAGCAGAGCCAGAAACCTTGAGAAATAAGGGATCTATGGAACTGTACACGCATAGTCACCCCTCCACAGAAGTTACTATCAAGTGAGTATCATTTAGATTTCTGGTTAACTGGTTTGCTTACAGAAAACATCATTCTGTTTCATATGTGGTTTTTTTAGCCTTTCTATGCAAAACTTCTTTTTATTTGACAAAGCCTCCAAAATAACAGTAAAGGCAATTACTTATTTAAGACACCCCTTTAAATAACTCTCTTAAACAGACCTCCTCTTGGCCAAGAGTCACAGGCACTAGACACAGCCACATTCTACAATAAAGGCCAATGCTGCCTCTTTAAATTCCAGTTCAGCTAACACAGGTTTTCCCCTCACAACGTCAGTTATATACAGAATTAGGTAGTTACCCTGCTAATCCCCTGTACACGATTCTGCTGTAAATTTTAGAGTTGCTGTAAATGACACAGTGCATTTCTCCAGGAAACAGAATATTCGAGGTATCTTTTAAGAGATGCAAAAGTTTCCTTTAACCTTTTTGCTTTGTTTTTTGGTAGAGAATTTTGAAATTCCCAAATGAAAGCTGTTAATGAGAACTTAGAGTATTTTGCAGATATCAGTTGGACAAGTTAACTATACCACACTAGAATAATAAATATTTTGGTTATGCTGTATCGAATTTCATGCCCTCCCTCCCCCTGTTTAACAATGTTGGTAGTTCAAGAAAAGGGAGTTTAAGCATGTTCCAAGCAGCTAAATAATTCAGTGTACTGCTATACCACTGAACTCTAATGGAAAAACTCCTGTGTTTTTTTTTTTTAAACCAGCAAGACAATAAAATCAGAGTTTTTATTTATGTGCAATATGGCAGGAGAAAAACCTTCATTATCTACTTATTTGTTATGATGCTGTAATATGATGACTGATGCCATTCACAAACCTTCTGTGTGTTTGCTGGCTGACAGCAAACATCAGAAAATTGCAGTCACAGGGCAATATAAGTAGAGTATATGAGCAAGCAACCAAGCAAGAGCATAATGACTCACAGTGCCTAAATGTTTAATATTTGTATGCAGTGGTAGAAAATAGCTTTTCCGCTGATTTCTCAAAATATTTTAATGTACAATTAAAGGTTGAACTGGTAATTCAACCCATAAAAGGCAGAAGTGAAAAATGTCATCATACTGAAAGCCATAAGACTCATATTATTAATAATCATTACTGTAATACATATATTGATGTGATCTGAATTTAAAGATCCAGAAGAAAGCAAAGTACTATCAGTTCCTGATGAATAAGGTACTTAAACCCATGGAAATTCAACAATTTCTGAATTATTTCTGTTTGCAGCTGCTGTGCTTCTTTGCATGAATGATTCACATCCTATGCTAGGAATTAATTTTTTTTTTTTTTTTTTTTTTACTTTTCCCTAAAGCAATTTTTTTCTCAACAGAAGAGAACCCAATTTATCCAAGCAATTTTCCAAATACTAATGAGCATTCCCAGTACCTATTATTGGCACAAAATCTAATACATTTAGGGTTCTTATATGCCGGAAATTGGTGGCAACTTCAGAGTAAGCCTCACTCTAGTTATAGCTTTTAAATGCATGCTACACATGCAACAAAGATGCAAACCATTTGCACAAGATCTCATACAAAGAAAGAACATGCTTGCAGAACCTTGCCTGTAACTCAGCTGCATGTACAGATTCTTGCTCCAGTATGATAAAATATATTGAATTAAAGCTTAAAGTATTAGCTTCCATCTCTTCTGGAGGAAATCAGTGTAGCACAGGAGAAAGGCAAAGCTAAAGACGTCAAAAATTTCAGCATGATTTAGACACATTAATATTCTTACCTTAGTTCAAGAGAACCTTTGTTTTCTTCACAGTTTCTACATTTTTGACTGCAAAAATAAAAATAGGAAATCATAAATATTGGGGGAAAAAGGCAAGCGAACTTCACTGAAGCCTATTGCACACAATGTTATTGCAATTTTCAGTAGAGGAAGATGCAGATTTCTAGCAGCTGGGAGAGCATCAAGAACTTTCAAGTGAGAGGGGGACAGAGAACAAGACATGCACAGAGCTTTCCCTGTTCTTACATTTTGCTCTAAGCATCTCTTTCTGACAGAGACAAGACCTTGCATTAGGGTGGACTTTCTGCTGGTGATCAAATAAACACTCCCTGTAGTCCACTTAGTCCTGTATTATGGTTTGCAAAGTATCTCACACACCCATTTTAGTACCTGACATTGACTTTTCTTCATGAGACACGATATGTAAAATTTCATTTTTCTGATACAGATCTTAGGCCAGACATCTCAACCATAACCCCCTCCATGAGCAAAACTACTTGCTTGTACAGAAATACAGGCTCACAGATTATGGCAAAGCAAGGCCAGGTGGATCAATTCAGTTTACCTATGCCACATAATCATTCAAAAGGATAAAAGGACTACTGGATTACTTAAGGTGAAAACCAGCTATTATTAGACATAATTTATAGATTACTCCTGTAAGAGACAGACGTTGATAAAACCTAAGCAAATGCAATTTCATAACATTTTTACCATTTTTTACTGTAACATTTTTCATTTTTACTGAAGTAACCATCTGAAATCCTCTAGGTTAGCGTAAAGGTAACTTTGAGCAATGTAATATGTTTGTAATATTCTATCCAAGTAATTAAAACATTGCTCAACACAAACAAATCTATCTGAACATGGTCTGGGAAAAAAAAATCAATCAAATGTTCTGAAGTTTTGTCAGGTTAAAAAGAGGAGAACTAAATGCAAATTTGTGACAAACTGTTAATATTGCTTCTGGACTTCTTCAGGTTTTTTCTAAGTTTATCAAAAAAACCTGTGACAACAGCACCACAACTGTTTTAGCAGCACTAAGTACCTTGCTGTGTATATTAGAAGGTCATTAGACAAACCCCTATTTTTACAACTATTTGTAATTTTTCCTAAGAAAAGAATAGCAATGATGTGGAAAATGTTCTTCAGTAAAGAAACAAAATGAAGTAATGCTTTTTATAGGCAAGTATCACTGCAGCAAATGAAAAGCAAATGCAGAGATTAGATAACTTCAAGAGAACATAAATAACCCACACTATCCAAGGTGGAAAGCAAACTACTTGATTAGAAGCATGAAGGATATTTAAAACAGAAATAACATTTTATGCTCATAAAAATGAGATTAAATACTTCTTCTATAAAGAGATAAAAGATACCCAGTATCTTTTACACCAAAAACTCTAGCAAGAAGCAGAACCATCAGCAGATATGAATGAGAAGATGGCTGTTTCTCGCCTTTAACAGGTCAATTGAATGTGACAGGCTGAGAGGAATTAAAAAAGAAGAGGAATCCAATTACATTTAATTCTGTAATATTCTATTTTCAATGTTATGAACTGAAACACAGAACATAATTCATTTTCCTGATACATATTAATCACTGTCTCCATCACACCAATCCTTTCCATTTCATAAAGTCTCTGCTATTAAAGCATACACTAAACACTGAGTATGAGCAGCTCTTCAACACTCTGAAAGTAGCACATGCTTTATTTACTGCTCAGTTAAAAAAAAACAAACAAGGAATTACACTGGCTTTCTGAGATGAAGGGCTCAACGAGGACTTGAACTAAAGGGAATTTATGAACAAATCTTCTGATTTCCACAACAAATTAGCAGCGAAAGTCAGTTGGTAATAATTATCTTGGCTAAATCATATCCTGAAAAGGCCTATCTGTGCATTGAAGCAATAATATTGTAAAAATTATAGATTAGCTGTAAAGCAGATATCCAAGTGAACTGAATTAAGGCTGACAGTCTCATCTGAGACATTTTCTTAATTATCAATAAATGTTTTTTCAGGTTTATTGCTTGTACATCTTAATGCTCTATATTAGTTGGCGGGCCAATGTATTTTCTCTGACATTTTTATGCCAGAGTAAATGTTAAGTATGACTACTTAAAAACATGATGGGACTTACTCTGTATACAGCTTATTTTTGTCTGAGCCAAGTCCCTTGTTTCAGACATCATCCCACAAGAGAAGTTGTTTGTTCAGATGCCTTTTTCTTAGTTTTAAACTTACTTGTAGAGAGAAGAAAGGATATAGTGTGGAGAATTGATGCAACTTCCATCCAAATTGAGCCAATCCAAAGCTCTACAGCTCAGAGCAGGTGGGGTTTCATTAATCTACAGAAAGCACACAACATAGGACAGGAATTTAAAAAAAATCACAGTGACCCAGGAACTCCTAAGGTATCATTAGTACTGTAATTGTTAACTATTGTATGCAAGGCTGCATAATACCTCCCATGTGAGTTTATAACCTCACACTTCTGCTTGGTCTTTCATAATTAGCAAAATTGCTAAGTATTTGTTACTGAGTACTTCTCTTTTAGCAGCTCTATTTGAATGCACTGCATGTTTCATTAATCAATAAATTAAGAATGACAACAAATAGAAGTTAAGCCTCTTATCTCGACGTGAGTACAGAAGGATGGAAGAGTGGAAAGTATAAAATGTTAATAAATG
The DNA here is from genome assembly GCA_013399455.1 of Anthoscopus minutus. Classification (NCBI taxonomy): domain Eukaryota; kingdom Metazoa; phylum Chordata; class Aves; order Passeriformes; family Paridae; genus Anthoscopus; species Anthoscopus minutus. Next base: position 78,964 of record VWYI01024513.1, read on the forward strand.
ACAAGCTATTTTAAAAGGTAAACTCTTGCCAATGTCAGCTGATAATATGGTTAACTCCTAAATGAGAAAACTTACATTTTTTAAAGTTAGGTTTCTAGTTATATTTGTCAGTCATTTTAAGAATTATGTAATTTCTTAAACATTATTGAACTAGCCAGCCAAATAATATCTTCCAGTAGTTAGTTCCTGAGCTTAACCAAGAAATATTTTTTATATTTCTGATGTATGTGACAATTAACTGCTTTCAGAGTCAACAACACTTAAGCTCTTAATCCCATAAATTTTCCGCTTCTTCTAGTATACTTCTTCATTCAAGACAGTGAAATGACAGAGAAGGAAGATAACTCAGAAAATGATGAAATGTGGAAAGATTCTTAACTGGTCTTTTCACTGCAGCATTCTGCCTTTTTGTTTCAATCCTACTGTAGTCATGACTAGAAATAGGAAACACTAAATTATTCAAGGGATCTGCATCATCTTTCACTAAGCACTTCTGAAGGAAGTGCTAGTGTCCTCCCACAAAAGGTTTAGTGTCATTACAGACCATCAGATGGAGGAAATGAAGCAAGTGAATATGATGACGAGATGAAATACTATCTTTATGAGGCTGGCTTTTAAGATGGAACAAAATAGGAAAAAAAGAGAAAAAATTAGGAAGAAAAGAAGTTTCAGAACTTACTGATCTTCTTAGTCTTAAGATAGCAGCTTCTGCTGGGTGATTGAATCTAAACTTATGAGATTTGCCAAAGACAACAAGGGCCCCTGTGAAAACAAAATAATTAGACACTTACAGAGACATAATTCATCAAACTACTATAGAATAGTAGGTTAAAAAAAATCTGACCAACAGCTTTCTGTAAATCACAGAACAGAGAATTATTTTTAAAATTTGCCACCATGGAACAGCAGAGTTATCAATCTGTAATGACAGCATCCAAGCAAACTCATCTTGGAGATCGCTGCAGACTAAACATAACTGTAAATTCCCCATTCAAAGGCCAGCATGGCTACAAGCCAAAACTACAACCGACTCACTGCTAAAAACTTGTTTTTACACTATATTTTTAAGAATCTAGATCACTGCAAGTTCCCAGAAGCTAGACCGTTACTTTAAAGAACCTAAAAGTATGGAAGCCTGATCCGAATTCATTCATCATAGCCTATGAATTAGTGGCTACCATCTTCCACCTAAATGCACTATGAAAAAGCTGAAGGTTATTTCAACCATATTATATAATTGCCAAAAAACCCTTTCAGTGGCCAGCTGGCTTAGAATCAGTCTGTAAGAGTCAGTCTCACTATTTTCCACAATAATGTCTCTGACTACACGTCTTCCTCTTCAGAAACCTACAGGCTACTGCTATCAAAAGGAGGTAGAATATTGTCACCAATGTTTTGCTGGTGCGGAGTCCTTAATTGATTTGTCCCAGCTCCAGCCACGGATCAAACCTTGCAGATCTGGCAGCAGACTGAGAGATGTCTTTCTCTGATCGGCTCAAGTTCCACAAACTCTAGATGTAAGCTGCGGTGCCAAGGCGAGCCCAGTACAGCTTTCACTCCGGGAAGAAGCAAAGCTCACCTTGCGACAGCCGGCAGGAGCCCGACACTTCACACCCATTGACGGAGCAGCGTGCGCCCGGGCCCGGCCGCAGCGTCACCACCCCAGCGTGGTTGTCGATCCAACAGTGATTCCTTTCAATCCACTGTCCCTGCAAAACTGCAACGCAGAGACCTCATCTCACCTGCCTGAGGGGCTGCGCTCGCCCCGCTCTCCTCAGGGCGGAGTACCACGAGCTGTTTGACGTACTTCATACTCTTTTTTTCCACAGATTTACAGTTTTATGGTTTTACAGAGAACCATGTCATATGCAAAACAAGGAGATTAAGTACTGCTAGCAAATATTTAACCACAGAAAAAACTTACTATTGAAACCCACTATTGAAAATAGTGAGATTGTTTCTTTGTTTCTTTATTTCTGGTACTGGAAAACTACATATCACTTCCTGATTTGGGAGCTGATGTGCAAATTCTTCTGTTATGTTGAATTTTCTTAATGTTTTATGGCATTTATTGCTTATCATTCACTAATCTAGTGGCAGAAAATAATCAGACATAACTAAGCTTATCAAAACTTAACCAAAGCTGATATCCTGCAAATTTTCCAATTTCAGTATAAAGTTTCAGCTCTCTATCACAGTATCTAACTCCTGAGATTGACCGCTAAAATTAAAAGCGGACATTAAATTAAGACATATTCTAAATAATTTGAATTTCATATCTAAAATCTTCTGTACAAGTAGAGTTGAAAAGCATTTTCAGCATCTCATGATCACTTGTACCACTAGTTTAGGACAGAACATCTGAGAATTTGGGTGTAAGATGTAGATATTTTTAAACTCTAGTGTAGCATTTCACAAGTGAGAAGAAAATTCTGAAGAGATCTCAGTTTGGTCAAATCCGGTGACTTTTTGGTCTCTTAAACAGAATACAATCACATATTTTAGCAAACATTAATAATGAGTCCCTTCTACTCACCTTCTTCAGTAAAGAAAACTGACAAAAAGAAACGGTACCTAGCTATTACCAATGACAAATGCAAACCTCCTGGTTTGACCTGAGCGTATGACAAAATAAATTGTAATATCATTCTCTCACCAATGTCTTGATCTTGGTCTGAGTCACTTCTTCCAATTTTGGTTGTTCCTTCCTAAAACAAGAAAAGAACTAATTTAAAGGTTGTTTAAGGAAAAAAGACTATATGTAATACTTAAAAAGAGCTTTGGTATATCATTTTAGCAAACACTTAAATTGCCTCTGAATGACTGAATTGTTTGAAGTAAATGCTGTGTACTCATAATATTTCAGCTCCCTATCCCCCTTAGTGCAGCAATTACTCTCATCCTGCAGCTATGTCAGCTTCTACAACTCCAGCAGATAAAGTAAACCTCAGTGGATGACTGTGCTTGAGACCAGTATTTTGAATATGAACACGCATCCTGATGCTTTGAACTTTTACAAGGAGACTTGGTGTTTGCAGAAATTAGATAACTTTTAAAAAAAATATCCATGCAGAAAGAGAGAAGCTGCAAAACAACTATTCAATTGATCAGGCTTTTCAAATTTAAAAAGAATTCCTAATTTGTAAGGGCACTTTGTCATATATTATGAACTCTTCAATCTAACTACAAAGAAGAACTTTTTTCTGAAACTTAAACGCCATCTATGAAAAGTTTTGCTGGTGCTTATGGTATATGGGCAAGTTCCCAAACCTGAGGATTCAGTAACTTCAAAGAAAAGAACTGCCTAGGAACAAAAGTCTCCAGAACAAGAAGACTCTAACCATATTATATACACATAAAATTATATAAATAATATATAATATATCATATATCATATGTCATATGTCATGCCACATGTCATGTATATAATGTATTATAATTATTATAATAACATATAATGTATATTATATGTTATATATTATATTTTGTATATATAATGTATATTATATATTATAGATATATCGGTCAGCAGTGGAAATGAGACAGTAGTTTTATGGTTGCCTTCAAATACCAATAAAAAAGGGTCATTTAAACAATACCATAAGAAAAACTGCTTAAAAAAGGCAATTAATTTACCATCCGTCTATTACTTTCCATTACCAGTTCTATGCTTTTTCTTAGGAAAACAAAGCAAGATAATTTCCCAGTTCTAAAGAGACACTGTAATTGGTGATGGTAAAGTGATTGTAAATGTACCCTAAAATTACTTTAGTGGCAAGCCTTTCAGTTATATTAAAATTAATTATGGACAGTAAACAATATGATTTTTGTAATTAATTTTAATTTCAAATTAGAACAAATTGAATATACTCTCTGCTCCAAGCATATTGTAAAGCTGAGATTTAAAGATCAAGCAAGAAGTAGTAATTGGAAGGCGGAAGACTGGGAAACCAGAAGCTATGCACTGCTTTAGGGTGCTTCAGTTCTAGGTAATCAAGAGTAAATAGCAGTGGGTTTGTGCATTGGACAGAAAGGGAATGGTTATCACAAAACTCCTGACAGAGCTCAGCTCTCTGAGCCAACTAACAGATCCCTTGGGCATGAGCCCAGCTGAGACTTCATTTGCTGGAGAGGCTGAAGGCTGGATTGTGCCTCTGCTTCGAAGCAATTACCAAGCTTCATGTCAGTTCAATGTTCAGTAGACACAACCACAAAATACCCACTTGGATATTTATATTGCTTGGCTGCAGCTCCTAGAAAACTAATGGTCTGCACGGCCTTTGACTCATGTCACTCAATCAAGTGAATCAGCAACATGTATTTTATACAGAGAGAAGTGAACCAACTCCTAAAATTTCTCTTTATCAATTATCTTCTTCTTTGGCAATGAAATAGTTATTGTAATTCTAAAAGAAACCTTTTCCAAGTTGCTGAACTAACTCTCTGGTATTAAGTGAATACACTTAATTCAGAAAAGTGTATTACAGCAGTATTGGCTCAGGAAATTCACAACAGCATCCCAGTCAGTGGAGTGATTCCAGGTAGGTTTAAATCCAACTTAAAATTGCAGGTGAGACCAAGGGTACAGATACGATACAAAGCAAACCAACTCAGATTGAGAAAACAAAATAACGATAGTCATATCTCAGGACCATGCTGATTTCATTTTTTATATGTTATTATTGAGCTAATGATTGTAATATTTATATTCTTTCCTAATTTAATATTGAGTGTTCCACCTGAAAAATGGAAAGATGTTTCAGAAGAAATGACTGCACAACCTGACCAGAGCACACCACAGCACATTTTCACATCTGTTGAAATGTTTTTACATTGACACCTCTTGTGTCTCATGACTAGGGATAGAATTCCTAAGGTACATTACAGAACCATAAAGAGTATTGCTTTGCCCCTTCATTTCTGGAAGTACTCCAACTTTCAAAAAAGGGTTATCAAGTACACCTTTTACAGAAACAATAAACAAATTGCGTATTTTTAAGCTATGCAAAAAAGGTTCAGCTAAATCACAGGAAAACATACATCTTTTATTAATGAAAGCCAGAAAATTAGGCATAGGCACAGCATCGATTAGTGCAATTAATACTAGCAAATATCAGGGGAGTAAAAGAGTAGCACGATATTTATTTTGCATGATCTGAAAACTGCTGCAGTGACCTCTCTCTAGAAGTACAATGTACAGAGCTGTTACATGGTGAAGCCCCAATTTGTAAGGAACCACTAATGTTTTACCTTCTTGCTGTTCAGATGAAGGTAACAGATACCAGAGACTAAAAGATGTAAAGCACAAAGAAAAGAAAAGGCAGCATCTAGAAGCAAAGAAAGAAGGGACAAAGATGTTAGTGTGACAGAGCCATGAACGACTTCAGAAGGTGGCCCTTCAAACCAGGTTATGCCATTAAATGAATATGTATAAATCAGGCGTTGACAAAATTAGTACGGGAAAGTATTTGCTCTTATTCCACTGACATATAACAGAAAAACATTTCAGTAGTAGTAGTAGCTGCTTTCAATAAATATTTATTGTTAATGTAGGGTTGAGTAGTTGAAGTTGCATGTTGATCAGCATTGGACATAAATTTTTGGCCCTAATAATTACCTGGTGCAATTACTTTATGTTGGCATGAGGAAAATTAAGTTTGTCTTTCAACATGATAGAAGAACAGCAAGATTTATGTTTTAACTGTTTGTTGTCATTTTTAAGAGGAATGAAAAATCCTGCATCCTTAAACTGTCAATTACCACAAAATCTGGATAAAGATTTTTTGTTAGTAGACAAATACATGATTTTCAACTGTATTTAACATATGCTTTGGCAATGAGTGCACCTCTGTAAAAGTGCCTATCCAATATTCCTTTCCCATTAAGCATTATCAATATTTCGGTAATTTCCATTCACTTAAACAACCTTAAAAATGTTAAAATCTGGCCTAGCACTTGCCATATCAAAAATCTCCTAAAACTATCTGACCCAGCCACACACGTTATACCATAAGGTGTAGTAATACATATACAATGTTATAAAAGTTTCTTAGCCAAAACCTTGCCTTAAATTAGCAGCTACACAACAAAACAGTGTCTATGAGGCCAGGATATTCAAAAATAGCCACCCAAGCAGTATCACAAGTAATTAACCTTCATGCTACATAGCTGGTATCTCCGTGGCAGATCTCTCGTAGGGTTAAAAGCAATATACAGAAGCCGTTGCCAAAGTGAGCTTTTGCTTCTTAAACCTTACCTTTATCTATACATACACAAATATTCCAGTCTTAAATATACAAATGCACAATAAAATTTGGACCAGTGTGTCTGGAATACTTTAAGCACCATCCTTCATGTTTCCACATATACGAACACATAACTGCCCTCATACTTCATGGATTAATTTAAATATTTTGCTTTGTTTGCAATGCAATATCAAATACTTTGCACATGCATTCATAAGAGGTCAAATTATGTTCATATATGAATTCTTGTCCTTCTCTGTCTCCAATTATGTTCTGATTTTACCCTGTATTTATGTCTTGTGATCTGCGATCTTCATGTTTTGACAGCTGCTGTTGTAAATCACCCTAACCACCCTCCATTTCCGAAGAAAACAAATACTTTCTAATTAAAGGGTAAAAAAAGAGAAGTGACCATATCTCACCCTGAGATGGTACAGCACCACTCCTGTGCTGAGGATATCATCATCCACAGCCATTAGATGAGGTAAATTAGAATCTATAGTTACTCCAGCTTTTTCTTTGTTGATGTCCACACTGTATTCTTCCATGATGGCTTTCCTGTCAGTCCACTTGCTTGTCCAGTCTTTGGTCAATTGCTCAATCTTAAAGAATTAGAGAGAGAACTGTTTCACTTACTAAGCAGGCTAATTTTCTTTTTTATCAGGCTAAAAAATTATATTGATTGTCTTTGGGCAAAACTTAATGTCTGCAAAACCTTTCCAGGTTAGCAGTGATCAAATCTTCTTGGTAATTTTGGTAAGTGTACAATAATCTCATTTGAATAAATTGGAGTTTATGCTAGAAGGGAGAGACTATGTATAATGAATTGCTGTGATATATTGAGACAGCTTTCAAACAAGAGGTAGAACGTGCAGGCTTAGTGATACACAATGGACTGCGTCCCATTAAGGACACGAGACTTTTGTCACAAACTGGTAGAGCATGATCAACACGAATTAAGGACAGCAGTTTCCTGCATCTGCAGAGCTAAACGGAAAGGATTAAGATAAAAGAATTTTCACTGTAGTTTCACAGCTACAGCAGTGCTATCCCCCTGTCTTAGCGTTGCAGGAGATATCCACAGCATCAAGTAAATCATACATACCTTCATTTCATTCTGAAGGACCAGCTCGGTCAGATTGCCATCCCTGTCATCACTCCAAGAAGGACTGGAATTTCTCTGTACAAACAACAAGCCACCAAGATCCACACATTAGTTTTCTTATTCACAACTGGCAGGCATGTTCTTTCACTCTCAAGCATTCCAAGGTGATGAAGTCAAGAGAAGGAAAGACAAAATACCCATGCTGCCTTCTAGTATCTAGCCTACATCTCTCTGGCTATTGCATGCAACTTTTTGGCATAAAGAACTGGTGAAAAAGCAATAACTGAGAGATTGGTCTGTGTAAATAAATCCTGAAGTGTAGTTTCTGTCTCTCTCAGCAAGACATTCTCTCTATGGCTTGGAAAACCAAGACACTATCACTATTCCAACAGAGAAAAACACCAGGGATGTCAGCTGTATTGTGAGGGCTAACAGATGTTCACAATGCTTTTAGGGGGAGAGAGCATGAAGGAAGAGTGAAACAACAATTAATCTCTTGAAGCTTCCATACGCTTAAAAATATTTTTAAAATATTTAAAACATTAAATATTTAAAAATATTTAATGGTATTTCTGGACAGGTAAACCATCCAACTCTATGAATGACAGTCAAGGAAATCCTTCTGACTACTTATACTTCAGGTTCATCAGTACAGTGACAGAAAGAGGAGAAATGACAGACAAGCAGTTAACCTTATAATAATTACAAAATCACCCAGAGAACAATTACAATAAACAGGGAAAGATAAACAGATGGGATGAAAGTAAGCTACCTAAAATAACACAAAAGCTTCAGGAGGGAAATGTTGCTACATACCAGTTCAAAGCTCATCAGCATAGTTTTCAACCTATCAATTTCTTCTCTCAGTTCTCTGATCAGTTTCACATTTGCATCCTGAAATATTGAGACACAGAATGTTGTAAAGATCAGTCTTAAAAATACTCTAGCTAAAGAAATCAGTGTGGAGATATTCCAACAGGCAGGAAGAGAGAACAGGCAAACTCACAGCAGCACTCCTTGCTTCACTCTGCCAGGCCCTTGAGATGTACTGCCTAGGGACAGGTGGTTCTCATCTTTGATAGATTCTCTTTTACCATAAACTTCTTTCCATCTCTCTTCTGAACACAGACCTACCATAGCATTTGTCCTCATCATGACTAGATGGATATATCACTACTTCAAAGGATTTACCTTCAAAATAGTTACATTGCATCAGAAAGATGCTGCTACTTAATGCCAGGATATAAAATCCGATTAGAGGAGTTGAAGTCAGAAAGTCATCCAGGACGGTATTAAAAGCCCTTAGAGCTGGTACATAAAGAATTTCCTGTCTGCTTAGTGAGGAGGTATTTATCTCACTTTCAGAGTAAGCCTTTCTGCACTGGCAGTTTCTGGAAATCAGCTTTTACAGACATTTCAGACAAACTCTCGAGTCAAGAATCAGCTTTACCCAGGAGTGTTTATGTGACTTCAGCCTGTCACAGAGCTGAGAGCTGCTGCTGGCAAAAACAAGCACACAATTGCTGTTACTATCGAAGTCTGAAAACTACTTCTAAGCACTGGTAATTAAAATGCAAATTAAATTAGGGAAACCTAGGATTAGAAGGGTTTCCTTCTGCCCAAATTTAAAAGAGTACAGTTAGGAAACCAAATAGCAAAGTACAACTCTAAGATTCTATCTCTTCATCTACAAAATAAAATCTTGATACACTCATGTCAAATCACAAAAGAATACTATTAAATCCGTAATGCCAATGGATTAAATATTAGGAAATTACTGGAATCAAGATTTTTTCTTTAAACCTAAATTCACTGTATATTCCTTAAATGGATGCACCAGTGATTCAGTCCTTATGTGATCGTGTGTGAAGGGAGCCTCATGCAGAATTCCAGGTCAAAAATGCTCAGTTACAGAGTAGCAATTCTAGAGTTTTATATTTTAGCACATGTGTCTAGATCTGGATCAGTACATGCTTCTTGAATTTTGCTGTAAAGGCAGAAAATTATGCACTTCTCCATTAATTATTTTAATGCTGGTTCTTATGACTATACTATCTAAAACCTCTAATATGTTTTAACAATACGTCTTTGCGAGAGTTAATGTTTTTCACATTTGATAAATGTGGACTGAGCTTAAGGATGGAAAATGAGAAAAAAGCACACACTGAAATTTTGCCTTAAGCATCTGAATATCCAATGTTGAACAAGAATGGGATAGCAGGGGCAGCAACAGAATTCAGGCTTCCAATGTAGCACCTGACTCTCCTTAATACTCTGTCATCTTTTAACTTGTGCAGCCTGTGAAGGACCTCTGCATAATCAAACAAATGAATCTGTCATAAAGTCAGAGCTCATTCCTAGAACAGGCAATGAATGAAGCTTGGATTCTGTGGCCAAAATTATTCCCCTGTATTTAAAGACTTTATTATTTTGTGTATTGAGAAGAAGATAAATTGTGGCTGCATAGGCTACCTTAGGCAGAACTCAAGGCCTCACCTCATTTACTCTGGGCTTGTTAATAATATTTTTGGCATTTGCAGCATATCTTAAGGTACTCATGGTCTCGTTGTAGCTGGAGCTGGCAGGTGAGATAGCTGCAGGCAAAAAACAAATGACACAATTTTAAAAAGCATTCCATTTAACCTATAATTTTTTAAAGAGGTGTTTTGGGGTTCTTTTTGGTTTTTTTTGTTTTAGTCTTGCTTCTTTAAAAGACAAAACAAAAAAATAACCCTAGGGTTATCTCACTAAGCTCACAGAGAATGTCTTCTCCAGATTGTATTTATAACTGAATGAATCACCTAAAATCAAAGCTATGACCTTGGTAAGACTCTTAAATGTAATTTCATGCACAATCAGCACGCATTTTCATTTCCTTGATTATTCTGTTGAAAGTATTTATGAAAACCTTTACAAGGACAGGTTCTAAGTGTTACAGTTGTCTTCTCACTGCAGTAGGGGTGCACATTAAAGGCACAGTGTAGTACAAAATATAAAACAATCAATAAACTCACTGGCAATCATAATGGTCTTGGAGTTTCCCCCCAGGCTGTCCTTCAGCAGCCAGGTGAGGATGGAGTCGCGGTAGGGGATGTAAGCCGGCCGCCTGCCCGCGCTGCTGCCGCTGCCGCTGCCGCTGCCGCTGCCGGAGGGAGGGCTGCCCACGCGGCTGCTCTCGCCTTCGCTCGGGATGCTGTTAATGCTCTGGCAGCTGCTGAACATCTGGGAGTTTTGTGCTGAGGGAGAAATGCCACAGAGCTCAGGAAAGGGGTTATTTTTTTTTCTGCCATGGCTACTAAATTTTCTTAGATGTCATTACAGTTTGTGAAGACACCACACAGCTGCTCTGTTGGGCTTTTTGATGTAAATGGAAATAAACATTTACACTCAATGCGCAGAGAGTGAGTCATATGCTTTTATCCCTACCCTGCAAAATATATAACATATAGAACTATATATAATAAAAAGAACTAATGTGCTTACCTAACGTGGATATGACAATTCCAAGTGTAACTAATGACTTGTTAATATTGGCACCTTCAGTAATTCTATCTTTACAGTAACTGGGATCAGCTCTTTCACTGTAGTAAGCAAGCATGAAAAAGACAATGCAAAATAAACAAAAATGCTTAATTATTAACATACAGTCAATAAGAAAACATTATGTATATTCAAGCAATACAAGAAAACAGAAATGATGAACTTGCAATTAAACAACCCATATACTTCAAATATTTTATATTGCCCTCTATTTCAGGAAGTCCAAACAACTATGAGCAAAGGCTGTTGGTGCAAGACACTGTTGAAGACCCACAAAAACATAAACTCAAGTCTGAGCCAGGCAACCCAGTCATAGTGGTTCTGAATTTAAAAAAACAACATAAATTTCACAACTTCACAAGGGTAGACTGGCTCAGTACAAAAGTCTGTATATTCCCTCAATGCTACTTTCTCTGACCACACATGCATAGTAATTTATGTTCTCTAGAAAAGAAAAATCCTTTTCTATAACTGTTCTATAATTCTTCAGCACAACTTCCATCTTTCTGTTTTCTGTCACATCAGCACAACCACATGTTCCTCACTGAAATGCATAGCAAAGATCAGAGATTTAGGAACTTTTGGAATATGAACAATATAAACAGTGAGATATAATTATTTTCTTCTGCCCATGCTAGGTAGCCATGAGGAACACATTCCTTTTTCCCCCCCACCTCCCTTCTCAAGCTCAGGTTTAGTAATTCCAACAACAGCTACCAGAAAAACCACTTAAAAAGAATATAGAGTTGAATGGAATTACCTAAAATGTATGCAACAGCACAGTACTGGTTCTGAGGACCCAGGAATTCCCTTCCCCTATGAAAACCAATACCCAGTACAGAAGAACTATTGACAAAGACAATATTATTTTAATATTCCCTGTTACATTATCAGAAAGTTAGGCTTATTGTTAATTCATTTACATTTTAAAAGATTAAATTTCATCTTTTAAGACAGTGCTGCCAGCATTGTCAGAGAAAATTACCTCTTTGCCCTTCAGTATATTATTACCTGCCTGCAAGGTCCACTAAGTTGATCTTGCTTGCAATTTCAGAGGGAAGATTGTTCTCCAATATAGCCTAAAGAAAACAAACATCAGTAAGGAAGATTGTTCCCCTTAATTAATTAATGAAAATAAAATTGATGTGCTCTTTTGTTTGAAGCTGAGTTGTACATATGACTGTCTCACTGCCTTTGTTTGTGACCTTGACCCTCTGACTATGTTCAAACCACTAACTCAATAGCTTTCTCACCCCACAGAGAAACTACCCTCTTATGCCAATTTCCTCTCAAAAAAACCTTTACTGCCTAGAGACTGTGAAAGGCTTTCTTGTAGACCTTGCAGAGTTATTTTCCACTAATGTATTCCAAAGGTCTTTTGAAACTAAGAAAAAATATCCCAAAATGTTCTGTGATTACAGGATGTTACAAGTGTGAGATAGAAAAGGTCTATTGGATCATTGAACGACTTCCCTGCCAGGGAAGGATGTAATTCCTCCAGAGAAAGGCTGTATTGTCTCAGGAAGAGTACTGGATGCCAAATTCTAAAGAGATGCGCATATCTAAAAAGCTGGACAGATACAAAATTTTGGTGTAAACTAATGCTATACTTTAATTAAGAATCCTAAACAAGTGTGATAAAACATAACCTCAAACATATTCACATGTAATTTTCACAGCATCCGAGAGGGTTTCTTGGACTTCAAAGGGATGGTTCAAACTGAAAACATTTCTTTTAAAAGTGAGGTTTTGGCATCACTTCTGACTTTAAGCTTGCACAAAGGAACAGAATGCTTCAATAAACACTCAACACATCTGCAGTGTGATCCAAAGGAAATAAGTAACAGCTTCCACCATTACTACACACAGCACAAAATAGTGACAAGTAAATAATGCACAACACAGTGAACAATGCTTTTGAAAGTGAAGAGGAAGTTGGATTATTTTTAGCTAACCTGAGTGTAGTGGATGGTGAAGATAGCATGGGATCTGCTGCTGGCATTGTGAATATGTGTAGCTGCTGTGATTCTAGAAAGAAGAACAAACCATTCTATTACAAAGGGCTACTTCCCTGTATTCAGGGAAATCAAAAGCAACAAATAGAGCAGATAAATGAAAAAATGTGAAACTTGGAGAATATGGCAGGCTGCATTCTTGGATCTGATCCCTGAGCATTTGGCAGAGAACACAGACGGGTGGAAACTGAGGATCAATTAGAACTGTTTTGTTCCACCAGCAGCACTCTGAGGAGGTATCTTAAAGCAGCCTTACTGCACAGGTATAAGGTGTGGCACAAGCAGGGAACTCAACAGAGAGCTACAGACAGCAACAGCATCAAACAGCTCATCCCCAAATACAGAGTGTACAAGCACAGCACATTTCTCCATTTGTCCCCATTTTTATGCCTTGTGGTTTTGAACCCTTTGGAAATGCCTTCATACGCCACTTCTGGGGTTTCTTCACCCTGATACAGCTCTTCTGCACTGCTAGAGGAGCCCAATGCGATTAACCAGTTCACATATGTGAGTGCTAAATGAATGCTGTAATTCCCTGTGTGGCACTTGCTCGACTCGCTGGTGTGGACAGATAGGTCAAATGGACCTGCTCACAGAAGCTGCTCACAGAAGGAAGAGCAGCAGGACTCTCCCACTGCCTCTGTAATGAAAACTTCTGGAAATTCTACTTCTTTATTATTGTTTTAATTAGAAAACCCCAAAGAAAGCAGGATTTTGTCCAGGGCAAAAGTGAGGGCACAAGTTTTTCTCCTTTGAGCTTGCCTTGAGTATCAGCTCATGTGCAGCCTTTATCATCAGGCTGCCCTCAACGACAGCAGGTAATTTTAGTAGTGCAGAAAAGGACTGTGGTACCATGGTTTTGCTACAAGCCCAGCTGTCAGAGCACTGCAGAGACCAGTTGCACCAGAGAGCAGAGAACTGCAGCTGTGTGTACACTGCTGAGCGCCCAGGGCAGAAGTGCAAAGCCAGGACTCTGCTCCCTGCTGTTCTCTGCTTCCTACACTGCCTCCACAGTCATGTGAGTGGCCACTGCCAAAAGCTACAGGCAGATGAGCACATTGTGATTATAAGCAAACCAAAGGTGAGGTAGCAGCAGAACATGAACTAGTCTCCAGATGTTGGAGGAGGAAAATAAATAATTAGGTAAAGGGTAGAAGACAGAAAACAGCCCTACAGTGGGCAGAGAATGCAAGGGCACAGCACCAAAGCTTATAAAGTAAAACAGAAAAAGGTAGTGCTCCAAGATTTGGAGGAGGAAGTGTTATTATTCCTCATCTCCAACAATACACAGGGTAGCTACAGAGAGAGTTCACATCTCAATTACTCACAACCCACTTAACCCATGTATTCACCTGGAATTTTGTTGTACAGAAATAATCTCTTTTCACCACAAAGTTGCATCTATTAATTGCTACAAGCAGCAACAGCAAAACTTAATCCTGATGTATATTCTGTGGGGTTCCTTGTGATAATGCAGCTTAGCTTTTGTTTATTTCCCAGCATCACTAAAACCTCCACTACTTAATATCAGTTTTGGAACTGTGATTAGGATTTGGAGGATCCTTTCAAATATAACTCTTTTCCACTACTGTAATGGCACCTGTAAAGAAATATATTCAAGGTTTCTTGTCAAAAAGTGTCTTAACTAACAAGAGCCAAAATAATTGGCTTTCACCAGTGTTCCAAATCCCACAGTTCACTGACAGCAAACACACAATTTGGACTAGGAACTTATAGAAATAAAACCAAATAATTGTAAACTAAGTGCTTTTAGAAAATAAATAAGTATATATTATATTTTCAGCAGTTTTAAATCACTGAATTGTACAACAAAGTGAGTGGAAAGCTATCCAGTCTAAAGAATCATGAGCAAGTGAAGGGGAAAACAGATGTCTGTTTATAGGAAAATGTTTTCTTGGCTTGTATCACAGATAGATGGTGGAATTTTGTGGGTAAGTCAGCACATGATCAGTTTTGAAGAAGCAACTTCATGAGTGCTTGTAGCTTTTACTCTGGACAACATGATGATGGGTAACATCTCATGTGTGTGCCATGTGCAGGATCATCAACTCTGACATCCTGTCACCACAAAGCACTGGCAACCCAGTCAGTAAAATAAACATCAGGGAAATCAACACACAATGAAAGAAGAGTTAAATACAGATGGAGCTGGTTTGTTATGTAAAATACCTTTTAGCTATTCCTTCTTCTAGGAGTTTTACAACTTGCTTGTAGTCTGTAACTAAATGCTGAGTCAAACCTGCCAAAGATTCAAGAAGAGTTAAATACTCAGCTTTTTCAGGAAGTTTCATTCAGTTTATCCAACAGTTTACCCAACATCAGGAGAATAAGGATGTTCTGCTGAGATGACAGTCTATTATACAAGTAGACTCTAGACTAGAGTAAATTTTATTAAAAAACCACTACTATGTAATTTTTTAAAAAATTAAGTAAAAAATTAAGTAAAAAGTTTATCCTTCTGATGCAGTGACATTGGTATAGAAAAAGGTCTCATACCTTCAAAGATCAGAATTTTTCCGTCTGTACAACAATGGTACTTAAAAGTATAACTCTAAGCCCATAATAAATTTTCAGCTATGTCACTGCTTCTACTTGGGTACAGATCCTATACAAATGATTTTGGCCATTGCCTCTGGATGATAGCTCTGCTCACACAACTAACTGAACTAGGAAAAAACTCCTGTGAATAGTTACCACTTAGTTAAACAGGCTTTAGCCTGCACCTGGGAATCTTCATGCACTTTTCCCCTCAGAGGGCTTTTTGAAGGATCTCCCCAAGTAATGATACGAATCATCTGGCCTTTTCTTGTCTTCTCCTTTCAGTTTGTTTTCGGTTGGTTTTTACTTTGTTTGTTTTTAAAATGTGATACCCTTTTAAGGAGGGGAAAACCCCCTAAAGAAATGAAAGGGATCCCACATTCAGAGCCTGCTGTGCTGGAGGGGTGGTCAGGACCAAGAGGGGCCCAGTGGAGGGCGGTGTGCTGCTGTGCACTGCCAGCTCCTGGCAAAACACAAATTCCAGCACACGCACGAAATAATCCTCAAGAGGTTTGTATTCCCCATAAATCCATTTTAATATGCCTCATCACCGAGATTATTTATCATCTGTACGGCAGTAACTCCTCAAAAACACCTGAGTTGTGAAGCAAGTCTTTGTCATACCACAGCTAGCAAAACAAGCCTGTGCAGAATGCAGAATTTATCTCACAGTTGGAATCCAGAGCAGTTTTCTCTCCCTCCATAGATTTAGGTTTGGATTGTTTTACTACAGACCACAAAAGTGTGGGGGAAGGGAAAGTACTGGAAAAAATATTGATGTGTTTGGATCAAATAATTTGTCTACAGCTAGAATGTGAGTCAAGATTAATATGGAATTCAAAAGACTGAAATAGGTACTCTTGATATTGTTAGAGTCTATCCTTTCATGATAACAGCTTGCTTGACTAAATGAAAGCAAAACCTAAGACAAAGAAAGAATTTTACTTTAGTCCTTTAATAACTGATACATATTAAGAGAAAAAATATTTTTGGATCATCCACACTTTCAAAAAAACTCTAACTGCAGCGTGCGTACATGAACACTTGCATACACAAAGTATAGTATGATTTTCAAACAGAAGTATTTCTTTTGCACTCTAGTTTCACTTTACAACACATTAATTCCAGAAGTCATCACATTTTCCATTTGAGAAAGAAGCCCATTATTTTTCCAGCCACACTGGGATCTTCAAAGCTCAGAATATGGAAACTATCATATATTGTTTTCTCAGACCCCTTTTCAGGGTCTTATTTAACTGAATAAAAATACCATTATAAAAAGGAGGCAAGGAAGAAATTCTTATCTGCCTGCATTTCCCTAAGCACTGGAATTGTGAATCTAGCAAAGAGTTTAAAACAGTTAGCTTTTTAATAAGGTTAATAAAATCTTCAAACATTGCTTGAAAATAAACGATGAAGTTTTCTGTTGGCTGCCAGAAAAGAAAAGGTCATTTTCAAGTCCCATAGAAAGATCAAAACCACTTGCTTGTCTAGAAATCTGCCTTGGAGTAAGAAAGGATCTCCCCCAGAAATCTGTCTCAGAGTAATAAAATAGATTGCATCATTTCCTGATTTAAGAGAGGCCGATTCCTTAACAGTGCAACCATCTGTGAGGGAGAAGTTTGAAACAATTCCAACCCAAAGCACTGAAACACTTTCAGCATTTTAAAGGCTACCATCTCTCAGCCTTTACGCAAAAAAACGATGGGTTGGACAACATTTAAAATACTTAGTGTTCAGAGCTGGGACTTTCTGACTTGACTTGAAAATGCATTGCCCAGAGCATCCAAGTGTCCTTAAAGGGATTAAGTTTTCTGATTTTCTCCTCTCTCTATTCTTCATCCGCAGCTAACTGTACCCTGGATGTCATTGACACCAAACACACAACTAAAGCTCATGTATACTGAGGAGCTCCCTTTAAGAGTCAGTAAACCTTAAAATTGCTGATTACTTGCAAGAAGTATGATGCAAATACAGATGCTAGTTCTTAACTGGCTTGATCTATGGAAAAAATGGAAAATTTCTGAGCTTTGCTGATGTTCACCATTTCATTTCTCCCACACAGTAAATTGCCTGGAAGTGAAAAACAAACCAAGCCCTCCTAGAAAACTTGCTGATAATTTTGGCCTTAGCTATCTAGCTATTGAAAATATTATTGTCGCACTCTGATCTTGCACAGAGAGACTACTTATAAAATGGCCAAAGTATACTTCAGCAGGTAGAAAATCCTCACTACAGAGTTCAGCAATTTTTGATGGCAGCAATACATTAGTGCAGTTCAGAAGGGCATCTTGTACCAGTGTTGTGAACCTCTTCACAAGAGGCTTTCTTGAATTTGATCTTACTAAAATCAAGCTGCCTATACTTCGAACCTGCATTCAAGTCACCGCTGCTTATTTTTGATGTGCTAATGAATGCAGTTCCACCACAGTTTATTAGTCCCTATCCTAAACAGACACTAGGGTTGTCTCAAGTAAAGCAAACTGTCACAGTTCTCAATTACATAAACTGCATAGGCAAATTTATTAATATATATTTGTATACACATGTCTAAAAAAAGAACTCGCATCTCTAGCCCTAAGCCACTGACTCATCAGCTGAAATTACTTCAGTTCACATGGTCTCACAACAGCATCTAATTGCACACCATGGTGTCTTCAGCAGAGGAAATATTTCATTTCTCATGCATGTGATCAGATTTTAAAAAAAAAACCATGAACACTTAGCATTGAAAAAAAAAGTTTTTCTTACAGGCATTAACACAATTTTTTGAGGCTGTCATAATATACAGAGGGAGTGAAAAATGTAAAATAAATTATTCAAACAGAATTTACAAACATCACCAAAAGTGCCAAACATTATTTAGGTTAATCTTTTGCCATTATCTCTTCCTCCTACTTTACAAAATCTAATAAACTAAGAGTTCTCTTGGCGTATTTCAGAACTCCAGCATAAAATCGTTCCAGTCAAAAATTTCAGTTGCATCAAAGTACAAAATCCTTATTCAAAATGGGTACATAAAGAAAGCACGATCGAAACAAACAAACAAACAACACACCCTCCCCACTCCCCCCAATGAAACCCACAACGACAAAAGCCACAACAGAATTGAAAAAGAAGTGACAGATTTGGCCTGGAAGGTTCCAGATGAAGACAAAACCGTGACAAAAGGCAAGCCAGCCCATTGGCAGAAGCTATAACTTTATTTTCTTTTAAAACAGGAAAACTCCATTATATGCAGCCAAGGAATCACTGGAGATATAAGGCCTGAGAAAAGAGATGGAAATTGCCAAGGAAGGAAGCAGTTTAAAGATCCTTTCTTGAGTGATGAATGAGCAGCTGCTAAAAGAAAATAATTAGTATCTGAACTCCATCAACAATGAAGTTCTCCAATAAGAAGCAGGTAGAAAGAGAATCTTGGAAAGCCCTCAATAAAAGCCAAATGTCTATGAATCTGCTTTTCAAATAATTATGTTTGCCATACTAATGAGACCATCAGTTCGTTTATGATTTTCCAAGTCTCCTTTAAACAGGATGCTGATGTGTTGGGACAACACAGCTGAAACAACCAGAATGTTTGACAGGCCCTTGTGTACAGGACCGTGAAAGTTAACATTTTTTAGGTGCTGACTTCAAATGTTGAGAGGAGGAGATGTACTGTGACCAATACGGCAGGTGTCCAAGGAATCAGAGCTGGGCTCCATTCAATCAGGCCCCATCCAATCACACAATCAAGTCACTCTCTCTGTTGTCACATCTTCCTTTAATCTCTGGAGGAAGGATAACCATGTGATGTGCAATGCCATAATAAAGAATAGCAGGGAGAAAAGTCAACCAGGGAGAACAAGAGAAATTCACTAAACAGAGACAAGGACTCTGTTCAGAAGCCAGGAAAAATCAGTATTTGCTCTGATGTGATAGGATCCACAAAATTCTATGTGATATGCCTTTTGTGTACGAAGGGCACACCCCTGGGTGTGGGGCACACCCACTACTCACTTGGTGGACAGCCAGGTGAGAGTGCGGAGTCAGTGATACTAGAGGCTACTTTGGAATTCTGTACACTGGATATAAGGCAAAAAGAAAAGGAAATGTATGCATTTACTTTCTAAACAAGCCCTCAGTTTGGAAAACACTCTTCCTTCTGATCTCCACTGTAAATCTACTTTGTACGATTTTACACTGATTTTGAGATGTGATTTTTGCCAGCTGTTGGTCAGATACACGACTATGTAGCTAGAAAATGTTACACCAGGAGCCAATCAGTTTATGAAATACCAAAGGCCAAATGGCAGTTTAAAGCTGTAGGAGACTTTGAGGTGAAAGCACCAATCAAAACTGCAAATAAACTGGAAGTAGGAAAACAATGAGGGAGAAGGTAAAGTAAGAAAGACAACAGAAAAAGCTGAAAACTGAAAAGCAAGCTTATTAGGTTTTCACTTGGCTGAGATTTTCATTGCCTCTCACAGCCTGCCCTTCAAACAGTCGAATTTATGTACCTTTTTTTTTCTGGAGAACCCATTTAGAGCTAATGTTGTTAGATTTGTTGAGGGAGTCAATATTGCTTTAAAATAAAAGAAAGAACAATACTATGGCTCCCATATGACCTGTGACTGGAAAGGCAGGCAGCACAGGATACCCAGACAGCAGGATAAGAGGCAGGGCTTTCAGAGTACTACAGGTGATCACACAATGAGAAAAACATTTGGGAAAAGTAACCCTTGAAGATCAGAGGCAATTACCATCATTGCAGGACACACACACACCTGACAGGCATCCAGCTGCAGTTCTGGTGCTAACTGTGAAGCCCACCCTCACCTTGTACATATGGTCCTGTCTCAGGGTGCTCTCGGACTCGCAGTGTGTAAGGTTTCTTTCTGTTGGACTGTTTTAGCAGGTCTCGGACACGCTCATTATAGATTTCAAGAAAACTGAGAAAAAAAAAAGGAAAGTTAAATTCACTCAACTGGAAACAAAACAAAAGGAGTAACTGCGTATTTAGACAATGTAGCTGACTCTTATATAGATTTTTTGCACTAGTGGGCTCAAATCCCCAGATTTTCAAACACAGTGCTTTATTAGGTCCAAGGGAATAACGAATGAAACTGGAATGTAGGATTATGGCTCAATTTAGGACTTAAACAAAGCAAGTAAATTTTCACTGCATTCCTATTTCAGCTGTTTATACAAAACTGAACAGTCAGCATCCAAAGAACTATACTTAGATGGAAAACTAAACCAAATACTTTCTCACTATTCCTCCGTGTTTTTCCCCTCATTCCAAAACTACTGTCTTTTAAGAAAACAAAAACAAGGAGTATGTTGTTAAAAGCTTCCATATTGTTGTCCAAAACAGTGACACACTTACCTGACCTTTACCCTGCATGATGCCATCTGGTCTGAGTAATCATTTTTCCTTGAAAACAGGCCCTTCACAAATGAGAAGTTTACGTAAATTTAAAATACACTCAGAAAATCCAACTGCTTAAACAAATGCAAGTGAAGAAAAAAAAAAAATACCTCACATATACGAGGCGTCAGCCCAATGGATGCCTTCAAATTATAAACAGAAAAAAGATTAAATAGTATACTTTCTAACACTCATGCAAAACCTATTTTAAAATAAAAGCCAAGTTATAAGAAAAGGACAGGATCACAGTGCAGTAATAACTATATGGTGGATTACAACACAAACAGCCATGGAGTGTAGTTTGGAACAGCGTGGTTACACCAGAAGTAACTTTAGAGCAATGTACACAGCATTGATGAGAAGTCTAGAGGCTTGGGTTAAACTAAAAGCTGTTTGAAGTAATGATACTGGACATGTCTGTGTCAGATGAAGCCAGGCCAAGTGGCTTGATTGCTCATGAATATTTTTGGGTTTTCCTTATTCTGCTTTTATTTCTTCATGCTATGGCATCACAGAGGAGCCTTAGAACAGCTTTATATTCTAGATTTATAAATTTTGTCTCTCAGAGAGAACAGAATATGGGGCTGCTAACAAACACCTAGACTAGGTGATTTAACTTTTGCCTTACATAGCACTGAAGAGTCTACACAGCACTGAAGTAATAGTGTAGTTTTGTGTGATGAACTCTACTTATTATATGATTGCTCACACTTTAGTGACTGCATCCTGGGAAAGACACCAGGGCTTAGCTGTATTCTGCTTGCTGAATAGCATGAAAGGCTTTTTTCAGAAGGCACACTTGAAACTGTATTAAAAGAAGAAAATCCAGGTTCATCAAGTGGACTACCATGGGCAAAAATTCTGTTTATACCAAACAGTGGAACACTGTTTCACAGTCAATACATGTCATTAAAAATCAGCTCAAAGCAGTATTGAATTGGAGAAAAAGATTATTTTTTAAGCAAGATATCTCTTAGAAACACGTCATATAGATATTTCCTTGAAAATAATGATAATTTCAAGTTGTGGCCATTCTGAATTGCTAAGACATTTTCAAAATACGGTAATACAATTATCCTAGTTTGCCACCTATTAACCTAAATTTTAACTTTTTTTCAGGCTTTTATGGCATAAAATTTGATTTAACATAAAGTTAAGAGAGAATCTGGTAATAATGTAACTAAATCCTATCATTGATATCTACTGAGAAAATAAAATTTTAAAAATCAAAATTCTTCTCAAAAGAGCCACTTATGCAAGCTTTGCCTTCTGTTGTAGCAAGACAGGAAATCATTAACTGAACCCATCAACCTGAGTACCAAGATTAAAATGCACTTTAGGTGATGCCTGGTAGACAATCATAAAATGCAACAGCTTCTGTAAATTCCATTCAAATGCATATCAAAACTGGAAGTGAAGTATTACTTTCCATAGGCCAATATTCCAAGTAATAATCAAGCTTGTTACAAAAGTGTTACTGTGAATTGTATCCAGTTTTATTTGTGAAAGTAACTTAATCTCAGTATTGGTCAGATTGCCAAAATATCGTACATGAATGAATACTTTGTATTATCTTGGGCTACAGTTTCTAAAATCCAGAACTATTCTGGGGTATTGATATTTTTGTTGTCCTCTATCTCTGTGATAAGATTCATATGCAGTAAGAAGAAGATTAATAAATATTCAAACTACACCACACTTTCTAACATTTTTACATGATACTCTATTTTTTACCTAAATGTAAAGGCTCACAACGTATACATTTAAAAATGGAATAAAATATCCTGCTAACATTCTGTTATAAGCATTCTGCTCAACAAGCACCACAGCACCATTTAAAAATAAAGTAGTGTTTCTGCTAGACATCCTGCCTTCAACCCTAAGTTTAAAATGAATGGTGTAACTCACAGGTGTTCCCATCATTGTGTAAGTTTTTCCTGAACCTGTCTGTCCATATGCAAAGAGGCAGATGTTGTATCCTCTAAATGCACCAGACAACACAGAAGTCCCAAGGTCCTGGAACACCTGAAAAGACCAAGAGAAATAGAGTCCATGAACAACCCATCTCCCTACAAACACTCTTCACTACCTGCAGATCTTGCTCCTTTAATAACTCCGGTGGAACAAGGATCTTTACACATTTGTCTTTCTGTTCTATCAGACTCAATGTTGAGTGCTCAGCATTCACCTGTTAGATCTTCCTTAAGGTACTGGTACACCAAGCACAGTGCTGACCAGGAGCAGTAGTGTTTAGGTGCTTCCCTGCCTGCTCTTATTTTATGTGAATTGTATTTAATGTGAATTCTTGAGGATCTTTCCTACCCCTAGTGTTTACCGTTCTTATCATAAATGTGATGGAAAGGCATGATAAGGCTCTTTGATGCAATTACATAAATTCAACATCAAAATTATAGATCAGAAGCATAGTCTAGCCTGCACACAGATTTCATCCAAGCAATATTTATACCTGACCCAGCTGGTCAGTAAGCGACACCACCAGAAGCTACATGCTTTATCTTCTCTTCACACCAAACACACAGTGATGTGTCTTTTTTCTTTTTCTGCTCATTGTATTACACAGCCAGAACCTGTTACCATCAAATCCTTGTTAGCCTCTCAGGACTTCCAAAGCTTGCACTGGTCCTACTCCAGCTGCTAAAGTTGGGCCAACACTGCCAAACTGCACATCCAGCAAGATCTGACCAGTTATTCCTTTTACTTTCCCTGCTTTCTGGGTTTTTTTGTTTTGTTTGGGTTTTTTTTAATGCACAGGTGATTCAAATTGTGATCACGTTCTCAGGACATCACAGCCTTGCCCCAGACCAGCTGAAAGGACACCTAGTAAGGTTTGCCAGGAAGTGCATTGTGGATCAAAAGGTCCCAGCAGGCAGGCTGCCAAACCCTCTGCACACTTTGGCCTTGCAAAAGAGATGTTACAAGCTTTAGTAGTTTTGCTGTTCACATAGAAAGCTGGATAGTGTATATATAGAGAGATGCATAGGATTTCAGTGTTTCAGTGCTGTGAAATCTCATCCACCACCAGGTCATTTGCTTCTCCAATGGACAGATAAATGTACTAAAACTGATACAAAAATCAGTGGGAAAAACCCCCCAAAACATAGATATCACTGCTCTACCTAAACTGCCCAGAAAACAGATTGAAAATCCTCCCCTGAAACTTTAGTTTTCAGATCATATTTAAACTCAAACTAGGACAAGATGCTCATTTGCAGGTGAAGAATCAATTACATTCCTATTTGGCAAAATTTGACTACCCCTGTTTGTATTTGTACAGACACATGGCATGTCAGAGCATCTGCTTCACTAGGATTATAAGCTCAAAAAACTTTTCTATTCAAAGCATACAGAGAAAGCCATGAACAGAACACAGGGATACAAATATAATAAGGGATTAAAAAAAAGATAGAGAAAAACTCTTCAGTCACTACTGTAGCCCATTAAGAAACTGAAGTGGAACTTTGGACAGGGCTGACCTGGACTTCAACAGCCAACAATCTGGAGGGAAAAAAAGAAACAGCAGAATTTGGGGTATTTGAGTGGGGACTGCAGGGCTGTGTAAAACTCACCAAGGAACGCTTAAGGTGAGGAGTATTAAGGTAAGGAACATCATTTAGGAGTAGAGCCCAAGCCAGTGGTCAAGGGATTCAGGGCAGGGGTGCTTCTGAGCACCTGCACGTTTGCTTATGAGCAGCAAATGGGGCTATCAGGCAATTAGAAGCCCTGCAGAGAGGTTAAAAGGGCTCAGAGTCCAGGGAAAGTTTTTCTCATGTGAATTCTCCAGTGAACACTGAACTTTCCCTCAGCAGAAGCACCACGAGGATCCCTTCCTTACCTGGGTAGCACGTAAACCTTGCAGGACATTTCTAAGACAAGACACTTAAGTTTCAAGGAGAAAGTTCCTCCTGTGTGAGCACCTCAATGAAATCAGTAGCTGGGAATGTGATTATAAGGGGCAGGAGGAAAGAATCTGATCTAAATTCAAGATGGCAAGAATTAATTGTGAAGATTGACCGAGGACCAGAGTCAAGCAGTATAAAGGACTAAGAAACTGCAGGATGAATTATCTTGAAGTAAGGGGAGCAAAACAATACTGTGCCCATTTTGGAGTATCAACATTGAATAAATTCAGGAATTTTGCATGGCTTATTGTACTAAAAGAGGCTGGAAGACTCCATATCAATTTAGAAACCCATACTTCACCTGGTAGAACCTCTTACAACTGGGATAAATGCAACCTAGAGAAGTATCTTGATTCTGTGATTGTTTCATTAAGTGCTGTCCTCCTTTCTGAAGGTTCACAATGGATCTTTGAGAGTTACTAACTGATCAAAGTATAATAAAATGAAATCTTCACAGGCAGCAAGCCTTATCTGGACATTGAAGCTGGTATTTCAGAACAACAGCTGTTTAGTTCTTGCTCTGTTGTTGAAACTTTTGTACAATGTTGTGCAATTCATTTAACATTTTCATGGTTCAATTTTCCTATAGATAAAGTAGGAATAATGCTATTCATTAGTAGAAGACTGTGGGATGTTCTCACTAGTATTCATAAAACTCCTTGCAATTTTAGAACATCCATAGCAATTTAAGCCAACTGTGCAAATTATTGGGTATGCCCTCTCTCCAAGAGTGCCTAGGACTCTCTGAAAGAAGAGCCTCTAACTCCATGTTCTCAGTTAATGCTGCTACATTTACTCTGTATTAAATACACATGGTTACTCAGATGCTTTAATTCAAATTAGTTTCAAATTAGACCTTTTTTAATCAGGCTTTGAGAGAAGACATATAATACAAGCAAAACTGGATACTCTGAAAACAATGACATAACCCTAGTATAGCGATGCATCAGAATTTCAAAAAGTTATTTTCTGGAATTCTAGTAAAAGCTGATTTGTACTGTTTTGTTTTTGTTCTTTCTGGTAAATTTCTCTCCTTTTGTGAGGATAAATTACAATTAATTTAATTGAATACAGCCTCAATTTAGTCAGAAAAGCCTCTTTGTTTTGGTGTATTGAATAAAAATGGAGAAGTGAAGCACAGCAATAAATTTATTACTTGCTTAAAAAGGAAGGAGAGGAATTGAAATCAAAGCTTTTTCTAATATCAGAGGCATCAGTTCAAATACCCATCAGCAATAACAGCTGCAGATAATACAAAAAGTCCTCCAACTAATCATTCTGGGCATATGTACTAACATATTTCATGATACAATAGATTGAATTACAAGTTTTGCTGATCATGAGGTGTGGGTGGCAGGGAAAAGAAGATTCTTCTGGAATTATTCCAAGTATCACATTTGAAATGAAACTTCAGGAAGATGAGCTTTTTCAAGGAACATGAGCTGGATATGGTTTCCTGCAGAGAACACACCAGTTGGCTGAGACAACTCTGTCTTCCCTGCATGGCTGCTCCGCATGACTGGCACTGTTCCCTTTGTTCCATGCTAGAATGAGCCTTTCAGCAAAGCCCTAACTGGCTGTGCCATGTCTTTTCCCTGCACTTGCCCAGCTGTATGTGGTCCATACCCCATGGTGTTCTGTGAAACATTCTACAATTTATCACTTGTCAACAGTCCTAACAGTGGAAAAAACCCCATGCCTTTCTGAAAAAGTTATGAGAAGGCATTAAGACAACTGTTGAATTATCACCATTGAGTTAATCCTATTTAAAACTGAAGAGTAGAAAGACTGACCATATATTTCTTTTGAAATATAAATGTATTAGAGGTTAAATGAAGGTGCCACTCTGCAAACAACCTCTGAAACTCTTTTGGAACTCAAAAAATTATGAAGTATAAACTGAAGTCAGCATGGAACACAAAGTAAATCCACAACAAAAATTTGTTAGTATCAGGTCACCCCTGACAAGAAAATTACAATTTATTACTCAATTCAAAACAAAATTTGGTAGAACAAACTGAGATATGGTTTTGGGCATTCTTCAAGAATGCTTGAGAATTTTTACCTTTCCACACAGTCCATTTTTAAAATTATATATGAGGAATATCAACTGGAAATGGACCCTGTCTTACCAAAAGATAAAAAAAATTGGAGGAGTCTAGGAGATTTCAAAGAAGGCTACCACTTGTCCTAAGAAATAGTGATGACCAAGAGACAGAAGACATTTCTTTTCCCTGTTGCATGAACCTTTATGAAATGAGTTTCACAATACAATAGTAGTAAAACTCTTCCTTTTTAGAGATTTGAAACATGTTTTGCAATTAGATTTGTGAGTAATAAGCATAACAATCTTTTTCATTACTAGGAGATCTATAGGAGGTGAGCAGTAATCTGTTCTGATTCTTTCCCATTTGGACAGCAGAATCAGAAATCTTCTCTCAGCTCTCCTTTGCTGGTTTAAAAGTCAAAATTTATAGTGGG